>JBAMYA010000007.1:3806596-3835160 GCA_037176975.1 Arrhamphus sclerolepis | reverse complement strand
TTCAGAATTGTAGTTTTCCTCTCTATAAACACACGCATGGCCATAAATTTTTTTTATTCAGATTTTTTCAGAGTACAATTTATTAATTTTTTTTTTTTTTTTTTTTTTTTTTTTTTTTTTAAGACATGCCTTCCAGCCAGCCTATTGACATTCCTGATGCCAAAAAGAGAAACAAGAAGAAAAAGCGTTGCCGGGCAACAGATAGTTTCTCTGGACGGTTTGAGGGTAAAAAGCTGTTACTTTCAGTGTCTTCATGGTGTTGCCAAAAAAAACAAACACTTATTCATGTTATATTAACATAATCTTGTATTTTCTAATCTATATTTTATCTGTTGTCACAGATGTGTACAGGCTGCAAGAAGAGGTATTAGGAGAGGGCGCTTATGCCAGAGTGCAAACGTGCATCAACCTCATCACCAACAAAGAGTATGCTGTCAAGGTAAGACGCTTGTACATAATGCATGGCTGTAATGCATTTGAATGTGGTGTGTCATGTGCTACTAAGGAGTGAAAAGTAAGAAAATTAGACAATGGTGTGTGCATCCTTGTGAACCTGTTGCCTTTCAAATTTCATTTGATAAAAATCTCAAGATATTGTCTTCTAAGCTAAGCATTTCCCCCACTATCAGCCCTTTCTATTGGCTGTCTGCGGAGCCTCCTTTATGCTACTTCTGCACTGTTTTTGAGTGTGGAACACTAACTTCTGTTATGGGATACTTCCCGTCACTGTTTTTGTAAGCGAGCCTATCAGAGAGCTGGGAGGAGTGTATCCACCCCTTTCTTTACTTTTTTGCCTATAGAGGACGCTCGTTGTGAGAACATTATGTACAGCTAACTGTGCCAAAACAAAACCACAGAGGAAGGAGGGGTGATGGGTTAGGGTTGTGACCCAGGGTGTTTACACTGCTTTGTTCTCACTCAGCACAGTTCCACTTTTTCTTTTTCCCTTCCAAATGGGGTGTGGACATGTGGATACATGCCATGACTTCTGGGGACTTGTTCCTTTTTGCATTGAATACTAATTCACCTTTTTTTCCCCACTTCTTATAGTAAAGTATTTCTTTTGCAACTTATTTGCATTAAGTAAATGGCTACTCCTCCCTCTTAAAATATATATATATGTATATATTATTTTAGTGTTGAGCACAGAATCTGTCATCAGACCGTGATCTTTGTTTTATCCCTGATAGTTTAGCGGTTCCCTTGGGGATACACAGTTTAGGGGGATGTGGCATAAAGTTGGTTATTAGTGGTCTTTTCAGAGTTGGAGGTGGCTTCAGTCTGCTTCTGCCAGATGTCTTGCATGTCCCCTCCCCCTCTAGACAAGGAGATGTTGGGGTGAGCTGCTTGTGTGAGCCCTTCATATTGCAACAAAAGCCTCAGACCTAAGGACAAGCAGACGTGGTCTGTGTTAAAAAGAGAAGAAAATAAACGTACAAGCTTTTTTTTTTTTTTTCCCTCTTTCTCACCGTAAAACTATTTCACAACACTGGTTTGATGTTTAAACCTGTTGTGATATTTAGTGAAGCCTCTTTTCTTTTTTATAAAGTGGTTATTTACCAGAATCATTGCTCAAACCTTTTTGGATTGACACTTTACTTCATCATCCATTCTATTTCTTTTTGTATTTATAGCTTTTATGATTAGGAGAAAGTGCTTTATTTTGTGACCGTTTGTGTTGCTGACTCAGACTAGAACAGTAAACAGGCTTTGGGCTGTTCACGGACCTCTTGTCTGTGCATTAATCCTAGACATGCATCACAACTCTGGCCCCACTGGGCTTCAATACCAGCTGTAATCCAGCTAGCAAGAAGAGAGGCATGCACAGGCTCCCAAACAGACAATAACCAACCAGGGCTGGAAAATTCAGGCTGTTGGTGTCAGCAGTCTCTCTCTCTCTGCAGGGTATGCATCTGGTGGCCTCTCTGTGGCTTAGTTACAGGCAGTAGTTATTTTTAGAGTATTTTCTGTTGTTATCATAAACAATTTTGGTTTGGCTCATGTGATGTTAAGAGAACACTTGTGCCCTCTTAAGAGTTCATAATGCATAAATGTAGGTCACAAAGGAAGGAGTGTATATGTAGATGGTGTTTTTTCCCTTCTGGTCTTTCTGTACTAGCAGGCACTGCTAAAAGTGGGTTAGGTTATCTTTGCAGCGCTTGTCAAAGAGTAGGAAAAAATTCAGTTGGAGGGAGCTAGTTGTAGTGGGCTGTGTGTATATTTAAAACAGACTATATTGTCTACTGTAGTGCTGACATAGTATTTAACATAATATTTGTGGTTCAGTTTGAGAAAGCTGGATGACGCCATTATTTACTTGCATTTGAGCTCCTTTCTTTATCAGACATCTAATTTGTCTCTGTGTAATTCCTGTTGGAAAAACTTACCATAATGCTTCATTTTGCAGATTATTGAAAAAAGACCAGGTCACAGCCGTAGTCGTGTCTTCCGTGAAGTTGAGATGCTTTACCAGTGCCAGGGACACAGGTAATGTCCAGCTGTCATGACAAACATGATACCCTCAGGCAACACTGTACAATGACTGTTGCAATATGTGCTTTATTGTTAGTCATGTTACTCATACTGGAGAACTTGCTTGACTTTAATTTTTTTTTCTTTTTTTGTTTTTTTTCCTTGCAGGAACATCCTGGAGCTAGTGGAGTTCTTTGAAGAGGAAGACAAATTCTACCTGGTGTTTGAAAAGCTTAGAGGTGGTAAGTGAATCCATAGTGTATGCACCCAATTTGAGGTTCTGCCCAAATGTTTGTAGGTGGTGAAAGAATTGGTTTGCATTTTTCTTTTAAATCAAGCTGATGTATGTTTCTTTCCCCAATTCTCTTCCCATTAGGGTCAGTTTTGGCTCAGATTCACAAGAGACAACACTTCAGTGAGCAAGAAACCAGCATTGTTGTGCATGACATCGCCAGTGCTCTAGATTTCCTGCATAATAAAGGTAGGACAACCTGTAAATGATGGAAGTGAATGTTCAACTCGGGGATTTCTGTGTCATTTCAGTCACCCTATGTATTAATGCGCAAGGATATGGAATTGTGTACATTAGTTGGAAACACACCCTGCTTTATGAGGAAACAAACGGGGAAACAATGCCAGTGAAGCAATGGTATCATTGTTTCTTGTTTGAATTGGCTTAGTGGTAACCACTTTCAGTTCACATGAGTTGAAACAACTGTGTGCTTGTTTTTCAGTGTGATTTAAATAATTTAATTTCCAAATTTAATAGAAAATAAACTAATCATAACTTTTTTTTTTCTTTTTCTCAGGAATGGCGCATAGAGACCTGAAACCTGAAAACATTCTCTGTGAGAGTGCAGACAAAGTGAGTTTTCTTGTGGTATCGGTTTTGCTTGTAATTATTTAATTCATTATGGCTTGGTAAAATAAGTTAGAATATGAAGTTAAAATCATAAATGCATCTTTTTAGATTTCCCCAGTCAAGATCTGTGACTTTGACTTGGGCAGTGGGATCAAGCTGAACAGTGACAGCTCACCCATTTCCACCCCTGAACTTCTCACTCCTGTAAGTTTGTCTCCTCTTTCCTTTATGTTTTTTTTTTTGTTTTCCACTTTTGTTAATGGAAGTTTTTTTTGTTTCTTTTTAACGACTGGCATTGCTTTTCTTTGTAGATTGAAGTTTGCTTAATGAGTCTGTTTGTGTTCTTGTGGTGGATAAGAAGGGTGTTCTCAGGCTGTAAAGCGATAGCATAATCAAACCCAACCGACCTATTGCCTGTTGGGCAATACTGAGTGGCGTTGGCTCACTGATTGGAAATGGGGAAAATAAGGTTATGGCAGTTCATTGTTGAATGGTTTCCCTGAAAGGCCATGGGATGTTTTTCTGTTGAAGTACAGAGACTTTTGGAAAGGGTACAATATCAATTTGCTTTTTATCAGTAAATATTGTCCCATCAGTGTGGGGGGTATGATGGTTTAACCCTCATGATGTTCACAGAACAGAGTCCAGAATAGCAGGATACCTCAGAGGAATGGTAAGATCTAACTGGCAAGCTTTGTGCGTATGTCAACATGTAGTCTGCTGGTTGTCTGGTGCACTGAATAGATGGAACAGAGCAGCTGGGGGAGATCACTTTAGCCTGCAAGAATGTGGTGGGGTGGGGGATGGGTATTCAGCTCTAGTAACTTCATCTTCAGTTTCCTTTTGCAAATAGTGTGGATAGAGATCATATCCTTGTACTTGAGGGAAGATGGGTTTTTAGCCAAGATGTGCCTTGCTTTGTTGGTTGTGGCCTTGCAAAGTCAGCCTTTTTTTTTTTTTTTTTTTCCTTCAAATAGTTGAATTCAACCAGGACTTTGTATTTTAGATCCACTACCTTTTTCTGCTAGAGGTTTGACTCCTGAAATTGGGACATGGTGTAATATCCTTGGAATGCAAAGCTGCAGGGAAGGTGAAATGACGTGAAATTACAATGAGACCAAAATACAAGCTCTCACTTCCCGTCTCTTGTCTGTGGTGTACAGAGGAAAAACATCCCGCTAGTCTCCGCCCAGTGGCCTCAACCACTTCTACTGGTCTGCACTTTGTGTTGAGAGAGGGAGAGGGGGAAAAAAAGCTATGCATGAAGCTTTTTCTAGAAAGTTGAGTCTCCCCCTACACTCAGCAACTGAATGATGATTGGCCAAACCAGTGGGAGGGGGAGGGTATATGATGGGAGGGACAAATACCTGTCTGGTCATGCGCTCTGGCTTGTTTTTGTTGCCCTGATCACAGGAACAATGTTATCTGATTGTTTCATTTCTCTATTGGAAATTGCACCATTGCACTGTGCCCACCCCCAGTAATCACAATCCGGTAGTTGCTGTTACACAATTCTACTGCCATTTATAATAATAATAATTATTAATTGTAGTAGTAGTAATATTGATGGTTATAATTTGTTTCCTCCCCAACTTTAACCAAAATCATGTAAAATTAATTGTAACGCGGCTGCATGTGTGCTGCCTAGTATTCCCCTTCCTGCAGTTTAAGACTGGTTAGAACTGGAACACAGCGGTACTCAAAAGCGGCTTGGTTAATTCAAGGAAGTGGTATTTGTAACAGATGCAGGTGCAGCCACTTGACTGAACAGGTTGTCTTCTTTCAAGCTTCTTCCGCTAATCCTGTAGTTTGCAAACATTAGAGGTATGTCATCAGTGGTGTCAGCATGGTGTGACTAGTCACATGGCTTCAGGAAAGCCCCAGGTTTGTAATGCCAACCAATCCTGCAGTAACTGCAGCTGATTAGCAGCCATCCTCAGCTTACAGGAAGGTGGGTGTGAATAAAGTCAAAGTGTTCGCAGTGTATGCACAGGAATTACAAATGTGTGTTAAGATTTAACAAACTCATGACTGTAATTTCACTGTACCCCTCTGTTCTCTGTAGTAGGCGTGTGTGTGTAACATATATGGGGAGAGAGTTTTTTTTTCTTCTTCTTTTTAATTACTCATAATTCCATCTGCTTTCACTCCTGTTTCTAGCTTTAGGACACCCTGTGAGTTGCTTTAAAAACAAAACTACATTTGGCCTAAATCCAGGGGGATTGTCCAACATTCACTCCAGACATGATTTTGCTTAAATGTGGGGGTTGGGATGTTCTGACAGAAGAAGCTTTGTCTGAGATTCCTGTGCAGTGAATTTAATTACATAAGGGAGCAGCAGGATAGAGGTGGAGTTTGGTGACAGCTTGTTTATGGTACTGGGGCATAAATAATGCCTGCTCAGTGTAAAGATTCTTCCTCAGAAGGTTGCATGAGGCTTGAAGGGGAGAAATGTGGACTCGTTTCAAAAATGAACTTAAAGAAATTCTACATTTAAGTTGCACTTTAAAATCTAGAAATCTTTAATTCCAGCTTAAATGGTCAACAATGAAAGGGTGAAGTAACATCCTGCTAAACTCACAACCTGCTTCTCTTCAGCGTTCTCAAAGTATTCAAACGCTTGTGTCCAGGTTATGTAATTAGTCAGTGCGCAGCGCAGTCTTTGGCTACAGGACAGCCAATCCTCTTCTCCCTGCTCAGTGTTTGGCCTGTTTTTCTTTCCGAGCAACACAACAATGCATGAATATTAGAGCTGGGTCTGTCCTTGCCCTCAGCTTGTTCCTGAGTTATATGAAGCGTGATGAGCAGTGAGCTGCGCCCCCACTAGCCTCAACACATTCTCACCACAGATCTTCAACAAACTGAGAAATTATACAGTAGATTTTTAAGACTTGGTCTCTGCTGATAAGCATGTGACTGTCACTCAGACCACCAACCATGCAACCCAAGAATTAAACCCCAAGCTATAACATTTGCAACCACGAGATGTCAGCTGAATACAGTGCAGCAGCAGTTCAGAGAATTGTTTTTCTCCACCTTTATCCTATAGTTGGCCTCTGAAAATAAAGTACTGAAGCTAATGAACTTATTTTCTTCGCATTTTCAGTGTGGCTCAGCAGAATACATGGCACCTGAGGTAGTTGAGGCCTTCAGTGAAGAAGCTACAATCTACGACAAGCGCTGTGACCTGTGGAGCCTTGGAGTCATCCTCTACATCATGCTGAGTGGCTACCCACCCTTTGTAGGCCGCTGTGGTGGTGACTGTGGATGGGAATTAGGAGAACCGTGCCACACCTGCCAGGTAACACTCAAGTCTTAACAAGTTAAGAGGGAAATTTACTTTTCCTTTTCCCTTAATGCTAAGGTAACTGATAAATGTTTTTTTTGTCCAGAACACGTTGTTTGAAAGTATTCAGGAAGGAAAATATGAGTTTCCAGAGAAGGACTGGGCTCACATCTCCTCAAGTGCCAAAGATCTGATATCCAAACTTCTGGTTAGGGATGCCAAAAACCGCCTGAGTGCCAGGCAGGTGCTGCAGCACCCTTGGGTGCAAGGGGTAAGTCTGAATCGTCAAACCCCGCACATGTTTGGGTGTATGTGAAGAATGTTCACAATATGTTGGACTTTTTTTTTTCTTTTCTTCTAATGAATACATGTCTTTACTGTTCAGGGTGCATCTGACACTTTGTCAACATCCATTTTACATCAGAGGTAAGAGACACAAGATCTGTTATCACTATAGAGATTTTGAAATGACCCAATGCTAAATTTTCATTTTTTATTAATTTTTTTCTCTCCCTCCTTTTTCCTTCAGAACCAGCAGTACCAGAGATCTGACATTCTTTGCTGACAAGGCTATGGCCGTAAACCGACAGTTGGCAGAACAGGATGGCATGGAAGAGCAGCAACAACAGGAAGTCCCATTTGTTGTTACTGCCACCGGCTCCTCTATGCGCCTCTCTCCTCCCTCCAAGTCCAAGCTGGCCAGGCGCAGGCAGCGAAGCAGCCAGCCTAAGGGAGGGCCTGTTTCTGCTGCAGAGCTTCGTCAGCTTTTGGCCCCTCTTGTTATTGTGGGAGACTGTGCCTGAGCTTCTTGTCAACCTGGAACTCAAACTCTCAATTATGATTCAGATCAAAGAATGCCCTGAGACTCTCCCGCCCCAGTTCTGGCCCCTCTCTCTGACTCTAGCTGGCCTTGTTCCTCTACAATTCAGGCTTTAATGCCCAGCTGTAAAGGGAGATGCTGCTTGCAGCTCTTTTCTAAATGCCTTCTGCCCTTATGCAGCACTTTGGAAGCACATCAGCACAGGGCCTACATATAGCAAATACACAATGTTGACATTCAGGTTAGGGAGGAGGGCCAGTTAATGACTTGGAAAGAAATTATTTCCCCTTTCTCCATACAACTCAGTTCAAAAGAAGTCAGAACATTTATCTTTGAAACTAAGCTCAGACACCAAAGGACAACCTGTTCTGCTGCTCCAATGTTACAACTGGATCCACTGTGAATTAAGTTACTGGAATGTTCTCTTTGCCTGTATGTATATGCATAAATGGCCCGTCTGCAGATACATACAAGCTTATGCAATATGCCAAGATGAAGGCCGTTTTGTCTCGAAAGGGTTTTGTATATGTAAGGGGTTGGAAGGGCTGTAAGCCAATGCTGTCCGTGCCTGGTGCAGTCCATTATATGGCTGGGGACTCCACAAAGATTTCAGTTTTCTACATTTAAGATGATTTCCTTACATCTGAGCCTCTCGTAAATATTTGACATGGAACATGCTTTCATCCATCTATCTATGGCCATGCACTTAACGCAACAAAAAAAATGTTAACCAGTGTCCCAGAAGCTAAAATCTAATGTTGCATTTTTTTTCCCCCTTCCATAATTGTATCAAAGTTTCTAAGATGGTGATGGTGTATGTTCACCCAAAAACGTAGTTTGAAAACTTTGAGCTTGTATTTCTGGTATGATGGTACAGGCCAGTATTGTAAAATGGTTTTGGAAGTTAAATTGGATCGGTGTCAAGCAATCCATGAGTCCCCTTGCTGGATTTTTAAAAAAAAAAATATATATATATACTTTTCTTTTTTTTTTTTTTTTTCTCAAAGGTTATAACTCCTACAAGGGGTTTAAAAAGCACATCTTGTCTACAGCAATCAGTAACTTTTTGATGGAATGCATTTAGATTTTATTTGGACCATGTTCTTTCATAGTTTTTTTTTTTTGTTTGTTTGTTTTTTCCCTCTCTTTCTCTCCTCCCTCTTTTTCCTTTTCTCTGTGAGACAGCCCTTCCAAAACAAATTTCTTCAGGCAGATGGATTTTTTTTTTCCCCTAAACAAAAAACTAAAAAGAAAAAAAAAGAAACATTCCACAAAAAGAACAAAAAATCCTCAAGACTTTAGCTGTATTAAGTTTACTTTATTTTTCATGTTTGATAACTCCATGTCAATGTGCCACACTGATTTTTTTTCTTTTTTTTTTAACTTTTTTTTTTTTCTCCTTTTGCTGTTGATAAGCTTTTTTGTCTGTATGGTAATCTTCATACAGGTGCTGTTCAGGTGAAACACCAATTATTTTCTTTTTTCTTTTCTTTTTTTTATGTTTTAAAAGTTTTGAATAACTGTATTCTGTATGATGTGAGAGTGAAAGTTTATTCAGTTGATCTGGAGCGTTCATGCCCAGTGAAGTTAAGTTTTTAAAATTTTCTTTTTCCGTGTGTGTGTCTGTATCCAGGTGTGTGACAGTGTCCAGGTGTGTGTCTGTATCCAGGTGTGTGACAGTGTCCAGGTGTGTGTCTGTATCCAGGTGTGTGTGTCTGTGTCCAGGTGTGTGTGTGTCTGTATCCAGGTGTGTGTCTGTATCCAGGTGTGTGTCTGTATCCAGGTGTGTGTCTGTATCCAGGTGTGTGACAGTGTCCAGGTGTGTGACTGTATCCAGGTGTGTGACAGTGTCCAAGTGTGTGACAGTGTCCAGGTGTGTGACTGTATCCAGGTGTGTGACTGTATCCAGGTGTGTGACAGTATCCAGGTGTGTGTCTGTGTCCAGGTGTGTGACAGTATCCAGGTGTGTGTCTGTATCCAGGTGTGTGTGTCTGTATCCAGGTGTGTGTGTCTGTATCCAGGTGTGTGACAGTGTCCAGGTGTGTGACAGTGTCCAGGTGTGTGACAGTGTCCAGGTGTGTGTGTCTGTATCCAGGTGTGTGACAGTGTCCAGGTGTGTGACAGTATCCAGGTGTGTGTCTGTATCCAGGTGTGTGACAGTATCCAGGTGTGTGTCTGTGTCCAGGTGTGTGACAGTATTCAGGTATATCAGGTGTGTGTCAGTTTTGGTTCTGGTTCTGGTTCTGGACTGCTGCTGAACTGGGTCAGTTTCTACTGCAGAAGACAGAAGGATTTTCAGAATAAAAGAGCAGCAGCGACCTGAATGTGAATGTTAGTGGAAACAACTGAGTGGGTTTCAGAGACCTGGACCACACATGACCCCCAGTTCTGGTCTAGACCTCCAGTTCTGAGGACATAGGAAAGTTCAGGTTCTGTTTCAGATTGAAACTAAGTTTAGGAGGCTGTCACTTCCTGCAGCTGAACTTCTGATTCTGGTTTCCAGCCAAAACCCACTAAGGGTCGGATGAGGATCCACTGTCTGGAGAACGTAGACAAAGCTCTGCAGTTCCTGAAGGAGCAGCGGGTCCACCTGGAGAACATGGGCTCCCATGACATCGTGGACGGGAACCACCGTCTGACACTGGGCCTCATCTGGACCATCATCCTCCGCTTCCAGGTGAGAAACCCCAGGTCACCTGACCTGGACCCGACTCCTCTGTCAGGTGACCTGGAGAACTCGATTCCTCTGTCAGGTGACCTAGACCCGACTCAAACTCAGTCAAGAACCTTTTCAGATTTCATGAATGTTTTTGAGGTTTCCAAATTTTTCAGGTTTCCCAAATTTTTTCAGGTTTTGTGTACTTTTTCAGGCTCCCTGAAATTTGTCCGGTATAACAAACGTTTTTGGGTTTTACGATAATTTTTGGATTTTCTGAACTTTTCCCGGGTTTCAAGAACTTTTTCAGGCTGTGTGTTCTGACCGCCACAGGAGCATTCAGATCAGTCGTTAGCAGCATTCTCGCCTGGTTGTGGCTCCGCCCACATTGCGCCTGGTTGCTGTGGAGCTTCAAATGTTGAGTCTCTGTGTGTTTGTGCCACAGATCCAAGACATCAGTGTGGAGACAGAGGACAACAAGGAGAAGAAGTCGGCTAAAGACGCTCTGCTGCTTTGGTGTCAAATGAAGACAGCAGGGTGGGTTTTTTTGTTTTTTTTAACATGAATCCACCAGAACTGATTAAATAAAAAAAGCACCGGGCCGCTGCGTAGTCAAATGTGTTAAACAGGCGGACCATATATGTGGCAATAGCATCAAGCAGGATGTTGTGAATTTGACTCCCGGCTCACCACCCCTTTACTGCACGTGTTTCCCACCTCTCTGCCCTGATTCCTGTCACTCTCCACTTTCAATAAAGACCCCGACGAGAACCCAAAATTTAAAAAGAAAAAAAAAAGACTGTTTCCAAGTGCTTCTGTTGTCAGGTGTGTTGATCTTTCCCAAAAACCCTCATTCTCTCAATGTGGCTTTACAAAATAAGAGCCTGCTGGTATATTTTTAAATGGTGCTGATAATAAGATCTCCCTGCCTACATTTAATCTGGCTATACAAAATATAAGTCATGAAATACACTTAAATTTGGCTTTGCAAAATAAAAGCCTCAAGGTATATTTGTATGGCACTAGTAATTTCCCTGAGATCCCTGTCTACATCTAATATGGCTTTGCAAAGCATTTCTTTAAATAAATTAGTATGGCCTTACCAAATAGGTAATTTGAAATAAATTAATCTGGCTTTACAAAATAAAAGAGATGAAATACACCTAAATTTGGCCTTGCAAAATAAAAGCCTCAAGGTATATTTGTATGGCACTTAAATCTAGCTTTACAAAATAGGACTTCCAATGTAATGATTTAATGTGGCATTGTAAAATAAATATATATTTCTCTGTTGCATTACAAAATGTTTTTGGAAAACTTTTCTGTTTGGTGACTTCTGACATAATTTAATGTGGTGTTGTGAACTCAATGTGTCCTGATTTCTGTAATGATGCATTTAAATAAATACAAGTATTTTGATCAAATTAGTGTGCCCTAACAAAATAACATGATTCCAAATGAAAGTTTAAGGATAACTGAATGTAGCATAAACTTACATCCTACTACAATTAAGGATGACTTTACAAAATAAAAGTCTCAAATGATTAGATGGAGCATTGCAAAATATGAGTCTCCTGGTTTAGTTTAATGTCATTTTTTTAAGTCTTGACATGATTTAATATGGAATTACAACAATAATGCTTCTTTCATTAATGTAAATAATAAATTTGAATTCATCTTATTTAATGTAGAATTTTCAAAATAAGTCTGATAACACAATGTCATCATTACATATAGATATGTTGTTGTTTTTTGTGTATCAGAACTTTAACGTTCTTCTTGTGTCCAGGTATCCAAACGTCAATATCCACAACTTCACCACCAGCTGGAGAGACGGGATGGCCTTCAACGCCCTGATCCACAAACACAGGTGGGCTGAGATCTACGCCTCATCTGTAACCAGTCGATAAGTAATTTATACATCACCTATACCTGATCTATGACTAATTATTATATGTTATTCTCGTCTTCAGACCAGACCTGATTGACTTCGACAAACTTAAGAAGTCCAACGCTCACTACAACCTGCAGAACGCCTTCAACCTGGCTGAGCAGCACCTGGGCCTGACCAAGCTGCTGGACCCTGAAGGTGAGAGGACCCACCTTTTCTCCAGAGCTCTCTGGTCCGTCAGAGTCTGTCAGAGAACAGCTGACGTAATCAGATTACTGTAATTAAATCAGGATAAGACTATAATAAATAATTATCTTTGGTAATGAGACACAGAATGAGAGTTCTGTTCATCTTTAATCCAGAGATAAAATCCAGATGAAGAATCTTGGACTTTTAATTAACTCAGACCTGAACTTTAGCGCCATCATTACAGCTGGAACGAAAACATCCAGAACCAGGAGTGTCCTGTAGTAGTACTGGTGTACTGGTGTCCTCTAGTAGTACTGGTGTACTGGTGTCCTGTAGTAGTACTGGTGTCCTGTAGTAGTACTGGTGTACTGGTGTCCTGTAGTAGTACTGGTGTACTATAGTAGTACTGGTGTACTGGTGTCCTGTAGTAGTACTGGTGTACTGGTGTCCTGTAGTAGTACTGGTGTACTGGTGTCCTGTAGTAGTACTGGTGTCTTGTAGTAGCACTAGTGTCCACACCAGTGCTACTGATCTTATAAAATTCCTGTTGATATTAAATGTTATTAATTCTATAACATTGATGTTATACATGGTGTTAATTATATTAATGTTATGAATTATGTTAAATCATCTCCATCTCTAGACATTAAGTTTTTCTGTTCAAACTTTCTTTAGTTGAATTTTCCTGCAGTTTTTACTCATTTATTCTCAGATCTTTTAATCATTTTTCTGTCCAAATCACTGTTTTTTTTGTGGTTTTATTCTTCATTTTAATTGTTGCTTTTATTTCCGAATTAAATTATCACGTGCCCGCAGACATCAGCGTGGACCATCCTGATGAGAAGTCCATCATCACCTACGTGGTCACCTACTACCACTACTTCTCCAAGATGAAGGCGCTGAAGGTGGAGGGGAAGAGGATTGGGAAGGTAACCATGGAAACAACATCAACCACTAACTCTGAAACAGTCAATACTGTTAAAGGTAAAGGGGCGGGGCTTCTGACGTTACAGCTGAACTGAGGAGACCAACAGGTTTTATCTTCAACCAAAAATATATTTTTACAGCAACAACGCCCAGTTCTGCAAAACTCAGTTTTAAAGCAAAAAAAAAAAAAAAAGGATTTTCTGATCAAATATGCAATTTTTGTGAAACTAAAATAATAAAAGTTGTAATTCTACAAAATTCAGTTTTAAAAATGCTCACGGTTCTGCAACATAATGTAATTTCATTTTTAAAGTTCAGATTTATATATTCACAAAAAATTGTGATTTTATTTTTATTGTTTGATTTTAACAAAAATGATTTATTGTATAATTCATGAAATTTGATTTAAAAACAAAGACCAAAGCTAGCACCTCCTTCAGTTCAGATGATGCTGACACGTGGCTGAATCGTGCAGCAGGAAACCTGCAGGTTTTAACGAGTGCAGTGTTGATTTAACGGGGAATTCTGACAGGTAGCAGGTAGCAGGGTTGGTTCAGGAGGTCCAGGAGTCACATGGTCTTTGTCGTGAGATGTGAGGTTTCCGTTCTACCTTTGTATCCTCCAGGTTCTGGACAACGCCATTGAGACGGAGAAGATGATCGAGAAGTACGAGTCGCTGGCGTCCGACCTGCTGGAGTGGATCGAGCAGACCATCATCATCCTCAACAACAGGAAGTTTGCCAACTCTCTGGTGGGCGTCCAGCAGCAGCTGCAGGCCTTCAACACCTACCGCACCGTGGAGAAGCCGCCGAAGTTGGTCTATGCTCGCGGTCGATTGACACGATTCACTGAAACTGGACAGTGACCCAACTGATGGCGATGTGTTTGTCTGTAGGTTTACGGAGAAAGGAAACCTGGAGGTTCTTTTGTTCACCATCCAGAGCAAGATGAGGGCCAACAACCAGAAGGTGTTCACCCCCCGAGAAGGAAAACTCATCTCTGACATCAACAAGGTGAACTCACCTGAACATTCAACAAAATGCAGGAATTTACCACAGACCTCAGTTAGATGACAGAGTCATAATGAATATTTAAAGGCACCCTAGTAACACCACCTCAGACCGCTGGGAGCAGATTAAAGTCTGTTGACAAAAAAACACCAACATTTTTGTTCCAACACTGTAAAACATGACTGGTTAAAAAAAACAACTCGTATTTCAGTAGCAGGAACTGGAATTGTTTGACAGAAACGTAGAAAAGTCCCACAATTTGACTTTTAGACGCACAATTCAGAATTTTTTATTTTTTATTTTTTTGTTTTATGACCCTAGTACTACTACAGTACACAAGTACTACTACAGGGCACCAGTACTATATTTGTTACTTTTAGCTTAAAGTCACAATTTTGTGAGAGTTGCAGTTTTACAACAGTCATTTTTATAACAAAAAATGTTGAATTCTACTAAATTCATAATTTCATGACAAAGTTGCTTTTTACGATTATGTTAAAAAAAAGCCTTAATTTAGTAAAATCTGATTTTATGATAAAACTTGATTATTGATGTAGCTGCTTTACAAAACTAATGAAATACAATCGTAGCTTTCTGTCAAAAAGTTAAAATTTTGCAAAATTTTAAATTTTGTGATAAAAATTGTGTTATAAAATTTGCAATTTTAAAGTTAGAATTAATGTATTTATGACAGAAAGTTGCATTTAAATGAAATTCACAATTTTATGATGTAAAGTCATACATTTTTTAAAAACAATGTCTGATTTTATCATCTCTAAAGTTTATAAGAGACTTTTCACAACTTGTGACTTCTGAAACTCATTTTGGGAAAATAAAAACTCTGTAAAACACCCCCTTGTGGCTGCAGGGGTCCAACACATCTGTTCAGTTTCCAAGTGTTGTTTTTGTGATCTTCAAAGGTCAAAGGTTGTCGTTTCCTATCCGGTGGTGTGTTTGTTTCAGGCGTGGGAGCGTCTGGAGAAGGCGGAGCATGAGCGTGAGCTGGCGTTGAGGACAGAGCTGATTCGTCAGGAAAAACTGGAGCAGCTTGCCCGCCGCTTCGACCGTAAAGCCGCCATGAGGGAGACGTGGCTGAGCGAGAACCAGAGGCTGGTTTCCCAGGTAACCCTGCCTGCCGCTGCTCACCTGCTGATCACCTCTAACACCCCTGAAACACACCTGAAACACAACTGAAACACACCAGTAACAACCCTGTAACACACCTGTAATACACCTGTGACACTAATGAAACACACCAGTAACAACCCTGTGACATACCTGAACACACCTGTAACACACCTTTAGCACCGTGACACCCCTGTGACACAGATGAAAACATCAGAAAACATACCAGTAACATGCCTGTAACACCCCTGCTGTTCACCTGCAACACAGGTTTTCACCTGTTCCTCCTTTCATTTCCTCTCTAACCTCCTTGTCTCCTCATCTCCTCCCCTCTCTAACCTCTTTGTCTCCTTTGCTCTGTCCTCCAGGACAATTTTGGCTTCGACCTCCAGGCCGTAGAAGCCGCCACCAAGAAACATGAAGCCATAGAAACGGACATTGCTGCATACGAAGAGCGAGTTCAGGTCAGTGGTGGTCTGGACCGATTAGCGAGTCTGGTGGACCAGAATGGGTTAGAGGGTCTGGTTGACCGCTTCCAAGGTCTGGTGGACTAGAACTGGTTCCCAAGTTTATGGGTTGACCCCAACCTCGTTCAGGATTTGACCCGTTCCCATCCCCCCTCTCGTCCATACAGGCTGTGGTCGCCGTGGCAAAGGAGCTGGAGGCGGAAAGTTACCACGACATTAAACGCATCACGGCAAGGAAGGACAACGTGATCCGTTTGTGGGAGTACCTGCTGGAACTGCTGAAGGCTCGCAGGACACGATTGGAGCAGAACCTGGGCCTGCAGAGGGTCTTCCAAGAGATGCTGTACATCATGGACTGGATGGATGAGATGAAGGTAGAAACATCTCTGTGACGTCTCCGTGGTCCAGCACTGATCCTTTCATGATTATTTAAATTGTAATGATGGACATTCTCGTCCTCCAGATGCTCCTCCTGTCCCAGGACTACGGTAAACACCTCCTTGGTGTGGAGGACCTGCTGCAGAAACATTCTCTGGTGGAAGGAGACGTCTCTGTCCAGGCCGATCGCGTCCGCAGCGTCAACAACAACGCTCAGAAGTTCCTGGACGACGCCCAAGGTACCAGGAAACAACCAGCTGCTGGTAGCCTTCATCTCCTCCTCCTCCTCTTCTTCTTCTTCATCTATCCTCCCTCTTCTGTTCTTCATCTCCTCCTCTTCAGGCTACAAGCCGTGTGACCCTCAGATCATCAGGGATCGGGTCTCCCACATGGAGTTCTGCTACCAGGAGCTGACCCAGCTGGCTGCAGAACGACGAGCTCGTCTGGAGGAATCCAGACGTCTGTGGAAGTTCTTCTGGGAGATGGCTGAAGAGGTTCTGATGTTTATTACTGATCCCTTGGTTTTTATTATGTATCATTATTTAAATACATATGTATACATTTTTATTGTCTGTAATATTGCAGGACTTTTTTTTTTTTGTCTGAGATCTCTAACCTGTCCGTCACAGATCTTTGAGAAACTCCCAGGAAACATTAGACTTTCCAAGTAAATCGGATTTTAACAAAAATAATTGATAAATTGATTAAAAGTTAATCAATTAAATTGACTAAGTGTGTGTTAAAACTGTTCCACCTCTGACTGCTCTCATCGTTCAGAAATCTAAACTCAGTTACATCATCAACAAAAATCATTTTTAATTAATGCAGAATAGATTTCTGGACTTTTTCGGTTTATTTAGTTGTATTTTACTCTTTTATCTTCATTTTCTTCCCAGGTTTAATTTCCTGTGATGTCATCACCTTATTATTGGGTATATTGATTGATCGTAGAAATACTTACTAAAATAAAAAGTCAACAATAGAAGACTTCAATGAAAACTGATTAAAACAAGTATTTTATCAGACTGAAGTGATCGATCACTAATCGATACGTGAGAGGGTGATATTGATCAGTGGTTCTCAAGGACGACAACGTCTGACGCAGCTGTGGTTTACAGGAAGGATGGATCAGGGAGAAGGAGCAGATCCTGTCCTCTGAGGATTATGGGAAGGACCTGACAGGTGCCGTGCGCCTGCTGAGTCAGCACAAAGCCTTCGAAGACGAGATGAGTGGCCGCGCCGCCCACCTGCAGCAGACCATCCGGCAGGGCGACGAGCTGGTGGCCGACCAGCACTTTGGAGCCGAAAAAATCAAAGAGCGGATCCGGGACATCCAGGTACGCCGCCGCCAGGTAACCCATGGGCTTTTATTTTGACGGTTTCTTCCTGACGTGTCTTCCTGGCGTTGTCTGACAGGAGCAGTGGGCGGCTCTGGAGCGACTCTCCGCCGTCAGAAAAGCTCGACTGGAGGAGGCCTGCAACCTGCACCAGTTCCAGGTGAGAACTCACCCAAACTTTAACTAACAGAAACCATAACTCACCCGAACTAACCTAAACCTAGACCAGTCTTCCAGGTCAGACATGTCTGAGATTTTATCATCTGGATAGAAATGAAAGTTTGTGGTAGAACCTTCTGGAAGCCTGTCGAGGTGTAAATCAGCGGTCCAAGTACAGAACCCTGAGGAACACCAACCACTCTGAAGCTTTCCTGTTTCTTTAATTCCTGAAGGCTGATGCGGACGACATGGACACGTGGATGCTGGACGTCCTGCGGATTGTCTCCAGCGTGGATGTCGGCCACGACGAGTTTTCCACTCAGGCTCTGGTGAAGAAGCACAA
Organism: Arrhamphus sclerolepis; assembly: GCA_037176975.1. NCBI lineage: Eukaryota > Metazoa > Chordata > Actinopteri > Beloniformes > Hemiramphidae > Arrhamphus > Arrhamphus sclerolepis. The sequence continues at coordinate 3,817,238 of JBAMYA010000007.1, read as the reverse complement.
GGACGTAGCTGAGGAGATCGCCAGCTACCGACCCGTCATCGACGCCCTGCACGAGCAGTCGCGGACACTGCCGCCGGAGAAGGCCAACTCTGAGGAGGTAGAGGGTCTCACCTGCTTCTGGGTCCACAGATACAAACAGGGTTTCACCCAAAATCTAACCTGGCGGGTACGGGTGTGTCCACAGGTCCAGAACCGTCTGGCCGGCATTGAGGAACGCTACAAGGAGGTGGTGGAGCTGACCCGGCTCAGGAAGCAGGCGCTGCAGGACGCTTTGGCACTTTACAAGATGCTGAGCGAAGCCAGTGCTTGTGAGCTGTGGATCGATGAGAAGGAGCAGTGGCTGAACAGCATGGAGATCCCTGAAAAACTGGAGGACCTGGAGGTGGTCCAGCACCGGTGAGAACAACCAGGGCATTCTCAGAGTGTCTTCTGATGTCGCAACAACTGGTTCTACAGTCGTTGGGACATCAGAGGACACTCTTGAGTCATTGAAGCTTGACAGGAGGGTTGAAGCTGCTGCAGCCATCAAATCAGTTTCAGTGTTTTACAGCTGCAGCAGCTTCAACGCTCCAAAGATTAAACCCTCAACTGCACCCTCATCTGAGAACCTTCAGGGTCTCTGCACCTTTGTCTTTCTTTACTGGTCTTAATTCTCTGTCCTCTTGTTCAGGTTTGAGAGTCTGGAGCCGGAGATGAACAGCCAGGCGTCCCGCGTTGCCGTGGTCAACCAGGTTGCTAGGCAACTGATCCACAGCGGACATCCCAGTGAGAAGGAGATCAAAGCCCAGCAGGACAAGCTGAACACCAGGTAACCAAAGCAGGACCAGACCAGGTAACCAGCTTGGACCAAACCAGTTCACCACACTGGGACCAGATCAGGTAACCAGATTGGACCAGACTAGTTCACCAGACTGGGACCATATCAGGTAACCAGACCAGGTAACCAGCCTGGACCAAACCAGTTCACCACACTGGGACCAGAGCAGGTAACCAGATTGGATCAGACTGGACCAGACCAGTTCACCAGACAGGGACCAGGCCAGGTAGCCACATTGGACCAGACCAGTTCACCAGACTGGGACCAGACCAGGTAACCAGACTGGACCAGACCAGTTCACCAGACTGGGACCAGACCAGGTAACCAGATTGGATCAGACTGGACCAGACCAGTTCACCAGACTGGGACCAGGCCAGGTAACCAGATTGGACCAGACCAGTTCACCAGACTGGGACCAGATCAGATAACCAGACTGGACCAGACCAGGTAACATGACCAGACCTGACCAGTTCACCAGACTGGAGCAGACCAGTTCACCAGACCAGGACTAGATCAGGTAACCAGACAGGTCTAGACCAGGTAACTGGACCGGACCAGATTAGGTAATTAGACAGGACCAGATCAGTTCATCAGACTGGGACCAGGCCAGGTAACCGAACTGGGACTCATGCTGTTTCTGTCCATCTGTCCATCCAGGTGGGGACAGTTCAGGGACCTTGTGGATCAGAAGAAGGAGAGTCTGAACTCAGCTCTGGGGGTCCAGAACTACCACCTGGAATGCAACGAGACCAAGTCCTGGATCAAGGAGAAGACAAAGGTACCAGAAACCTCTGAGATGCCTTCAGATGATTTTATTTGATTATTTTATCATATTAAACTTCAGATTCTATCATCAGTGGTCTGTGTCCCTGATTGGCTTGAGGTCGTTACATCATCGGGTAGAGGCCATGCCCACAAGTTTGATTGGCACATAACACATGTTCAATCAAAATTCTTTTAACTGCTTTCATGATCTTTTTTTTTTAATCAGTCTGATCTGAGATCAGTTGTTAAGCTCTAAATATGACCCAACAGTAGATCTTCTGATCATAGTGCCACCTAGAGGCCTGTCAGAGGAAAAAACTCTTACTAGAAGATTTTATTTTTATTATAAACTTCTAACTAGAAGATTTTATTTTTATTATAAACTTCAAACTAGAAGATTTTATTTTTATTATAAACTTCTAACTAGAACATTTCTCAGTTCTGACATCAGAAAGTGGAATAACTGAGGTGGAGAACAGCTGCTTTAAGGTGGAGAACAGCTGCTTTAAGGTGGAATAACTGAGGTGGAGAGCAACTGGTTGATGTCAGAAAGTCAGGATTTAGGAAATCATTGGAAAAAAATTACCATTAAAAGTTGATTATTTTTGTTAAAACCTGTTATTTTAGTAAAATTAACTTTTTTATAACAAAAATGTTGATATTTTCCAACCCAAAAATTGTGGTTTTAAGTGAAAAAGTTTTTAGCTTTTAATGTTTTGTGAGATTTGTGATTGTATGATTAAAACTTCTTGTTTGTTGGGAAAAAAGGTCTGTATTTTATGATAAAAGTTTAGTAAAATTTGAGATTTTGCAAAAAAAACCAAATTACCCCTTTTTTTGTTTGTTTTTAAATGATTGTGTCCAGGAACTAATACCTGCTTTTCGAAAATTCACTGGCCCTTTAACGGTAACCATGGTGATGATGTGTCCCAAGCAAAAAATGGAGTTTGACACCTCTGCTGTAAATTATCATTATAATAAAAATAAATAAATACATAAATAAAAATTATTATCAATATTATTATTGTTGTTGTTATTACTGTCATTATTATTACAATTATTCCTGTGATTAATCCTTACAGCAATAATACTTTGCTTCTTTTGCCTCCAGTAACAGTTGAAGCATAAATGAAATAATCAGCTGATCTGTTCTTCTTGTTGACTGTTTTTGGTGTCTCGTCTGGTCTGAACCTGCTCTGGTCTTGACCTCGTCCTCCAGGTCATCGAGTCCACCCAGGAGCTGGGTAACGACCTGGCAGGCGTCATGGCGCTGCAGAGGAAGCTGACAGGGATGGAGCGAGACCTGGTGGCCATAGAGGACAAACTGGGAGACCTGGGAAAAGAGGCAGAGCGTCTGGCCTCAGAGCACCCAGACCAGTCAGACGCCATCAGAGGACGGCTGGCGGAGATCACGGGCGTCTGGGATGAGATGAAGGTTGGTTAGCTCCAGAGTTCAGGTTTGATAACGGACCAGAGTCTGACTCCAACCTCTCGTCTGTTTGCAGGACACATTGAAGAACCGTGAAGAGTCTTTGGGCGAGGCCAGCAAGCTGCAGCAGTTCCTGCGAGAACTGGATGACTTCCAGTCCTGGCTGTCAAGGACGCAGACCGCCATTGCCTCCGAGGACATGCCAAACACGCTGGCGGAGGCCGAGAAGCTGCTGGCCCAGCACGAGGGCATCAAGAACGAGATCCGCAACTATGAGGAGGACTACCAGAGGATGAGGGACATGGGCGAGACGGTGACCCGGGGCCAGACGGACGCCCAGTACATGTTCCTGCGGCAGCGGCTGCAGGCGCTCCACACCGGCTGGACCGAGCTGCTGAAGATGTGGGAGAACCGGCAGAACCTGCTGGCCCAGTCCCACAGTTACCAGCTGTTCCTGAGGGACACCAAGCAGGCCGAGGCCTTCCTCAACAACCAGGTATGACCTGGACCTGGTCTACAGGTGTCCTAGTAGCTCCTGGTCCAGATACGATCCTCACTCCCAGATCTATATACTATACTTTTGTGTGTACACACAAAAGCCAAAAATGGCATATACCAAAAAAAAATCCAGATTTATAAAACCATACGTACGCACACCAGCAAACAGTTTCCCATCGTAGATCACAGCTGCTCCTCAACGTTTGTGGACAAGGTTCCTCCTCCTGTCCTGCCCTCTACACGCCCACATTCAACCATAAATGATCAATGAAAAGCACCTCGTGAATGTCAATGTGTATTTAAATGAACCAACTGATCAGTGTTACTGGTCAACAATGGTAACCACGGAGACCACGCAACCACGCCCCAAGTGCATGAAGCGTCTGGAGGAGGACGCGTGTTGAAGCTCTAGGGAGACTAAATTCTGCATACTAACCAGTCATCATCATGGGCCAGTTGATCTTGATGAGAACTCGTTCCCTCCTAATTCTCCCATTTTCCAGGTCTTCCAGCAGTATAAATGCGTCCATGGTGCAACATTACACACAAGTATCACCACAGTATTTAAATGTCTACGCCAATCAGTCTCACACTTTGTTACGATTTATGTGTTAATCTGTGGTCCACGTTACCCTGGTGATCATTGGGGAGATGTATGATGGTGAGAAAACTTTGATGGAATGTGCAGAGTTTGAGTTAAGGTTTAAGTTGGCTAATAGGCCTTATTTTTATTTATTTGAAAGGTCCTTATGGCTCACCAGCGCTAGCATAATTAGCAATGGTTTTACTGCTGATGCTGAAGTCAGTCTATGAACACAGTTTGATACGGAATAAAATTAAATGTCTGAGAGGAGTCATGATGCAGTGCAGCTTCCGTTCCCCTCTTCACCATCTGTGTCGCCAGTTTCCCCAGTCTTCAAAACCAGCGTACGCTTGGGTCAGAGTTTGTGTGACAGACTGTACCTGACATCCTCTCAAGTTTGTTTTTAATGCATCACAATCTTTGTGTGGAAAGTGGCGTACGCAAGCTTCAGGCCCTGTTTTGTGCGTACGCACGAAACATAAATGAGACTCCAGGTTCCCAGATTAATCACTGAAAGTAATTATAGTTCCGTCCTCATTATTTTCTCGTCTTTCAGCTGTTTGATAAACCAAGAACATCTGAAACTGAAGGATGTGTGGCATGTGTGTGTGCATATACACACACATAGATAGATAGATAGATAGATAGATAGATAGATAGGAGTACACATGTAAATCTGTATGTATGTATGTGAACATATAGAAATTTAGATACTTTTCACGGTCAGTAAGCTTTTAGCAAATCCAACAAAATTAATTAAATATTAATATAATATTATTATTAATAAAAATACCATCATGAAAGCTATGGAATAATTTTGTTTTCACTTTCAGTTATCTAGAAATGAAATCCATTTTTCCAACTATCTTCTCCAAACTTCCGTTGTTATAAAACTGGTATTTTCGTGGCTTTTTATGTAAAATTAGAACTTTTAACTGTCAAATATCAGCTTTCACAAAATCCAACTTTCTGGTTTAAGTTTCACTTTCTAAGTGCAGATTTGTCTTTTAAATCAGGACTTTTATTTGTAAAATCACAATTTAAATATTTTTTTTAATAATTTTTTTTGAAAACGTTTTTGTAAGTAAAAAAAAAAAAGTCTTGATTTGTCATTAAAAAACTTACCAACATGAATTAACAACATTTTTAAATTTAAAATTGCAAACTTTTTTTGTAACCAGCCCATTTCACAAAATCACTTTTGTTTTTGCTTATTTATGTGAAATTGCAAATTTCAGCAAATTAAAAAAAAAAAAAAAAAAGTTTTTTAGTCATGAAGTCTTGGTTTTGGTTCTGGCTTCTCTTTTACAGGAGACTGTTTATAAATGATCAATATTCTGATGCTCAGATGATGACATCATCAGAGTTTTGTCTTTGATAGTACTTTTTGGTGTAAAGTTTTTATAAGACTCAAATGTTGAGCTCTGAGCAGGTGTGAGGCTGCCACCTGGTGGCAGAGCGCCTTCAGAAAAATGTCTTATTGAGAAAAATCAGTGAAACAATTGAATTTAAAATTCAAGAGGAAATTATGTTTCTGTTAATTAGTGAAGAAAAATAGTTTGAGTTGATAAACAGCTAAATACTTGCTTGTTAAGTCAGCTGAATGATTGGCAGGTGAATCAGGGCGTTTGATTGGCTCCCCTACTGTGTGTGAAAGTTGAATGAACTTCCTGTCTGGTTCAGGAGTACGTCCTGGCTCACACCGAGATGCCCACCACTCTGGAGGGTGCCGAGGCCGCCATCAAGAAGCATGAGGACTTCATGAACACCATGGACGCCAACGAGGAGAAGATCGGCGCCGTGGTTGACACTGGCCGCCGCCTGGTCACTGACGGCAACATCAACGCTGAGCGCATCCAGGAGAAGGTGGACTCCATTGATCAGAGGTGACAGACTCCACAGTTGATCCAGGCCTGGGGAGGGAGGGGGCCTGCTAATGATAAGTTTGAGTTTGAACCTGGACCTGGATGTGGTTCTTCAAGCTGGCAAATAAATGTGTTGTTTTGTTCTGCAGACACCAGAAGAACCGTCAGGCTGCCAACGACCTGCTGACCAAGCTGAAGGACAACCGAGACCTGCAGAAGTTCCTGCAGGACTGCCAGGAGGTATCATAGTGTCCAGAGGAACAGAACGTGGACCATCCTCTGTCATAGCACTCATGGTTTGGTAATGGTTGTTCTGTTTGTCCTCAGCTGTCCCTGTGGATCAACGAGAAGATGCTGACGGCTCAAGACATGTCCTACGACGAGGCCAGGAACCTCCACAGCAAGTGGCTGAAGCACCAGGCCTTCATGGCTGAGCTGCAGTCCAACAAGGAGTGGTTGGACAAGATCAACAAGGTAGGACATCTGAGACAGCCAGATACAACTGATCTGAAGACAAAGATTTGAGCTAACTGCTGTTCCAGGATGGCGAGGCGCTTATGGCAGAGAAACCGGAGACGGAGGGCATGGTCAAGGAGAAGCTGGCGTCCCTGAAGAAGATGTGGGACGACCTGGAGTCCACCACCCAGACAAAAGCCAAGTGCCTGTTCGACGCCAACAAGGCGGAGCTGTTCACACAGAGCTGCGCCGACCTGGACAAGTGGTTGAACGGCCTGGACATGCAGCTGCTGTCTGACGACTACGGCAAAGACCTGACGTCCGTCAACATCCTGCTGAAGAAGCAGCAGGTGAGAAGACAATGCACCAAATAATACATTACAGTATACTACAATACACTGTGATACACTACATTACAGTACACTGTTATACACTACAATACAGTACACTACAATACAGTACAATACAGTACATTACAATACAATACACTGTAATAGACCACAATACAGTACACTGTAATACACTACAATACAGTACCCTACAATACAGTACACTATAATACAGTACAATACAGTACATTATAATACAGTACACTGTAAGACACTGCAATACAGTACAATGTTATACACTACAATACAGTACACTGTTATACACTACAGTACAGTATACTACAATACAGTACACTACAATATAATATAGTTCTACTTGTTTTAATTAGTCATTAATTTCTGCAATACAAATCATAGATATTCATCAGATGTTTTTGAAAAATTGTGAATTGTGTTGAATCACAGCATCTTATTGTAAAATTGAGGTTTTTCTTGTATAAAACTTAAATGAAATTGCAACTTTTAGTCACATAAAAAAAAATTTCATAACATTCAACAGTCAAAATTCAGAAAATCATGACTTTCTGTCGCAAAATTTACAAAAATCCCCATCTTATAATGAAATCATAGCTTTTGTAGATTCCTACATTTGGTTTTCTCAGTCAGTCAGATTTTTGTTGTAAAACTGCAACTGCGGCTTCTGAAGGAGAAACTGTTGGACAGTTATCAGTTTAAAGAGGTTTTAGCTCCATCATTGTCGTGATGATGAATATCTGAGGTTTCTAGCGTGGTTTTTGTCGTCGTCTCTGGAGTTCAGCTGCAACTATTAGTTTCTGTTTTTCCAGAGATTCGAAGAGAAAATGAAATGAATTAAAGTTGTGACTCATCTGTTGTTCCAGATTCCCAACATGTCGTTGTCACGTCCTCATTGTTAAAGACTCCGTATGTAGGAACACCAAGTCTGACCACACGGGGGCATAAAGACCTGTCTTTCTGACTGGCATCCATTTCTTTTTCACATTTGAAGCATTTTGATCAACTTGTTTTTTTAAAGGAGACAGAATCAAAGCCTGTTTTTAGCTTGCTGAATAACGATCGTCTACCTGCATTCACACACATACGAAAAATCCTCAACATTCTGAACATGTCCGTTTTATTGAAATTCCTGTTTTAGAAATGTTGCCCGGAAATTGGGCCAGTCTGAACAACGCATACAAATGATCTCACTCCCCCCTCCCGTTCTGTCCAAACCCGACCCAGGTATCGGGCCGTAATTCCCCACCACTTTGGTCGGGTCGGTTCGGGCTCGATATGCCAACTTTTTTTTTTAAATAATATTTTAATTTCATATAAAGCTATGGGCACAACAATGATAGTAAATAGCGTTTGAATTCTCGACGAGCTGGGAGTTGAACTCGCAATCACTGCGTGAGGCTATGCCGGTCCTTTACTCACTCGATTACACAGCAGCCCAGTTTGAGGAACGTTTTAATGGGTGTTCCCTCAAAGACAAAAACTGGTCCTCTGATACTGTTGACAGATGAAATCTGGAGGTTTCTGATTTTGATCATCTCATGCACATGTCTTGATGCCTTTAAGTATGTGTGAATGGTTCCTCCTGCAGATCCTGGAGAGCCAGGTGGAGGTGCGTCAGAAGGAGGTGGAGGAGCTGCAGAGTCAGTCACAGGCGCTCAGCCAGGAGGGGAAGGGCTCGGAGGAGGTAGACGGCCAGAGGATGAGCGTGGAGACCAAGTTCCAGAACCTGCAGGCGCCGCTGAAGAAGAGACGAGACAATCTGATGGCATCCAGAGAGATCCACCAGTTCAACCGCGACGTGGAGGACGAGATCGTGAGTTTGTCTGAGAGGCTGAAAAAGGACGCAGTAGCTGATTTAGAGGAGGAGGATGAGGATGAAGAGTAGGACCATAGTCCAATTCAGGTTCTGATTCTGGTACATAAAGATGCAGTGGTGGATTTAATAGAAAGACGGGTACAGAAGACCTGAGGGGCCAAAACAACGATAACACTAAATCTATGCCGGATAAAATATAGAAATAAAGACAATATAATCCATCTGTATTTATTAGAATTGTTTTCAGTTTATTGTGTATTTATGAATAATTTATTAAACTTTCAATAAACTCCGACTCCATAAAAAATAGGTTATTTATAATAAATATAGGGTAGTAGTGCGTTCTGTTTGTACTTGGATGTTGTCATTTCTGAGTTCCATGTTGGATGTATCAACTGGAATGTCTAAAGGTGGAATTTCAAACCAAAAAGAAACATCAGTCTGACGGAGATGCTGCTGACGCCGTTTATTATATTAATCACATGACAGCAAATAATCATCTACCCAACGATCAATAATCATCTGCCCAACAATCAATAATCATCTGCCCAATGATCAATAATCATCTACAGAATGATCAATAATCATCTTCAGCATTATCAGTAATCATCTACCCAATGACCAATTATCATCTTCAGAATGATCAATAATCATCTACCCAAAGATCAATAATCATCTGCCCAATGATCAATAATCATCTACCCAATGATCAATAATCATCTACTCAACAAGCAATAATAATCTACAGACCGATCACTAATCTACCCAGTGACCAATAATCATCTTCAGCATTTTTCAGTAATCATCTTCAGCATTATCAATAATCATCTACCCAATGATCAATAATCATCTGCCCAATGATCAATAATCATCTACCCAATGATCAATAATCATCTACTCAACGATCAATAATAAGCTACAACCCAATCACTAATCTACCAAGTGATCAATAATCATCTTCAGCATTATCAATAATCATCTACCCAACGATCAATAATCATCTACTCAACGATCAAAAATAATCTACAGACCAATCACTATTCTACCCAATGATCAATAATCATCTACAGAATGATCAATAATCATCTTCAGCATTATCAATAATCATCTACCCAATGACCAATAGTCATCTTCAGAACTATCAATAATCATGTACTCGACAATCAATAATAATCTACAGAAAACTAACTTTTGCTTGTTGATTTGTAGCCGCTGGGGTTTTCCGTATGTACGACAGTGACGCTGGACCAGAAATGTTTTTGAGTAACTGTATTTATTGATTAACTGCGTTTATTAATTAACTGTTTTTTCTGTGCAGCTGTGGGTGGAGGAGCGGATGCCTCTGGCCACATCTACCGACCATGGACACAACCTGCAGACCGTTCAGCTGCTCATCAAGAAGAACCAGGTATGCAGAACTCACATGTGCTCACCTGAACTCACCTGAACTCACCTGCGTAAGCACAGACTAAACCCCTCCCCCCCGACTGACCTTTGACACCTGACCCCCAGACCCTCCAGAAGGAGATCCAGGGTCATCAGCCTCGCTACGACGACATCCTGGATCGCAGCCAGCAGGTGCTGAGGGATGCCAGCCCAACTGCTGAGCTGATTCGCCAGCGGCTTGGCGATCTGCGGTCGTTATGGGAACAGATCAGGAAGGAGACGGAGAAGCGGCACACCCGCCTCAGCGAGGCCCACGAGGCCCAGCAGTACCTGTTCGACGCCGCTGAGGCCGAGGCCTGGATGAGTGAGCAGGAGCTCTACATGATGTCAGAAGAAAAGGCCAAGGTGAGACAGACGCTGCCCCTACCTTCTGTTTCTGATTGGTTCTAGGGCTGGAGGCGGTTCCTTAAAACTGGCTCCACCTACAAATTTAAAGGCACTTTATGTAGTAATGGCACTTTCTCTTTGTAAAATTTTGTTAAAATTGCTAATTGTGGACATAGTTGTGTGTGTCTCTGTGTGTGTATATATATATATTTATACACACACACACCTATATGTATATACACACATATATTATACATACATACATACATACATAT
>JBAMYA010000007.1:3777861-3803075 GCA_037176975.1 Arrhamphus sclerolepis | reverse complement strand
CCCTTTTTGGGGGGGTGGGGAGAAAAGAGAGGGAGACAGGGCAAGAGACGCTTTTTCTATACGAGACGCTTTTGAGATGGGATGAGATAAAATTGTGGGACTCTAGGGTGCGAGGTTGAAGAGGATGTTGTGTGTGGTGTATAGAGAGAGGAGAGAGATAAGAGTATTTTGATTTGATGAAACAAAAGAATGAATAATGCAAGAAGTCTCGACAGACCTCTAGACTTGTCAAACTATTTTTCTCACACAATTCTTCACCAAATTATCTTGAATATGTAATACATGACATTTCCAAGGATTCTAAGGATTGAGAATATACTGTTTACAACAAAATGTCATATAGTATTATTTTACAGTTTTCCTATATGTGATATTGACGAGCTGAATTCAATTCAATCTTTCTGAATATATGAAAAGCCTAATCTAAAATCAAGTGTTGTATTTTTGTTGTTGTTTTTTAAAGAAGCATAAAAAGGCAGACGCAGGTGTACTCCTTTTAAAATCAATCCCCATGCAGGTAAAAGGAGGCACAGATGAGAAACTGAGGTATAAAACAGTGCGGCAACCTTTTTCATCAGAGTGGATTATTGGTTTGCTTCCTGCTCACCTGTGAGAGGGCTCTCCTTTGAAGTAATCACTTTGCAAGTAAACCCCATTTGCATTGTTTTGATTGGTTTGGGGTTCGGAGGGGATTTAGGAGGAGATGATGGACAAAAATAAAATGGCAGCAAAGGAGAAGGGCCAGTGTGCAAGTGTAAGTTGTGTCACATCAGTCAAAGAGCTGCAGCCTGTCAAGCCTGTCTGCTCTGACCAAGGGGACAGTAGTCAAAGCAAAAGCAGGAGGGGTATCTGAAATTTAAAAGCATTGGAAAGTGGTTATACCACTGAACATTTTTTCTCATAAGGTGTTAAAATTGCTGCATTACAGGCATCTCGGTCTGAATTTTACCTTTACAAATACTGCTGTTTTTTTGGTCTTACACATTTTTATTCACAGCTGAATGGTGGCTGGGCATTGCAGCTGTCATGTGCAAGATCTGTACTGCACTGCCAGCCTGACCCTGAGTGTATTACACTCAAGAAAACCTGCTGCACACATTAACAAAGATTAATAATTGATATGGTTTGATCTTGACCTGTCCAGGGTGTACGCTGCCTCTCCCTGATGACTGCTGGGAGAGGCTCCAGCTGAATATAAAAATTATTATTTCATTTTTGGGTGAACTTGCTCCATAAAAGAAAGACTTGTTTGCTCCCTTATTATCCTACCACTCTCTCTTCATTTTGTATTGCAGAACCAAAACAGTTGAAGGTACCCTAAATTTTGTCGGTTTGCCTGTAATTTTGTATTCATTTTTATCCTCTTATTGTCGTTCTTACTTGTTTGAAGTAAGGGAAATTAACTGAAATAGTAACTTCATTGCATTTCTGTCATATAAGTCATGTCCACACTAGTCAGTTTTCCTTCCAGGAAACCATTTCAAACTGAAACGACCCTCAAACCTCTATGTTGCAAGAGATCTACATCTAGCACACGAGTGAAAACAGGCTGAAAGTACCACTGAAAATAATCTTTCCTGCTGACTTCTTGTAGAATGCTTTTAATCATGCAAACATAGGAAGTTGCAGTATCATTTAATGGCCGCGTGACAGCTGATACCAATGACAACGTCAACACAGTTTGCTGCTCTGTCTCCATGTTATTGTTTCCACATTGTTTACAGCGTGTTGGTGTGTTATCCTCTGGTGATGGCTACATGATGCACGCTTGGCGAATCAGGGAAGGTTACCTTGACCTAGAAGAACAAATTATGAAGTAAATGTCACGGTTTCCACATGTTTAAGGTTTTGTTCATCCACATTAGGCTGCAACAGATGCATTTAGAAACTGAAATGGGGTCTGCAGTGGTTCAAAAATGTTTCCATTTTTGAGTGCTGGATCTGCCACAGTAGTGTGAATGCCAGACCTAATCATAATAAACATTTTGCGTTTTAAAATGAAAAGGTATTGACGTGGATGAAGCCTCAGATATAGACTTTTTAAATCTTGTTTAGTTTCAGCAAAGCACTTTAAAATGTGTTTGAGCATTCTTCCAAAAACTCATAGCGCTCGTCATTTTATATCATATATGCACTCTATGGACGGTACATAGAGCTTTTTTCTTTGACACATCAATGAGCATATTTGGGAAATGTGATGATTTGGTTCAGTGTTTTGCTAAAGGACTCTTTGACATGAGGTAGGTCAAAGGGCTCAAACTGCCAATCTTCCAGCTGAAGGACAGCATACAACAACCTATGGATCTGGATCCTTTGGATGTTTATATCATGAAGATGTTAAAGAGCTGACAGCTGAAACAGAAAAATCACTTGATGGCATGTATGTGTCATGACAACAGTCACTTTTGTGTTATCATTTACATTTACCTTTGAAAAAACAGGAAGATGGAACTAAACAATATAAATATCAGGATTTCATCAGTACACTATATCCATATTGCTTATGTACATTGTCACCCATTGTATAAATCATCCGCTATGGGTACAAAGGTGCAATTTAGAGGTGTATAATTTCTACTATTACACTAGTAATGTTTTGATTAATATCTGTTATCATTTACGGCATGAATTTATTTGAAGAGACAACTAAAGGTTATAAAAAGCAATTTGCAGCAAAATATCACCAAAACTCTAATGGAGACATAAACAGAGAAGAAAACCGCATCAAATTCATCAATAGCAATTTCCAATATGAAAATTTGTCATCAACTAAACTGTCATTACATTGACAGACCCTGGTTTAGGTTAACTCTACTTTTATGTGGTGGAAAAACAGTCAAAGTGAGCCAGCACAATGTGATTGATGTTGTTCAGCACGGTCATTTTCCTACAGTGGAAAAATCTTTCCAATGACCCCCATCAACCCAGAGTTCTCAAAGAGGAATGCTGATGTAGAAATCACATGCATATGAATAGTATGTATATTTAGAATAACAACCAATTAGCTTTTTTTTTTTTTTTTGCTACCCATATGGAGCAGCCTATCAGCTCTCACTTGACTGTGCAAGACGTTATTACAGTGTCTGCTGTGTTTGTCACTGAATCTTTATGTAGATCGTTTTCTTTGTCTTAGGACTGTTTTAGGTAAATCCTTATAATATTTATACCACTCTTGATGACAAGGCAATCTATTATTTGGTTAGTTGGAGGCCCTCCAAGTGGCTTCATTAGTGGACTTTTCAACACTGTTTACTTTCATTCTGGCACATATGGCAAAGCAACGTTCCCTGTGCTGGTCTCTCCATCTCAATCCGTATAAATTATTCCACCAGTATAATTATTACTCTTCACACCAGCAACTCAACAGTTTCTTAGCAACTGCTATTGGCACATTTTCTGTTTCCAAAGCCGAGGTATTTTTGATCTGGTGGAAACTTTAGTCATTACTTGTGAAATACGAAATAACACCATAAGCATTGTCCTAGAAACAAATGAACAAAAGAACATATCAAGGTAATTACTCCACAAACAATAATTCATACTAAACAGTACCTCCTATGGTTATGACGATAAAATTTTATAGCTTCTTCCTTCTCTTGGAGGTGAAATGAAGACAGCTCAATTGACATTGGCTTAAGATATGGAGAAACCTATAGCATGCCTTTTTCCATTATTCATTCACTCTTTAGAGCTGGTCTGAGCCATGAATGTCAGCATGGATGGCAGACGAACACCACAGGCAGCAAGCTGAGGGAGTCAGTCCTAGTCTTAATCAATGAGCTGGTGGCTCAGATGGCTGTGTGGAAGGCAGCCAAAAACAGAGGGAACTTTAAAAGGAAAAAAAAAAAGGGAAGCCCCCCCCCCAAGGGAATGTTTCAAACCAATGAACTGGCACTTAGGCAACTTAACTATAGGGTGTTTTGACCTGATAGTCCCTGGCTGGAAGTAAAGTCAGGATCCAAACAAGAAAAAGAAATTCCTTTTTTGTGTGGTGGGAGGTCTGAGGTCTTTTCTGCTCCCCCTCCCTCCGTGTTAGCATTTGCCAGCATAAGTAACTTGGCAACAAGGATGAACGGCTGCTGGTAACAGCAGGTCTTTCCAGTACAAAAATACCTCCTTTGAAACTTACAAAAAAAGGCAATAACATCTCTCAGCAAAGAAAAAAACATCACCTTCTTTCCAGCAGACAAAAGAAGATGCACAATGGTACTCAACACAGCCTATTACCACACCAAAAACAATTATCACTCAGTGACAGCACCACCTACAAGGTACTGAGGCAAAACCCAACAAGTATTTACAGGATGAAAGTACTAACCTACAAAAACTGGAAAAGAAAAAAAAGAAAATCAACTGCCACACACACACATATGTATATATATATATATATATATACATACATACATGCATATATACACACATATGGGTGGGACTTGTTTAAAAAAATAATCTAATCAATATGAGGCTTTGCAATTAATTCATCTCAATTAATTGTATTTTAATTGCATAATATTTTCCCCAAAAAGCAACATTTTTTAAAATTTAAATAGATTGAATAGAACGACTGAATCAAAGAGTAAACTCAGGCATGAATATTGTAAACTCAAGCTCTTTTAATGCCTGTGCATTTAATTGCATTTCAATTCAAAACAGTAGAAAAAGAAAGAAAAAAAAGATCCCTGGCCAAAATTGAACAGACCTAGTGTTAAAGTGCCATTTTAATTACTTTTCTTTAGAACAGTACTGGCTTTGGTTAAAAAAAAAAAAAAATTGAAATTTCTACTGTCTTCTTTTCAACCAGAAATAGAAATGGCAAATTGACAGGCTTAAATCTCCAACTCCAAGTCCTATTAACAAAAAATATTTTATACATTAGGCTATAACAGTTCGATCAACATTTTAGCGCAAAAGACAAACCCATTGACCTGATAATAATTATCAAGACTTCTATCAGTTAGGTTTTTTGTTTGTTTTTTACCTCCGCCAAGGAGGTTATGTTTTTGCTGGCATTGGTTTGTCTGTTTGTTTGCAACATAACTCAAAAAGTTATGGACGGATTTTCATAAAATTTTCAGGATATGTCCAAATTGGGACAGCAAACAAATGATCAGAACAAATGAAGTTTTGGAGGATATCTGGATCACTGTCTGGATCCAGGATTTTTTTTTTTAAAGGATTCTTTATTATTGAAAGACAGGGCCATTTTCAGGATATGTGTATATATCTCCACAATAAAGGCTCTGAATTCTTGGCAAAAAAAATACGGGGCATGGTCATGATAGCATCAGTAATGTGTAAAAGTATGATCTGGATCCTGGCATATTCTGGATACTAAGATCCGGAACATGAAAAACGTCCGGGGTATCATCTTTTTCAACACTGCGAGGTAACAAATGAAGATACAGACATGAAACTGACACCAAATTGTAGCTAACAGTCTGCTGAAACTGAAGTATGTTAACAGAGTTGATGTATCTATAATAGTTAAGGAGTTAGATCCAGAAGAAAACCGCCATTACGAAAATGTTGATTTTTGCGAATAACTATTAAACTAATAATGATATAAATGTGATTCCAATTGCTAAGGGCATGTTTTCATGGTCAAAGAATCCAGTAAAATAGATAAAGCACATGTTGGAATATTATTTTTAGGTTTAAGTCACAATATGTGGGGGAACTGTGCTGTTTGGCGGAGGTCTGTCCTCTCCAAGTGCTTTTCTAGTTTTAAATTAAAATTGCCATTCATTTCATTATGTGCTTTCATCCGATTCCTTCATTGTGGTGGCTGTATATTATATCTATGGCTGTTAGAGTTAGGGTTAAGCCTGTTACCGACTCCATCAGACACAAGAAATTTGTTCTTGCTCTGGAGGCTGCGAGAACAAGAAAAAAGTTTGTTCTGACCGGGACATAACATACTTCATGAGAAACTCCAGAGCAGAAATCATAGAAAGACCCTCCCAATCCAGCACATGTATTAACTGTTAGAATACCAAGCCTACAAAGTGTCAGTAAAAGACCACTTATTGCTCATGTTCAATGAATGCATAACTAAAAAAGTGATGACAACAACCATGAAACAAGCCCTGATATCTTTAATTCCAAAACCAGGTAAGATAGTAATTGAAAATTGGAGACCCATTTCACTATTAAATACTGACTATAAAATTTTATCACAAGTTTATCCAAAATGCTTCAAAAAGAATTTAGATGAGATCATTAGTGAAAATCAAACTGACTTTATGGCAAAGCGTCACATTAGCTCGAACATTAGACTTGTGTTAGAGCTAATTGATTGTTCGAGTTACATAAATTCAAATGCATTATTAGTATTTCTTGATTTTTTTATACGGCATTTGGCTCAACTGAGCATACTTTCATTATACAAGCCCTAAAAAATTTTGTTTTTGGAATAAATTTTATTAATAGTATTTCCATGTTCTATAAAGACATAAATAGCTCCATCATCTTGTATGCCAATGTTTCCAAGAGATTTCCCATTTCAAGAGGTGTGAATTCTGAGATTAAAGACAAAATTCTGAGATTAAAGTCAGAATTTTTTCTCAGAATTTTTTTTTTTTTTTACTCACTGGCGCTAATACTTTTCTGTAGTATCAGGCTTCAGCCGAGCTCTGGCGTGTTTATCAGTGTAATCAGTGTACCAGGAAATCACATACTGACAAAGATTCAAACCGATTAAATACATCAATATTTTTAATGCGTTACTTTACTTCAATTAATATATACATTACATACACACACACATATATATATATAATATTTTTGTTTAAATGTACATAAGAAGTCAGGTCTCCAGTCACTATACCCCCAAATGTGTGTATGTATGTATGTGTGTGCACATATATATATTTATATGTACACACATGAATGTGTGTATGTGTATAATTGCTAATTTTCAGTATTTCAGCTGTTTTTTTAATGAATATTGTAAAGAATATATTTGGAATTTCACAAAGCTTAAACAAAATCATTTAAATTCACTAAATAATGCATTTTAGGGTAAACTGATGAAAAAAAACATGATAAAAATATTTGCACATCAGAGATAAAACTTCCTTCAAGAACTACTAAAACTACTTCAGGTATTTTAGTTCCAGGTATTCTCCAGGAATTTTCAAGGTATTTTTGTTCCAGGTATTTTCCAGGTATTTCAGGTAGTTTAGTTCCTGATAGTTTAGTTCCACGTATTTTCCAGGCATTTTTCTTGTTTTTCAGGTATTTTAGTTCCACATATTTTCTTGGTATTTCAGGTCTTTTAGTTCCAGGTTTTTCCAAGTATTTCAGGTTTTTTAGTTCCACGTATTTTCCAGGTTTTTCACGTAGTTTAATTCCAGGTATTTCAGGTAGTTTAGTTCCAGGTATTTTCCAGGTTTTTCAGGGATTTTAGTTCCACATATTTTCTGGGTATTTCAGGTAGTTTAGTTCCAGGTATTTTAGTCTCACATATTTTCCAGGTATTTCAAGTAGTTTAGTTCCAGGCATTTTCCTGGTATTTCAGGTAGTTTAGTTCCACATATTTTCTGGTTATTTCAGGTAGTTTAGTTGCAGGTATTTTAGTCTCATATTTTCCAGGTATTTCAGGTAGTTTAGTTCAAGGTATTTTCCAGGTACTTCAGGCAGTTTAGTTTCAGGTGGTACTTTGCTTTCTTGTTTAAATTGAGATACAAAATAATAAATTAATAAACATTCATTCCTGGATAATGCTCCCTCTATCTCCGTTTCCCTCCATTTCCTCTCGTCTGCCCAGAAGAGGAAGGGAGAGGTGAGACTCCGTTTTCCAGAAGGCTTTGCATCGATGTTCATTTTGGCTGCAGATGTTTTTAGTTTTTCTTTTTTTACGTTCTGACTAAAATGTTTTTGAACTGGAGCAACATTTTAGTCCTTTGTCACGCAACTCTGGCCTAGCGTTAGCAGCAGATGTGCTCATCTGAGCGGAACGCATTTTTAGTCTTTAATCTTTCCCAGACTGCTCGGCGGTGGACTGCAGGCTGATTGACAGCTGCATCAGTGCTAGTGAGCTATGCTAGCTGTGACATCCGCCGGCGATGCCTCTGAGAAATGAAATAAAAGCTTCTAGCCGTTAGCTCTGCTCACGCTAATAAGCTTGTTAGCTTGTTAGCTTCACTAGCTTGAGAACTCTGTGTCAGATAGTTTTGTGACTGTTTTTACTGATGATTGGTGGTGCACCGTCCTCATAGAGACTAGCAGTAGCTAGCTTGTCCTTGTTGTTTCAGTGGTAGATTTTCTTTACAGCAGATTTCTGTCGCTCATGTTCTTCAGTTACAAAGTTTGTTGAATTATTTCCGAAAGGTGAAAATGGAAGATTTTATTAGAACAACCGAAATAAAACTTCAGGTCCAATTTAAATCAATCAAACATGAAATAACTGCACATGTCTGCTTGTCCTTTAATTTCTATGAAACCAAATATAGATTAAAATCTTTGGTCATGGATACCAAACCGATAAACTTCAAGTTTAATCAAACTTCAGCATAAAGAATGTTAAATTAGCATAGTTGTGCGCATACATTTATATAATGTAATACAATACAATATAATAAAAGAAAATCACAACGATTTTACACAAAATTACAAGATAGCGACTTAATATTGAGGTAAATTTTTGTGGTAAAATACCCACTTTGACAAAAATGCTATGCTACTTTTTTACTTTTTTTCTCTGTAGTAGGGCTGGACGATATATTAAATATATATATATATATATATATGTATATGTATGTATATACATATGTATGTGTAAAAACCACTTAGAAAAACCACTTCAGAATGCCCAGAAGGGATAGCTACACCTCAAAAACCTCAAAAAGAATGAAATGGATAAATCCATTAAACTATTGTATGTTCCAGACATAAAAATGCTAAAATGAAAAAAAGATTAAAAAATCATGACTTTTTGTCTCAATATCAAAAGTTTTTGTTTCAGAAAAAAAAACATTTTTCATAAAATCTCAAAAAATCACTAGTCACTTAAATTACAAAAATTTCACTTTTTGACAAAAATGTTGAACTTTTTAAATTCAATTAAATTGATTTGTATAGCGCCTATTTACGACAAGTCATCTCTAGGCGCTTAAGAAACCCAGAGCTTGACCCCCGAGCACATGGCAACACCATCAGTGGCGTTTTTATTCCAACTTTTTGTGACAAACATCTTTTTTAGTAAAATGTTTGTTGTAAAACTGAGGATTTTGTCATAAAATAACATTTTGAACTTTTAAAATTGCAACTTGTTTTAAAATCATGGATTACAATTATAATATTTCAACTTTTGTTGTTCAAGGCAATTTTTTTTATAAAATTGAAATTTAATTCAGTTGATGTCAGAAAACCTTTGTAAAACTTCATGATCTAAAATCAGGAATCTCACAAATCTAAACATGTTAACTTGTGGCGTTCCTCGCAGGTATTGAACAACAGAGTTGATTGATACTTGATGGGATCGAAGATGTTCAATTGACGCCAGAAGCTTTCGATGTTCATTGTGCAGTCATTGATGGAACGTCGATGATGTCATGTGTCATCGTGTTGACGAACGCCTGGAAGCTCCTGAGCAGAGCTAGTTTGAGTTGAATAAAAACTTTATTTGTTCAGCTCACTTGTCGTCAATGCTTTTGCAATCTGCACGAATTAATGTCTTTCCTTTGCTTCGGTCCCATGTCTTGAACTTCTGTGCAAAACTGAAAAACTGAAAAACATCAAAACGTCCTCCTGAAGGAGAATGAAGACAACAGTTGTCCTCAACTGTCTTCAGGGTCAGGAGATGTCCCTGAACCTTCTTTCTGGTCTCCTGTCCCTCCAGGTCCTGGACGCCTGGAAGAACCTCCTGGAGGCGGTGGAGGGACGGCGGGCAAAGCTGCTGGACACTGGAGACAAGTTCCGCTTCTTCAGCATGGTCCGGGACCTGATGCTGTGGATGGAGGACGTGATCCGGCTGATCGAGGCCCAGGAGAAGCCCAGGTAGGACGTGAAGTCTTTTTTCATTCACTTGGTCGTCTCTGACATCTTCTTGCTGAATGTTGGACTTTGTCTGTGTCTTCAGGGATGTGTCTTCAGTAGAGCTGCTCATGAACAACCACCAGGGCATCAAGGCCGAGATCGACGCCCGCAATGACAGCTTCACCGCCTGCATCGAGCTGGGGAAGGCTCTGCTGGCCAGGAAACACTACGCTGCGGAAGAGGTGAGTTGGTCCTGACTAAATCACAAAAACTGTCATATAAACTACAAAACTGCCGTTTAAACTCTAGAAAACTGTCATTTAAAAGTTTCGTCCATCTGAGGAGATGCGAGAACAGAGTTGACACGTTTGTCTTGGTCTCTGACCTTCTGATAATTAAACTAATGAGCAGATGTTATTTTAACACTAATTACTTTATTGCTGCCGTCAAATCCGTCAAAAAAAGCAGATTATTTTCAGGAAACAAAATTATGTTTAACACTTTATGTTTCTATTCTTTTTTTCTCTGAACAGATTAAAGAAAAGTTGTTGCAGTTGACAGACAAGAGGAAAGACATGATTGACAAGTGGGAGGACAGATGGGAGTGGCTTAGACTGGGTAAGGCGTGGTCAGAGGTGGCGGGGTTTCAGGTGTGACTTTGAGGTATTAACATGTGATTGGCTCCCATCCAGTCCTGGAGGTGCACCAGTTCTCCCGGGATGCCGGTGTGGCAGAGGCCTGGCTGCTGGGCCAGGACCCATACCTGTCCAGCCGAGAGATTGGACAGAGTGTGGACGAAGTGGAGAAGCTCATCAAACGCCACGAAGCCTTTGAGAAGTCCGCCGCCACCTGGGAGGAGCGGTTCGCTGCACTGGAGAGGCTAACGACGGTGAGTCTAGACCAAATCCTGGACTAGAACCAGGACCTGGTCTCAGGTGTTGAACCATCAGAGACAATGTTTCTGTGTCCAGATGGAGCTGCTGGAAGTGAGAAGAAGGCAAGAGGAAGAAGAAAAAAGGAGACAACCGCCGAGTGAAGTTCAGACCGACGCTGTGGCTCAGCCCAGGTGAGTGAAGTGGTCTTTAGATCACCTGGAGGTTCATTAGTGGGCAGTCCTTATCTCACCTGGAGGTTCAGTAGTGGGCGGTCCTTAGCTCACCTGGAGGTTCAGTAGTGGGCGGTCCTTAGCTCACCTGGAGGTTCAGTAGTGGGCGGTCCCTGGTCCAGACTCCAGGGTTTGATTCACAGGTAACTTTAGAAGCTGAATGTGACATCATTGTTTCCTTACAAGAGTTTAATTTTTAATTGTAACAGAGTTGAAATGATTGTTGTAAATTAGTTTCCTTTAATCACGTTTTCCTTCATTTTACATCCTGATCTGAAGAATCGTTTTTGTGCTTTCAGACGGAGCGAAGCTGAAATGTTGTTTTCTGACTCTGATTTCAGGGAGGGTGAACCAGCTTCCCAGAACGGGCTGCCATCCGAGCAGGAGTCCCCCCGGGTTAGTTACCGCTCACCTGCCTACCAGAAATACAGCAGCGCCCTGCAGAGCCGTCGCACTGCTGCCACCGCGCTGCCTCAAACGGGTTTTAGATGAACACGTTAACCTTCGACATTCCTCTGGTTTAGTTTAATCTGCCTCCTCTTTGATTGCTGCTGTTTCACAGGTTTAACAGGTTTAGCTTTTAATGAATTGTTTGGTTTCCAGATATTACACTAATTAGTTTAAATCAGCAGGCTAATGAGTGTTTAGGGCCGTCCACACCGAGAACTGTACCTTTAAGATATATAATATATACAGATATATGTATATATATTTAGTATATAAAATGGAGTCCCCCTCTTAACTAAATTAAAATTAAGTTCAACAGTTTTTTAGCAGACAGACGGTTGTTTATAGAATCTGTAAAGGAAAAAGCAGTGAGGAGGAACAATTACACGGGTAAACAATTTCAGATGTGACGTTCATGGAGATTTATTTTAGAAGTTTAAAATCAAATTAAGTTTGACATCTCGAATGGATCTCTGATTTAACGGCTAAGGACGGGATTTTGATTCAGTTCTGATGTCAGAAAGCAGAAGAACTGAGCTGGTTTGACCAGATTCAACTGTTACAGATGTTGTAACAGATTTTCTGATTTATTTCTTCTTTTTTTTCTCTGAACTTTTTGGGATTTTTTTCTTTCTGCGTCCAAATAGCAGCAGCAGGTTCTGGAGATCCTGTACTCTCCATGAGGGCCACGTCTGGATTAAAAGTTCCTACTTAAGTACGTAGTGGGCTTGAAACCTTGATGGTTTCAGTGTTTTGGGCTTCAGCAGGAACCCTGAAAGACCAACAAGCAGATGAGAGGCAGATTTTTACCTCCACCTCAGAAAACTGAACAGGTAGTGGCAGGACACATTCTCCAGCTCACTTCCAGCTCGCTGTGGCCCACGTTTGGTCTGACTGGTTTCCACATCGCTATCGTTCTTGGTGTGGACGACCGTTAATCTGCGTAGCAGCAGATAGAAAAGTTGTTTGGTTCTTCTGTTTCTGTTTTGTAACTTATGAAATCTCACATTTGTGTTTTTTTTTCTTCATTTGTCTTAAAGAGCAAAATGTTTATTCTTAATCCCAATCTGCATCTGTCCATTTAGCTAACATCCTTTTTTTTGTACCTAATCTGTTGAATGAAAGAGATTGGAGGCTGAGAAATGTTCCCGGTGCTAGAAAAGAGTCAGCTGGACTCTTTACATTCAAACAGCCAGAACATAAACTGTCTGCAGATGTTTAGGATGGTGTGGTGTGAATGCTGTTTGGGACCACGTGTAGTCATTTTTCCTCCCCTGTCCCTCTGTCTCCCCCAGCTTCACCCCCCTGTCGTCCTCTCCCCTCAGCTGTTAATGTTTCTGCTGGTTTACGTCATCATTTACAAACTCACACTGTGGAATACGAACCCCTGAGACCAAACGGATCGCCTGCTTTTAGAGTCGCCTCATTCACATCTGCTGAAAGCAGTTTTAGATCTTTAATCCTTCGAAGTACAACACGGTGTCATCAGCGTATCGAAGTTGGAAAATAAAACATGGAATATTCAGATTCAAGCTAATAAAATTATTTTCTTATTGTCTTAAAATAAAGATCTGAGGCCCACATCTGGCTCTGACCGACTTATCTGAGTGCGGTATCTAGACTTGATGTGGTCCAGTCCCCCATCTAAAACCTGCTTTTTTGCCACAAGTGTCCCTGACAACTACGACTGTCCAGAACAGGCTTCTGGAACCTTGGCCACATCTGGCTCATATAAAACATATCTGGGCTGAACTCTGGCACACATCTGGCCCAGATAGCACTCACCGGCACCATAACCGAGCCAGAAAATAGGCCAGATTAGACCCAGATGAGTCATCTGTCTGGTAACTGATGATTATTGACGTAAAAACTCGAATTTCTTTAAGGCATTTATTTGCTTCTGTCCAGACGTAAAAATCAAAGTGGGAGATATTTTTGATGCCCAGGAAGCTTTATGTTTAGAGTTGACCAGTTTCATCATTGCCTGCTACTTGACTGTCTGTGTAGTCCTTCACCTTCATCCATAGATGGTCAGGACTCACCTGACAGGTGTTAGGAGGTCTAAGGTGTAGAAAGGAGACTGGACCCTGGTGTTTTCAAATTTAGTTTCATCATTTTCCCAGGTAACTATATTTGTTTTTCATGAATATCCTCATGAAAATATCCTGAAGTGTTTGTGTTTACCTCGTAAAATAATTCTTAGTTTCTGTTTTTTTAAAGCAATCTTCATTTATGTGTTTCCTTCGTGAAATCGTTTTTACAAGTTTTTAGTGAATAAAGTGTAATTCCCATCGCAGGGCTCCAGGTGACGCTCACGCTCATCTCCACGTTCATGACCATAAACCGCCATCAACACATTCCATCCAGTCTCTTTAGTCTGAAACTGAAACCTCATCTCAACGATGTGTAGTGAGTTTTCACTAATCCAGTTCAACTACAAATCTTAATCTAGATTGGTACTATAATAAAACTATAAACGTATCTTTCGGTTAATACCACAGTCGCAGTAGATTACTACCCACATAGATATATGCTGCATAGATCTGAACTCGATACTTCACCACAGGAATAACCCTATAGATCTATATGGAACTAATTTAAGTGTTCCAAGCTTAGAACCGCTCATTTTAACTAGTTCAGTACATTCTGGACTGGTTTCAGTGGCTGTGGCTGTGAGCAGTACCAGTACCAGGTCCATTGGGGCTTGGGCTAGACCTGGTTAGCCTCCAGGACCAACTAGAGCCACAGATTATAAACTGTGGTGACTTTAACCAGAGATTATCTATCGTTGTTGTTTTTTTAATGAACAGTCTGATGAATGTATATTTTAAAAACTAAAGTTAATCTTTGCGACCAAGTGAATAAAATCCTTCCACAGCTATTCAGGCTGCTTATCTGGTGTGAATGCTAATGTGTGAATGTGTTCATGGGTTGTGTGTCACTTCCATCTCATCATCAGCCTTTCCAGTAACTAACACTGGTTCCCAATAAACCCAGTCAGATCCACCACTCACTAGTCCTGGTTTGTGTTTGTCGTCTACGTTCAGTCCCACTTTCAGTCCACCTTGTTTTTGTTGTCCTCACTTTTCTGTCTTTTTTAATCTCATCTTCTGTTCACCCTGGAGCTCCAGTTTAGCAGTTTACCTGGTTTACTGGTTCACCTGGTTAACCGGTTTCACCTGGTATAATGGTTCACCTGCGAGGCATTGAGTAAGACCAAAGACAAAACAGCAACAGAAACCTCCATTTTCTTCATTCTAAGAAAAGTGAAGCTTTCCATCAGATCAAACATTGTTTAACAGAAAATAAATGTGTCGGTGTGTTAGCAGCTGCAGTTAAAGGTTGTAGCTGTAAAACTAGATAAATCACTGCAGCTTGCAGGAGTTTTATTTCTGCTCACCAAAAGTCCTCTTTAGAGGTTTACACCCTAAATATTCTCCGGAGAGCAGAAACATTTCAGACACCAAGTAAAGTTGGAGAGTAAACTATCTTTAAACATGAAGCAAATTATTATCCTAAATAATTGATTGTAGTTTGGGAATTTATCAGCTGGTTCAGATTAATTCATCGTTTTAATTCTAATGATTATGGTTGGAAACTTAGGTTGGAAACTTTAAACTGTAGTTTAACCTCTAACAGCTAATTTACATACTGCTGAAATTTCGAAATGTGTCCCAGGGCTAAATAAGTTTGATGTTTAAAGGGTCTAGCTTTAGTTTCAGTGTTAAAAACAGTAGACGTACCACATGCTTTGGTACATTGAGTTGACGACTAAATAATTCCAGGAAGTGGCTCAAACAAAAATCAGATCTCTGGTTGAAAGTTTGAATCTTCATGTTGTAACAGAAATCAAGTTAAGCAGTTGAGCAGATCCTTCAGACTCAGCTGAAGTTAAAACCATTTAGTTCCCAGAGTTCGTCAGAGTCTCAAATGGTTACCCACCAGCCTTCCCAGTAAAAGCCCATCAATTGCTTATCTCCCAGTAAAAGCTCTCAGGATTGGTTTGAACTTCAGTTAGAGGTCTCAGGATTAGTCCACCCATCAGTTAAAGGTTTCAGGACTGGTCCACCCTTCAGTTAGTCATCTCAGAATTGGTCCACCCTTCAGTTAGAAGTCTCAGGATTGGTCCAACTTTCAGTTAGAGGTCTCAGACGTGGTCCACCCTTCAGTTGGAGGTCTCGGGATTGATCCAGACCTTCAGTTGGAGGTCTCAGGAATGGTCCAGCCCTTCATTTAGTGGTCTCAGGAATGGTCCACCCTTCAGCTAGAGGTCTCATGATTGGTCCAGACCTTCAGTTAGAGGTGTCAGGAATGGTCCAGCCCTTCAGTTAAAGGGTCTCAGGATTGGTCCAACCTTCAGTTAGAGGTCTCAGGAATGATCCAACCTTCGTCCTCAGACTTGACATCCAGCATCATCCAGCCTCTGAGGAGCTGTTTCCGGGTAATAAGCATCTGCTTTGTGGTGTGGAAGAATAAATCCTGGTTTGACTTTAATAATGATGCTGATTAATGACTTTAGTTTCTCTCTGCTGGTTTATTTCCTCTTATTTGTTGTGTGATGTGGTGATTATGCATGATGTCAGAAATGTGATTGGTGCATAATCGTAGCGTGTGCTGTGCTGAGCTCTCACTGAATAATGAAGCAAATTCTCAAACCTGCTTTATAATCCAGAAATCAGTTGATCAATGTTCTGATCAGAATCGCTGCTTGAGGCTGACTTTATAAAAACTATGATTTTTGTTTTGTAGCAAAACTCAAATAACTGCTGCTTCAGCAGCTTTAAAACTGATTTGACCACACCCTCTAAAGTTTACCAGCCAATCACTGGTAAGTTACAGTTTTGGTTCATTTCAGACAAACCCTGAGAAGTCTCTGGTAGAGGATCTAACAAACCTGAAAATAATCTCTATGATGACCAATTTCTAGAAGTAGAACCATTGGCTAAACCTGGCTAGGCTAGCTATAGCGACCCTTTTCCAGTGACTAAGCCAGCTGTAGTGGTCCACTACCAGTGACTAAGCTAGCTGTAGTAGTCCTCTTCTGGTGACGAAGCTAGGCTAGGCTAACTATAGCAGCCCCTTCCAGTGACTAAGCTAGGCTAGGCTATGCTAGGTGGTAGGATGTTCAGAGAACAGTATTTGTTCTCGTATCTAGTTCTGTTGTAGCTAATTCTCTAAATGTTGCTCTTTAATTCCAACTAACGTCAGAAGTCTTTGAGATTTAATTCAGATAGCGTCGCCACTTTGACTTTTTAGCTCTGGGAAAGTTTGGAGGCTTTAAAGTGTCTCTGGGATTGTTCTCTGCATGCTGCTTCTCTGAAAACTGATTTTATATTCTGTTTCTGACAGAACAATGTGTCGGGAACATCCTCTACGTCCTCTGACTGTTTTCTCTCCCGTCAATCCCAGGAAACTGCAGAAGAGGGCGAAGCGGTGAACGGCGTGTCGGAGCCCAGTCCCGCAGAGTCTCCTGGGGCATCTCGCAAGGGCAAGCCCAGCCAGGCAGCGACACTGCCGGCTAAGACCCAACAGGACGCCCCAACATCACAGTTGGAGGGCTTCCTGCACCGTAAACACGAGTGGGAGGGCCACAACAAGAAGGCCTCCAACAGGTATGACTCACCTGGCAGGCTTTATATACCATATACAGGTGCAAATAGTTTAAATTTTTATTTCAATTAATGGAATTGTTTTTTTTCACTGTTTCAGTTTTGGTCTCAGGTTTTGTTAATTATAATAACGCTGCTTGGACCAATCTGAGGAAAGAAACGTGAAGTAGGCGGAGCTACAATCAGACTGGTCTCAACAAAGACATCTAAAATGTGTGCTGTCAGTTTAGAGCCAGGTGTTATCAGCAGTTCTATAGACCTCTCTGCTGTTTGTAGTGGAATTAATAAGCCCCTTTTATGTAATTTCACCCGTTTTTCTCACAGGTGGGGGTTTGGTGGGTGGCGGCTCAGCTTAGCCAACGTTGCAGTCGTGAATTAACTGGATCCTCCATCTCTGCAGGTCGTGGCACAACGTCTACTGCGTGATCAACCAGCAGGAGATGGGCTTCTACAAGGACCAGAAGAGCGCCAGCCAGGGTGTGCCCTACCATAGCCAGATCCCCGTCAGCCTGAAGGACGCTGTCTGCGAGGTGGCGCTGGACTACAAGAAGAAGAAGCACGTCTTCAAGCTCAAGTGGGTCATCAAAAACAAACCTGATGGTTTCAAAAGTTAAACATTACTTATGGTTTATGAATATTCATTTATCTGAACCATTCTAAATTGGAACTGAAGCACACTGCGAAGGTGGAGTTGAGCTGAAAATGTCTGAATATGAATCTAATCCATGTAGTAGGAACTTTAATTAAACTGAATATTCACAAATCTGAATCTCTGGCACAAACGCCACTATCAGACTATTTTAGATCAATGATCCCACTAAAGACATGAGGGGAAAAACATATTATGGTATATTTTTTTATATTAAAGATGGGTAAATCTGAATATTATAATCCAGATTATCCAGAAATTTAAAAATCACTGTGGCTTGATCCAAATATCCAAATATTAAAATATACCAATGACATTTGGTTCTTTATTTTCTATTAAAGATTTCACTGATTTCATAAAGACCTATTATCAGTCTGTAAATATCTGAATATAGTTCAGATATTTGCATCCAATTTTGTTTATATTTCGTTTTAATTCGTTCCAAGAGTCTTAGACATTGGAGTTCAGTCTAAAAGTGTCAGATATCCAGGTATTTGCATCCAACCCTCAAAAACACTTTTCTTTTCCAGCTTAAGGATAAATAAAAGTGTTGTTTTACAGCTGAATTGTGAGTTTATGAAGTGAACCATAAAAGGTTAAAATGTCAGAAATAAGAATCTTCCAAACCTTGAAATTAATAAAATTGTGGTTCTGGTTGGAATTAAAAATAAAAAAACTAACTTTAAAAATAAATATTTGTATTTTAACCTCCACAGAGTCACTGACGGGAACGAGTATCTCTTCCAAGCCAAAGATGATGTAAGTTTACAAAAATATCAATATTTTTCCTTTCTTCTTTTTTTATTTCATTACACTTTAACCCCCCTTCTTTTTTTTCTTAATTTCAAATGTGATTCTTAGATTTTTTTTTTTTTTTTTTCTGTGGTTTATGCTGTTTGACATTTATAAAACACATGAACCTTTAAAACACATCATCTTATATTAAAGTATTGTCAGTTTTTATCTTTCGTCTCATTACTTAACAAACAACTGTAGTTTTCTTTTTTCTTTTTTCTTTTTAGTTAAATTTCAGTTTACAATTTTTTTTCCCAGTTTCTTTTCTTTGTCTTTAAAATTTGTACATTTATAAAGTCTGAAATTCAACTCTTTTTTTTAACTTTATATAAAGTCTGTCTTTTCGATCATTCATCATTTTCTATCTACTTTTCATCATAATTTTCAAGTTTAGAAAGTTTGAAATTCTACGTTTTCTTTTTAACTCACAAACAAATGTTTGCTCACCCAGAAAGCGTGTTAGGCTCTTTGGAGCTCATTGATCATAAACAAAAGTCTTCTGGAGCCATGAGATCAGTTTATCCTTCTACAGCCAATCAGATCAGTCTACTCTTCTACAGCCAATAAGATCAGTCTTCCACAGCCAATCAGATCAGTTTATTCTTCTATAGCCAATAAGATCAGTCCATCCTTCTAGAGCCAATCAGGTCTACGATGGAGTTTCCTGCTCGCACTCGATGGAGGCCAATGTTGGCATACATAACTCCTTGTTTGGTGTCAAAGTGCAGCTACTATGCTAGACTACGCCATCAAAATTTCAGCTTTTTTTATCCTGGTCATTTTTTGTTATAAAACAGCCAATTGTATGATATTAAGACTTTGTCTTTAATAAAAGTGAATATTTGTCATGAAATCTCGCATTCTACAAAAAATTGAATTTTGTTCTAAGATCAAATTTTCTTGTAAAATTGCTGTAAAAATAAAAATTGTTGCTTTTTTCAATAGAAATAGTCGTAGTAAAAATGTTGTAGTTTAGTCTGAAATAGTCTTAGACGTTGTAGCTTCATCTAAAAGTCTTAGACGTTGTAGTTTAGTCCAAAAGAGTCTTGGATGTTATAGATTCGTCTAAAAGAGTCTTGTGCCGGGTTCAAATTTTGGCCGTCGCAGATGAAAGACATCCAATAGTGGGAAAATCGCCCATTGCAGCTCAAAAACGGTGGCCGTGGATCTCACAGTGAGACATAGGAAAGATGACAACCAAAGACGGGCTGCGAAAGATATCAAACACTGTCAGAAATTTGGAGAAATCGTCTCGATGTGTGACATCTTCTCGCATCCTCTATGATCTCTGCTAACCAACTAACCAACCAATCAGAACGCATCATGAGTTAATGTAAACATCAGTGTGTCTATACAACACAGTTGCCTAGCAACAACAGTGCCAGATAAAATGGAGAAACAGGAAGAAAATGCTCAAATAAAGAGGAAAGACTACTTTTTCTTGATTTTACTTATTTTCTTTTCAAAGCACACAAACACCACTACAACAATGCTAACTTCAGTCACTGGTGCATCAGCACATTAGCAGCAACCTGCTAATGACGCAGTGACACAATGTGGCTGCTTTTAGAGCTTGAAAGCCCTCGGATTCACTTCTGTCGTAGCCAAGATTCAACAAATGTTAAATCATACAGTGTAACATGCTGTAAATCAATTATCTACCAATTTAATACCGTGCGACGCAACTTGAATTAAGCTTAGTGACTTGAATTAAGACGATAAAAATCATACAGTGAGAACCCGGCATTAGACTACGATGAAAATTAGTAATATTACAGAAAAAAAACTAAAATTGTGTAAATGTTACAACTAGCTGCTTCCACACGCAGAAGACAAATAACAAAAAAAAGAAAACAATAAAAGTACCAAACAATCACATTTAGGTTGGTTCTGACCAGAAATGGCATCATAGACGAAAACAGCAGCTAATTGGAACTGAGGTCACACCTTTAGCGAGAAAACAATAACCTTTAACAATAACCATGGCGACAACGAGACGTTGCTGTGGTGATCAGCAAAAGTAACCGTGACAACATGGCAATAATCATAGTGATGATGATGTAGTAACCATGGCAATGGTGAGACATGACTGTGGTGACAACTTGATGTCACTGTAGGTACAATGATGCGCCACCGTAGTGATGATACAGTGGTCACCATGGTGATGACGTGGCCTTAACCGTGATGAAGTAGCAGTAACCATGGTGACGATGTGATGTCACTGTGACTGTAACCGTTCTGACGATGAGGCCCAGGATGAAACAGTCTGATGGCTCAGTCTAGTGGGTCAGATGACATGAAGTTGTGAGACAGGATTGGCCAGCAAGGTTGACCTGGTGACGGGTGTCTTCCAGGTGTTCGACCACCAGATGGTGGTTCCAGTTTCTAATCAGGTTAAAAAGCAGATAAATGTTTTTTGTTTGTTTTGTTTTTTTCCTGCAGGAGGAGATGAATGCTTGGATCTCCACCATCACTGCTGCCGCATCAGCTGACAAGTCAGAGGTCACACCCAGCAGCCACAGCACGCCGGCTGTACGTGCTCAGACGCTGCCGGCAGCCGTGGCGGCGGCTCCGGAGTCCAGTCCTGGAAAACGAGAGAAAGACAAAGAGAAGCGCTTCAGTCTGTTCAGCAAGAAGAAGTAGAAGAAGAAGAAGACCCTCCTCCTCTTCCTCCTCCTCCGGTGCTCTTTGGGATGACTCAGCGTTTTCAATCGATCGATCGATGTTTGGTCGAATGATGTTGAAGATGTCCGTATCAGTCGACCAAGCCATCGACTCAGAGTCTAACAGCTGATGTAACAGAATTAAAGCCTAACTGCATTTATTTAATCTAAACGTAGAAATATTAACAGCTTCAGCGACGTCTCGTCCCAAACCGCCGTCTCCTTCCTTCCTCTTCCTCCTCCTCCTCCTCTCAGCATGCAGGCTCCGAGCCAGAACCAGAACCGTCCTGTGCCTAACGATGGTCCGGTCGACTCCGAGCTCCCGTACGGCTGCGGGAACATTCAGGCAGCTGCTGAAAACCTCCACCTAGAGGACAGAAACCACTTTACGTTTCCTTCTTTTCTCCTGATGCTTTGCTTCGACTCGGTTCTGATTCTGTCCTGCTCTTTGTCCGGCTTCTCGTGTCCAACGGCCTTATGCAGTCCTACTCCCTGTTCGGGTCCTCAACTCCAGCGAGGTCTCGTCTTTCTAAGATGACGTTTATCTCTTCATTAACGGGAAACTGAGACACGGCGGGATAATGCTCCGAATGTATGCTGAACTTTTAGTGCACTGAATACTCCTGCTTTGAAGGTTCTTGTTCCAGAGCTGTCGACCTGGTCTTGGTTCTGGTCCTGGTCCTGGTCCTGGACCTTGACTTGGTCCTTGGCCAGGTCCAGGTCCTGATCCAGAGTGTTACCTCGCCGTGGTTTGAGCTGTATGTGGAACTTGTGTATAACAAACTGTTAATGAAACTTGTTTAATTTCACTTCTTACTAATTAATGACAATAAGCTTCGTTAAGTTTTTGTTTTTGTGGAAACTTGTAAAATCTGAATGAAGGAATAAAATCTGAGACCAGTAGGAATGTCTGATAATCCAGCCACGTTTCCTTTCTACCTTTCTTCCCCAGTGCTGGTTTCTGCTGTAGATTAGCCGGGTTTAATCCAGCCAGATTACCTGGGTTTAATCCAGCCCAATTAGCCGGGTTTAATCCAAGTCAGATTAGCTGGGTTTAATCTAATCCAGATTAGCTGGGTTTAATCCAAACCAGATTAGTTGGGTTTAATCCAGCCAGATTAGCTGGGTTTAATCCAGCCAGATTAGCCAGGTTTAATCCCAGCCGGATTAGCTAGATTTCATCCCAGCAAGATTAGCGAGGTTTAATCCAGCCAGAATAGGCTTAATCCCACCCATATGGAACCATAAATGTGCTATAAAAGCAGAAAGTGCTCAAAGCTTCGCTGTTTGGTTTTACTGGAAGTATCGTTGAGTCGTGGTCGTTCGCTTGTTAGCTTCAGCGCTACATTTTTAACGTTTTCACGACTTGGGCAGTTTAATCTGTTTTCACGTACGGAAGTTCCTTCATGACAAAGTCAGATTAATTTCATTGTTCCACTTTGAAAACTTAATTTTAAAAGTTTTATTGTGGAAATCATGTCATTAAATTGAGAATCATAACGTTGAGTTCATCAGATTCGACAGCTTGAAGAAAAGTTTGACAAAACGACCAAATTAAGCAAAAATATACTTCTGGTCATCATTTGTTCTTTTGCATTTACAAAATTAACAAAAACTGAAAAGTTTTGTTTGGCCAAAATAAAGAAAATCTGATGTCTCTGACATCAAAAATTTACTTTTTTTTATTCCCACGTTTTCTACTTTTCTCTAGAAACGTGTAAATTTCTCTTTCATCATCTAATCAATTTAGAAATCCCAATAAAATGGAAGGTAATTAACAATAAAATGGTCAGAAATGGAAGCGAGTAGTGATGAATTTTGTCATTAATGAGCTTCCGTAGTGAAGGTGGGGCTGATGGATCCTGTTGTGTTATTTCTATTTTATTTTTGTGCTAAAAACAGTTTAATAAATATAGTGTGCATTCTGTCACTGTAACCATAGTAATGACATATTTCTTCATATTGCACAATCAATGATGCCACGTGGGGGGGTGGGGGGTTTGTGGGCAGGGCCTGGGGTCGTGGTCTGATGTGGTTGGGGGGCGGGGTCACTGCTAGTCTGATCTGCACCCCCCTCCCCCATCTCTGTTACAGATGTGCAAAAAGCCATTAAAGTGCTTTTAAAACAAAATGATTCTGCTTCATGTCTCTTCTTTTTTTAATTTTAGTAAAAACAGATTTTCAAATCTCACAAACAAAATTTATTACAACATACAAACATAGAAATGTAGAAGTAAGTAAATGTAGAAATACAGACATGTTCAATGTAATTTAATACAAATAAATCAGTAAATAAGAATGGGAAATAAATAAATGTAAGAATATGTAAGAGACGAAGTCCCTCCAGCGTGTCCTGGGTCTTCCCTGGGGTCTCCTCCTAGTGGGACGTGCCCAGAACACCTCACCAGGGAGGTGTCCAGGAGGCATCCTGACCAGATGCCCAACCTCATCTGGCTCCTCTTGATGTGGAGGAGCAGCGGTTCTACTCTGAGCCCCTCCCAGATGACCGAGCTTCTCAGCCCATCTCTAAGGGAGAGCCCGGCCACCCTGCAGAAGAAACGCACGATCTTGTTCTTCTGGTCCACCTACAGCTGGTGACCACAGGTGAGGGTAGGAACATAGATCGATCCACCTTCTAACTCAGCTTCTTCACCTTCCTTCTTCATCACGATGGATGGGTGCAGCGTCTGCAGTGATGCAGATGCTGCACCCATCCGAGATACTTGAACTTCTCCACTTAGGGCAGGAACTCACAAAATCTGTGACAAAGAGCAGCCTTGGCAGGTCAGACTCACCAGAAACAAATCTGACTTACTGCCGGCAATATGGACCAAGCTCTGGCACCAGTTATAGAGAGACCGGACAGCCTGTACACAGAAATCCGGTACCACGTACTCCCAACACACCTCCCTTTTTGTCTAAAAATCTTTAGTTTTTCTAATAGAATTTAAAATTTTGTAAAAGTGACTTCATAATAAAAGCATTTTTTTCTGTAAAATATTTTAAATGCTTAAATAAATGAATGTAAAAATGCTGTCAGATACTTTAAAATGAAGTGAATGTAAAGAATACAATATATATACATATATATATATATATATATATATATATATATATATATATATATACACCTATAAAATATTCATTTATTTTTCAGCATTAAGATTTTGTTTGGATCTTTTTTTACAAAGGAGAGAAATGAGAAGTGATGTGCTGTCAAGAGAAATTTGTCAAATTTTAAAAATCCAGGTTTTATCATCGTTAGCAGTTTTTATGATGGCTACAGGCTCTTTTCCTGCTCCTCTTCTGTAACTGCTGGGATTTGTAGGTTTCTCAGTCACTATCAAGCATAAAGAACACAATGTCCCACAGTGCATTCCACGTCTGCGGGCTCGTCTCTCTTCAGAGTGGCTTTTTGGTGTCCTGGTTACCTATTGATTAAGTTCCCTGGTTTCTCAGTTACCTGGTTACTAGGTTCCCTGGTTACCATTTCCCCCTCAAAGCTGTGAAATAGCAACAATTAGAGCAGAAATGAGCACATCGACTCTTCAAAATAAAAGCCTGGTTGTCAACCACTAACAGTCCAGAATTTTGATAATGATTCATCTGTTGGAATGGGCAGCAGGAGGTCTGGAAGGTCCTGATGATCTACCTGTGGTACACAGGTGGTTGGCTGAGGACAGATGGAGGGAGGTGATTGGCTGAGGAGAGCCCTGAAGTTAACAGCTGGAAAGAGAACAGAAATGTAGCTAGTTTTAAAATATTGTCTTTTAAAATTCAAACATGCACAGGATTTCTGTTCTTCTTCAGTAACATTTAACTCTTGTAGTCTTTACAAAAGAAAAAGACATTTTAGACCAGTGGTCTTCAATCCTGGTCCTCAGGGCCCATTGTCCTGCATGTTTTAGATGTTTCCCTGCCTTGTCACACCTGATTGGATGGCTATCAGCTTGTCTTGAAGGTCTGCA
>JBAMYA010000007.1:3765026-3777761 GCA_037176975.1 Arrhamphus sclerolepis | reverse complement strand
GAAAAACAGGAATGTGAGAGGCCACCCCAAGAAATGTGTAATCTTTACCTTTAAATCATTTGATAAAATCCTAACAGTTTAGACTTATTTTGTGTTGGATAACAGAAGAGCCTCAGTAAAACTTTCATTTCTTAGGAAATGTGAACTTGATGGTAGCAGATGCATAGCATTGGGATATCTTTGTTTAAGAAACTCAAGTAAGAATAGTTTGCTTTCACTTTTACTTCATTGGTGCTCAGTGATGGGGGTGTGTGGGAGGTGTGGGACTTGAGTAGACGTCAAACATCCTGAATACAGAAATCAGCAATAACAACATTACTGCAGCTGAACAGATTCACAGAGGAACTACTTCTGCCGAGCTGAGAGAGCAATGAATCCCGGTTATCCAGAAGAAGGATACTCAGTTGAGGCTGTTCCACTGCATGGAAAAAGACATGACATGCTCCCTGGACAGCCAGAGGCTCCCACAGTGGTTCAATACACCACCGTCAACATGATCACCGAGCACCCCAAGGACCACATCATCTGGTCCCTCTGGTGTTTTGTCAACGGAAACATTTGTTGCCTCGGACTGGCTGCTCTCATCTTCTCTGTCAAGGTAAGTTTCAGCTGTTGAAGTTCTGAGTTTCACTGGAGTTTTATCTTTCATCTGCTGAGCTTCTGTAAATGACTTAAACAAAAAAAAAATTACTGAAGAGGTTGAAAAGGAAATCTCAGATGAGCATCAAACAGCCTGACCAAAAAATTACACTTCTACCAGAAGGCTTTGTTTCCAAAGTTTTTCAAATAGGACAGTCAAAGGAGTCAGATAATGACACGAAATACAGTTTGCGGACAAGTTCTGTTCTTCTTAAGTTCTGATTTTAATGAATGAGGGGAGAAATAGGAAAACAATTACATCTGCTTTAAATAAAAACTGAAGAAAGCATTGAAGTTTTAAGCTCTCTGGATGTTGATGATGACTCTGAATCTACCTCATTGTGATGGGTTCTTCCAGGCCAGAGACCGGAAGATGCTTGGAGATCTGGATGGAGCACGACACTACGGCTCCACTGCCCGCTGCCTCAACATCGTGGCCACGGTGCTGGTTGTCCTCTTTATTGTCATTAGTATTATTTTATTCAGTGTCGTGACAGCACAGATCACGTCCTTTGTCAACAGCATTCACAGTTCTGACTGGAATTACAGAGGATAAAACTATCAGCATGAAGAGATGTCCACCACGTCCACTTGTTTCTGTGCTGTTCTCATGCTGTAATTTCTTCTTTTTCATTTACATTCTTCAGCTAAAAATATTCTGAAAATCTGATAAAAAGTTTTATAAGTCAAGACTTTCTGTTGGCGACTATCAATTTGTCTCTCTTTTTTTATGTTCAGCATGTTATCATTAGCATTAGCAATTTTTCTTTTTCAGATGCTCCCAGAGAGCACCAACCAAAGTGCTTAACATATTAAAGATTTAGTTTCCTTTGTTGTTTTGTTTTTTACTTCCATCTTTAAGCAAGCCTTGAATAAAGTTTTAATATTGTTGTGCATGAAAAAAAATTATATCTTCCTTTCTGTCCACCTTGAGTGTTGTTTCTCCTCAATATATAAATCTGTCATGAGAGGTTTGTCATGAGAGGCATCTGTGATATTTTCTTGCAGTCTATTATTTTTCTCATACATGAATGATCAAGTTGATGAGAATCAACAAAATTTTATCAACTCTGAAAGATTTAATTTCACCTTTTTGAAACCCCAACCTTTTCTTTTCATATTGCTTTTTGGTTTACATTACCAACCTGAAATATAAAAATAACTGTATGTTGGTAAAGGAAATGATGTGGATTGGAGAAAACATTAAATATCTCATGTAAGTCTGCAAAACATTAAACATTTTTTTTCTTATGTTATTTTGGGTGTGGTGTTTGAGGTTGTAGCAGAAGAGAGAGAAACTTTTAAAAAAGTATAGCAGAAGAATAATTCAACTTCCTCATCTTCACCTCCACCCAGCTTTACATCTTGCTTCATTTCTTTACCACAAAACTTGGTTGTGGAAATCTACAACACTGATGATGTTGAAACTGGAAACTGATGAAATTGTTTACAAGTGCAGCTAAGAAAAAAATGTATGTATCATGAAAAAGTTCAGTGTTTGTTGTCAGTCATTTCAGAAGGAAAGGCAAGTTTATTTCTAGAGCACAATTCATACTCAAGGTCATTCAAAGTGCTTTACAGCTACATAAAATCACAAGAGGCAAATAAAATCATTCCTTAAAACATAGAAATAATTATTGATTAAATAGAAAATGAAGAGTGCAGAATAAAAAGTATAATTTAAATTTTAAAAACAAAGTAGAAGAGAAAGGAAAAGAAAAAAATAGATAAAAACAGAGGTTAAAACTATTTTGTTTTTGGTTCTAAAATTCAGGCTTAAAATAACTGAAGATTTTGAACTTCATTCAAATTCAGCTGAGAACAGGTGTCTTTAACCTGGATTTAAATAAACAGTGTTTCAGCTGATCTGAGGCTTTCTGGGAGTTTGTCCAGATATGTGGAGCATAGAGGCTGAATGCAGCTTCTCCATTTCTGGTTCTGACTCTGGGAACTGATAAAAAACCAGGGGTCACATTTACTAACGTGGCGTACATACAAAACGGGCTTGAAACCTGCGTACACCGATTTCTACGCAAAGTTTGTGATTTACAAAAAACAAACTTGACGTGAGAATGTGCGGTCCGTCACGCAAACTGTGACCCAAGCATACGCCGGTTTTTGAGACTGGGAAAACTTGCGACACAGATGGTGAGGTGGGGAATTGAAGCTACACTGCATCATGACTCCTCTCAGACATTTAATTTTATTCCATATCAAACTGTAATCATAGATCGACTTTAGCATCAGCAGTAAAAACCACAGCGTTAATTATCCTAGCGCTGGTGAGCCATAAGAACCTTTCAAATAAACAAGAATAAGGCCTGTAAACCAATTTAAACCTTAACTCAGTGTCCGCACATTTCATCAGTTTTCTCACTGTCACATTCCTCTCCCCGATGATCACCACGGTGACATGAGATTGAGAAAATCCTCAAAGTATTCCTTCCACCTCCTGATGACATCATCAGTCCAGGTCAGCATAGGGTTAGGCGATTATTTATTCACCAGGATTACCTTGTCCACGATGATGACTGGCTAATATGCCGATTTAGACTCCCTAGACCTTTACTCGTGAATCTATGTGTTGAACCTGGTCCAGTACTGGGGAGACCGACCCGCCGGAACCCCACCATCCCTGTTCAAATACAGGTGTTAACCACTCTGGGGTTCCTGGCAAATTAGTCGACAGGTGCGTGTTTAACATAATCAACAAATGATTAATTATCTGCCTGAAGCCAGTTTTAGGAGCAGCATCATTCTGTGAAGTCATCCATAGGTCTGGGATATCGCAACCAGCACTAAGCGCAATAATGTCTTCCTCCTGGATGGCGTTGTTAATATGACCAGTCGAGATATCAGTTTTCCGACACTGTGGTAGAAGAAGCCAACATCAAAAGGCAGTTTGCAGAATGTCCAGTTAGATCCTACAATGTTTTATAAATGACACCTCTGGAGTCTCAAGAGGATTTTCACCACGGAGGCTCTGTGAGGATGTCATGCAATGTTTAAGATGGCAATAAGGTTCACTCTAACAATTTTTTTGAATGTGTTTTACATATCAGACATAATGCCACACAAATTATTCAATACTGTGCCAATTTCTTTCAATTCATCAATTGTTTTTCTCTGATTTTGCAAAACAGCATTTGTCAGCACCCGTCCTCCTCTAGGCATGGTGCATGCACTTCGGGCGTGGACGCGTGGTCTCTGTGGTTGCCATTGTTACCAATAACATTGATCATCTGGTTCATTTAAATACACATTTACATTCAGGAGGTGCTTTGCATTGACTGTTTATGGTTGACAAACCGTAACTACCACATACGTCCAACAACAAAACACAGCTATGGGTCAGATCAGACAGGCCGTTCCTCCCAATCATTCCCTTCCAGGTCACACTGTCGCTACCTACATGGGTGTTGAAGTTCCAGCAGAGCGAGGGAGTCCTCTTTAGGAGCACTTTCCAGCACATCCGTCAAGGACCCCAAGAAGGCTGGGTACTCTGAACAGCTGTTCAGTACATAAGCAGAGACAACAGTCAGAGCCCATTCCTTGACCCGAAGCCACAGGGAAGCTACCCTCTCATCCATCAGGGAAAACTAAGTAAGTGCACCCTTGCTTGGCGCCTTTCACCATGGGTAACTCCAGAGTGGAACAAAGTCCAACCCCTCTCGAGGAGATTGGTTCCAGAACCTAAACATAGCATTGAGGTGAGCCCTACTATGTATATCTAGCCGGTACCTCTCAACCTCATGCTCAAGCTCCTCCCCCACCAGAGAGGTGACATTCCAGGTCCCAAAAGTCAGAGTCAACAACCAAGGGTCGGCGTGCCAAGGCCCCTGCCCTTGGTTGCTGCCCGCCGTACATTGTACCTGACTCCTATAGTCTCTCCAGTGGGTGGTGGGCCTACAGGAGGGCAGACCCATATCTTCGATTCGAACGAGACCTTCCCCCAGACCTGGGCCCCACCTGGATGTGACCCTGGTAACCCTGACCTGGGTGAGGGACATTGTGCTCCTTGTTCTTGTCTCTTCACGAGAGTTGTTGGAATTGCTCTTTGTCCCCCAAGACCAATTTACCTTGGGAGACCCTACCAGGCCATTAAGAGGGAGGTCTGGGCTTCCCTGCTTGAGCTGCTGCCATTGTGACCGAAAACTGGATAAGCAGGAGTTAATGGATAGATGGATGGTGAAAAAAAAACATCATAAACTGT
The DNA here is from genome assembly GCA_037176975.1 of Arrhamphus sclerolepis. Classification (NCBI taxonomy): domain Eukaryota; kingdom Metazoa; phylum Chordata; class Actinopteri; order Beloniformes; family Hemiramphidae; genus Arrhamphus; species Arrhamphus sclerolepis. The sequence goes on along the minus strand of JBAMYA010000007.1, from coordinate 3,772,909 downwards.
AGTTTCAAGTATAGAGTTATAAATAACAAGGAATAAAAAATGTAATTTTCATGGATTTTAATAGGCTACAAGTATCAGTGATAGTCAAGAGGAATAACTGGGCATAAACAGAATATTTTTGATAATATTAAAGATCTGAAGGTAGAAATTAAAAGGTCAGAACATAATGAAGACCATTGAGAAACCTAAGTTCATTAACAATTAAAATGATCAGACAGGACTAAATAACATCATGGAGCTCACTTCATTCACAAATACATAAATATTGAAATTCATATATATTCCATGAAATAAATAAAATGGATATAAATTTTTAAAACATTGTTTGATGGCTAACTTATTTCATCCCAGACCAGAGTTTACCTGCACCTGTCAACTGGATGCCACTGCAGGATGTCCACTGGTGTGGCCGACATTCTGACCATCACGTATTTATGTATTTTACACGATATTTGTCCCTCTTCTCTTTCAGCCTCTCTGTCCTGTCTCCCTCATGTCTTCCTTCACCCAGCTGGCTATCAGCAGGAGGGTCCCCCCATAACTGAGTTGGGTCCTGGTCCAGGTTTGTTCTCCAGAGGGAGTTTTTTCTGTCCACTGTTGGGCTTTAACATGTGGTCAGGAGCTATGATAGAGAACTAGAGACAACTGTTGGAAATACATGCTATAGAAATAAAACAAAATAGAACAGAACAGGACCCAGGTGTCAAAGAACATGGTAAAGGTCTTCATTCTGCTCAGGATGTTTCAGACGATTCTAGGCTTTCATTGGTTGGTCACTGATGGACATGTACAGATCCTGAAGACCAGCTGATGGCCATCCAGTCAGGAGTGATGATGCAGAAACATATCGATCAGCAGCATGGCTAAAGAGCGTATCAATAACAGAATTGATCAGAATGAAAGAGGAGGCGTGCTTGTTTGTCTAGAAGCTTTATTGATAACTGTTTACATCTCACAATGCATTCCACAAACACGACTCCTGCTGGAGTTGAACGATCATTCACAGAAACAACGGCTGATTTATTCTGATGAGCGGAAACGTCTACGACAGAGCTGACGACTTTATGATTGATGAGTTTGTTTCTAGATGTTTCTAGCTACGTTACCATGACAGTTTAGTTCCACCCCCCACCCCCACCCCCCATCAGGACGTCCTTCACATTGTCCGTTACAACGTTCGTCACGTTCAGACGAAACCAAACGAGCTCGAAGCTTCAGGGACCAGAAAATCACAAAATACTCAGGGCGAGAAAAAGAAACACCATCGTCAGCGGCGACGGAAACAAAAATCTAAAACGAGAAGAAACAAAAGTAAAAACACCCGACTCAACTCCCACAATGCACCTATGGGGAGGGGGCGGGGTCTTCAGATCATCAGCAACGAGTCCAAACTTCTTCAGAAAAAAAAGGAAATGTGAGCTGAAAAAGGGTTTTATTCATCTGACAAATACAACACCCCCATTCCATCACCCCCACCCCCCCACTTCCCCTCCATCCATCCATCCATACGTCCGTCCTTCCGTCCGTCCTGATCAGGTCCTGGTCCTGAATTCCTGAACTTGACTTCCTTCACTCCGTCTTACGTTTCATCCCAGGAACCTTCGCCTGGATCCTGCACACAAAAAAGTATGTCATCACCAGAAACACCAACAAGCACGATGATGTCATCACCAGAAACACCAACAAGGGCGATGATGTCATCACCAGAAACACCAACAAACATGATGATGCCATCACAGATCATCAGGGGTGAAAATAAGCCAGTACGGTCTGGTACTGCGTACCATAAAAGATTCAGAGCGGTACGCAGTAGGGGTGTGTATTGGCGAGGCCATCAAGGAAAGGATACGTATCCCGATACATGTGCCACGATACGATAGTATCATAATTCAATACATGTATTATGATACAATATCAGAAATGCCCCCACCTATCAGGGCAGCACCATACTGCAACATCTACAGTAGTGGAGGTTGTATTTGTTTTGGCTGATCACAAACTATTTGAAACATGTTTTTAAATTTTATTAACCTTTCAAAGTCTATTCGCCTGGTCCTTTTAACCCTTTTTTTCATATCAATAAATGTCTCAAAAAGTGTTTTTTTGTGAATTCTTTTGCCCAATTTTTTTTTTTTAGATCTTAAGCTTTAAAAAAAATCAAGAACTATAATTTTTACATGTTATAGATGCATTAAATTGTGTGAAATAACAAAAAGAAAAAAAACAAAACAACTATTTGAATCTTCAGCAACATATAAACAATGTAGGTGAACATGTCCAAAGATTTGCCTCAACATTTTTTTTCCCCTCCACTATGTACAGTAGCAATGATGCTAAAAAAAAAACATGGAAAAACAAAGCTAAACAAAACTTCTAATGGGGGGGTTCCATGGTGTACTGGCTAGAGAACTGGGCTGGCAACCAGAAGGTCACCAGCTCAATCCAAAACTGGTACCAATGATGTGTGCGTGGGGAGTGCCTAAAAAAGTGCTTCCCCACGTCCACATCCATGGATGAGGTGCCCCTGAGCAAGGCACCCGAAACTCCCAACTGCTCCCCGAGCACCGCACCATGGCAGCCCACCACTCTGGGTCCAACAGCCCAGATGGGTCAAATGCAGAGAATGAATTTCCCCAGGGGGATTAAAAAAGTGAACAAAAAAAGAAAAAAGAATCTTCCAGGAAAAATACATGAAAATTATTATTTAGAACAACAAAAATACTATAAGCAATTGATGATTAAATGAAACCGTTTCTGCTTCATAAAGAAGAGGAGACAGAAAGAAACTCTGGTATGTAACAAAGACCAGGTTTAGTTCAGAGTCATGGTCTCAGGTGTGAACAGGTGTGAACTCACTTTCCAACCACATCTTTGATCTGGTTGTTGACTAGAGACAGGTAATGGTCAATCTGAGCCTAAAAAAACAAAACAAGACAGAAACAAATAAGTCAATAACAGCAACTTTCAAGTATATGCAGAGAGGTGCATTGTAGGTAGGAACTGGTACCTGGTGTTTCTCGTAGACAACGGGGCAGCTGAAGACTGCGACCAGACCTGGGGGGAGGGGGACAGCTGTGAGTCATGATAAAAGTCTAAAGGAAAAGCCTTCAGCAGTGCATTGTGGGAAACATTTCTCACCCAGAATGATGAGCGTGAGTCCGTTGAACAAGGCGCCAACGTAGGTGAGAACCCACATCAGGACGGCGAACTGGAGAAGAAAACCACTTTTAAACAGGTATCATACAGCGCCCCCTTCAGTTAAAATTCTCCAGCTGAATCATCTACTTCCTGTGAGCTGCTGTCAGCACCATGTTAATAATTATATCTACAGCCGCTGGCTATCAGAAACATCCATCATCCTCCTGGAACAACCGTCAGCCATCTGAAACAAACATCAACCGTCTGGAACAACCATACTGAATAACCAACTGTTCAAACCACAGTTGGAAACATCCGTGAGCCGTCTAAAACAACCGCCAAGTTTCTGAAACATCCATCAGTCATCTGAAACAACCGCCAGCTCTGTCAGCCTTTTTAAAGAGTCAGTCAACATTTTCCCACTAATTTCACAAATTTGTTTTTTTAAACCAACACCAGAACATTTTACAATACAACAGACTTTTGTACAATCACACATTTTTGCCACAAAATCACAACTAACCATCATCGTGTTTTAATAACTGAAACTTTGTTCTAAAATCAACTGTTTTAGTTGGAAAAAGTTTTGCTATAAAAACTCCTATTTGGGAAATTTGACAAAACTGACAATTTTGTGTAAATGGACCATCCAAACGCCCGGTGGCTGGACATTCAACCACGGGGTCTGGCTGGGCTCAGTCTGAATGACCTACATTGGTCCACCCTCTTGGCGCACCAACCCCCGACTGACGAAACTAGTTCTCGACTCACACAATGTCACCTTTCTGGCGCAGAAGGAACCTGACCTTGTGCATGAGGTTAAGAGATACTGACTAGATATAGATATCACCTCAACTCACAGCATTGGCTCTGGGACCAATCTTCTCTAAAGAGGCTGGATTTCATTTTACTCTCGAGTTGCTCAAGGTCAGAGGCAACAGGCTGAAGTGGGCTTAGTGATAGCACCCCAGCTTGGAGCCTATACGTTAGGTTTTCCCCAGTATATGAAGGATAGCTTCCCTGCCCCTTGGAACGGGCTCTAACTGTCATCTGTGCTTATCCAACAAATGACAGTTCAGAGTACCCAGCCTTCCTGGAGTCTATGACAGGTGTGGTTCAAAATGCTCCTAAAGATGAATCCTTTGTTCTGCTGGAGGACTTCAATGCCTACGTGGGTAGCAAAAGTGTGACCTGGAAGGGTGTGATTGGGGAGAACAGCCTTTCTGATCCGAACCTGAGTGGTTGTTCTGTTGTTGGACCTCTGTGCTAGTCATGGTTTGTCCATAACACCATGTTCAAACATAGGAGTGTCCATGAGTGCATGTCGCACCAGAACACTCTTGGAAGCAACTCAATCATTGACTTTCATACTTGTATCATCAGATCTGCGGCTGTATGTTCTGGACACTTGAGTAAAGAGAGGAGCTGAACTGAGCTGTCAACTGATCACTACCTGGTGGTGAGTTGGATCAGATGGCTGGGGAACGTTTGCTGGGAACCTCTGTCAAAGGAACCTGTCAGGCAGATCTCTAACTCGCACCTCTGACAGGGTTTCGAGTGCATCCTGAGGGAGGTGGGGGACACTGAGTCTGAATGGGCCATGTTTTGCACCTCCTTTGCTGACTGGAGCTGTGGTCGCAAGGTTGTTGGTGCCTGTCGTGGCAGCAAGTCTTGAACTTTGTGGTGGATACCTCAGATAGGAGATGCTGTCAGGCTGAAGGAGTCTTATCCAACTTGGTCAGATTGTGGGACTCTGGAAGCAGCTGTCAGGTAACAGGAGGCCAAGCGAGATGCAGCCTTGGTGGTCTACAAGGCAAAAACTAAGGCGTGGGAGGAGTTTGGTGAGGCCAAGGAAAGTGACATTCGGTCAGCTTCAGGAAGATTCTGGTAAACCATCAGGTGGCTCAGATGGGGAAAGAAGTGCTCCACCAACACTGTGTACAGTGAGGGTGTGATGCTGTTGACCTCGACTGGGGATGTTGTTGGGTGGTGGAAAGAATACTTCAAGGATCTTCTCAATCCCACCAACATGTCTTCCACAGAGGAAGCTGAGTCTGGGGACTTGGAAGTGGGCTCATCCATTACTGGGGCTGGGGTCACCAACATAGTTAAGAAGCTCCACGGTGGCAGGGCTCCAGGGGTGGATGAGATCTGAGTTTCTTAAGCCTCTGGATGTTGTAGGGCTAGCCTGGTTGTCACGTGTCTGCAACGTTGAGTGTGCATTGGGGACAGTACCTCTGGACTAGCACTGGTCTCTCCTCTGGACCGGAGGTCAGTTCCAATTACAAAGGAATCCCACTCCTCAGCCTCCCTGGTAAGGTCTATGCAGGGGTGCTGGAGAATTGAGTCCAATTGGTAGTGGAATCTCAGATCCAAGAGCAGGGGTGGGCAACTCCAGGCCTCGAGTGCCACTGTCCTGCATATCTTACATGTTTCCCTCCCACAACACACCTGAGTCGAATGAGTGGATCACCATCAGCTTGTCATCCAGGTCTGCACAAGTATGTTAACGATCTATTCATTTGAATCAGCTGTGTTGTGGCAGGAAACATGTAAGATATGCAGGATAGTGGCACTCGAGGCCTGGAGTTCCCCACCTCTGTCCAAGAGGAACAATGCGAGTTCCATTTTGGTGTGGAACACTAGACCAGTTCTATAACCTTGCTAGGGTCCTGGATGGGACATGGGTGTTTGCCCAACCAGTCCACATGTGTTTTGTGGACTTAGAGAAAGCATTAGACCATGTCCTCGAGGTGTACTTTGTATTGGACTGGGTAGCCTGTTACAACGGACCCCATACCCCCCAAACAGAGCGAGAATTTTGTCAGCATTGCCAGTCATAAGTCAGATTCATTTGCAGTGAGAGTTGGACTCTGCCATGGCTGATCTTTGTTACTGATTCTGTTCAGAACTTTATAGACAGAATTTCCAGGCCCAGCCATGGAGCGAAAGGCTTCCATTTTGGTGGTGTTAGAATTTCATCTCTGCTTTTTGCAGATGATGTGATCCTGTTGGCATCATCAGGTGGGGACCTTCAGCTCTCACTAGTTTACAGATGAGTTTGAAGCGGTGGGAATGAGAATCAAGCACCTCCAAATCTGACACGTTGGTTCTCAGTCAGAAAAGGGTAGAATGCCCGCTCCAGGTGGGGAGTGAAGTTTTGCCTCAAGTATAAGAATTTAAGTATCGAGGGGTCTTGTTTACGTGTGAGGGAAGAATGGAATTTGAGATTGACAGGTGGATCGGTTTGGCGTCTGCACTAATGCGGACTCTGTACTGGTCTGTTGTGGCGAAGCGGGAGCTGAGCCAAAGGGCAAAACTCTGTTTACTGGATGATCTGTGTTTCTACCCTCACCTATGGCCATGGACTGGCTGAAAGAGTGTAATCACAGATATAAGTGGCTAAAATGAGTTTCCTCCATACCATGGCTGGACTCTCCTTTAGAGATAGGGTGAGAAGTTTAGTCACCCAGGATAGTCACTGCTCCTCCACATCTAGAGGAGCCAGTTGAGATGGTTCAGGCATGTGGTCAGGATGCCTCCCAGGAGAGGCCACACTGGAAGGATTATGTCTCTTGTCTGGTCTAATGCCTTGGTATTGCCCTGGAAGAGCTGGAGGAGGTGGCTGAGGAGAGGGATGTCTGGGCCGCTCTGCTTAGGATGCTGCCCCCGTGACCCGGATAAGCAGGAGTTAATGGATGGGTGGCTCATAGATCACTGACAAGGTTTTTTTTTTTTTTCCCCACTGCAAATATATTCAACTATTACACAAATATTTTCCTGATAAAATCATTTCTTTCTATTTTAAACTAAAACTAAGAACATTCAGATCCAGGGCGCTGTGAAGGTCTGAGAGTGACAACGGAAACAGGAAATTAAGGCTCAGCTGGGTGATGATGGACCTCCAACACTGAACACCAATCTGATGATCAATAAAACCTGATCAGTAATAGTAGAGAAAGCTGCTCTCACCTTGATAGAGTCCACCAGATCCGCCACCAGAAACAGGCGTCTCATCTCACTGATGGTCTTGTTCAGTCTGGCCAGAACCAGGTCGCTGTACTTGTGGACCATCTCCTCAGACAGCGCCACCTCCTGGTCCAGGTACTGCCTGAAGGAGCAGAGGTCAGGAGGTCAGGTGGAGATCAGGTTCCTGAACCTCTGAAAAAGTTAAAAGTTCTGGCCACTTTTAAAAACAAGGTTCTGAAAGTCCTGGTTCTCAGGTTTTTGAAGAAAGAACTGGTTCATAACCTGAACCAGAACCAGAATCAAACAGGACCAGTGAACCTGGAAACGCTCAACGCTTTAGGTGTTTTCAGTTAGAGGTTTAAATCTGATTAAGAGATTATGAATTAATAAATTCTACAAATCAGCTGCTCACTTTGTTAATGTGAAATCATCGATCTGTGACTGATCTGATCATATCATTGATCTGTAGTTGATTCTGGTTCTGATTAGATCATTGATCTGTGATTGATTCTAGTTCTGATCAGATTTGTGATTGGTTCTGATCAGAACACTGAGGAAGGTTAGAGGAACAGCCAGAAAATCAAAAAGAATATTACTTTTAATACATATGTAAAAGCTTTGTATGTTTATATTATTGTTATATTTAATTGGTGTATTGTGCTTTGGGTGGCATTCGTGGGCGGGGGCCCCGACGACCCTATCCCAGGACAACAACTCTGGCTATGGGGACATGGAATGTCACCTCGCTGGGGGGGAAGGAGCCTGAGCTTGTGCGG
>JBAMYA010000007.1:3693596-3764926 GCA_037176975.1 Arrhamphus sclerolepis | reverse complement strand
TGGGATCCTCCCGGAGGAGCTAGAGGAGGTGTCTGGGGAGAGGGAAGTCTGGGCATCCCTGCTCAGGCTGCTGCCCCTGCGACCCGGTAACGGATAAGCGGAGGAAGATGGATGGATGGATGGATTTAATTTTTTCTTGTATGCCATTATAAAAATCTAAATTTCCCAATGTGGGATAAAAAAAAAAAGGTTATCGTATAACTTCTGAAAGAATACTGAAAATAGTGGTACCAAAAACTGCAAAAAGCTCCTGAGAGAACGTCAATAAGAAAAGCTGCAGTTCCTCTACTGAATACTAGAGAGCTCGGTTCCTCTATCAACCACTAGAGGCTGCAGTTCCTCTACCGACCGCTGGAGGCTTTGGTTCCTCTACCCACTTCTAGAGGCTGCAGTTCTGATTTGTGGTTCAATTTATTTCTATTTCCTCTATCAGCTGCTCTCTTCCCTCATATTTACCCCATGGAGATCAATAAAGTTTATCTGATTTTGAATTGTGCCCACAGAGTCCGCATTCCTCAGGACTCCTGCCTCCATAGCAGGTTAGGACAGAGGTGATCTGATCGTGAGGGACTCACTTGAAGGGGTGGCCTTCATCAGACTTCTGGATGGCCTGCAGGACTCCTCTGTATATCCTGAAGCAGACAGTGACGGACAGCAGAGCCAGGCCAATGTAGGAGCACACACTGACGATACTGCACACCGTCAGGGACAGCAGCAGCAGCAGGGCGGCGCCGAACACCACACCTGTGGTCTTCACATCACGCCAGTAGAGGAGATCCACCACTGCAGAGACAGAAACACTATTAGACTATTGATCACTGACCAGCTTCCATCTGTGGACGTTGAGGAATGCTTTATTCCTGTTCCAGTTATTCTACAGCTGATTGAAGATGAGGAGACATCTGGACATCCACTGAAATAATGCTGGACTGTCTCAAGACCATCAGCTGATACATCTCTAGACCATCAGAACCAGCGTGAACACGCGACTAGAGGATATAGTTCCTATACTGACCACTAGAAGCTGCAGTTCATCTACTGACCACTAGAAGCTGCAGTAGGGTTGGACAGTATACCGGTACCAGTATAGTACTTGATATATATAAATATGTATTTAGTAATTGAAGCCTGTCTCTTTAAGCGCAGCAAGGCCAGCGAATGTGACATAGGTGTTGAAGTGGAATTGTAACGTTAGCAGACTCACACGCACATGCTTGAATGTTAGACTGAGGTGGAGAGAGAAACAAGGATGGCAGGTACAGAGAAGCCCGTACTTGTCAATAAAATGGAAATACAGTCTGGAAATATTTCGGGTTTAAACCAAATGATAAAGGTGAGCCACTGAACCCAGATGCGCCGCAGTGCAAGCGGTGCTACAAAGTAAGGAGGCAACAGTTGAAACTTGTCAAAACATTTAATGGACAACCACGCTGACTTGTGCCGCATCTTCAGCTGCATCAATAGTGTTGTTCACCAGTTCACTGCACTGTTATGTCAATGAAAGACGTACAAAACCTCCCCCAGCCCAGTAGTAAACCTACAGTAGCCTGCATACTAGTGTTGAACGGGCTGACCTGTCACCGGTGGGTACCTGCTGATGTATCTGCAGTTCTAGCGGGTCAGGTCATTAATTATTTTTTACAGGGCGGACTGGCTTTCATGACGGGTCCGGTAGTTGTGGGTGGTTAGGGAAAAAAGGAAAAAAAAAAAGGACCTGCTCATCACTAATACATACAGAGCTAAAACACGTCCATGGGTTAATAAATGCATTTTTAAAAATGCATACATGTAAATAAGTTCCATAGACCTAATTAGCCTACCCAGCCACAGAAATGAACTGACTGATGTTATAGTGAAGTCAGCCACAAACTGGATTTCATAAGACATTAGTCCATTTCCCATTTAATGTTTTGTGTATGCGTGTGTGTGTGTATATATATATGTGTATGTAAGCCAATAAGGTAATGCATTACATGGCAGAATGAGTCAATTAATTTTTCTAGTTATGTCCATTTAATGTTTCATGTATAGTTTCAAAACACACCTTTAGGACAATGAGAACAAGTAAAATAAAGTAATGGAATTTAAATTAAAGTGACAATGTTAATTAAAATACTGTACCGCCTTTCTCCCCCAATTACAGAAGTCTTGTGATCCTGGCTCAAAGTCTGTTTGAAAATAAAGGAAAATATTGACATTTGAAAGTGTTTCAATTTATTACAAAAAGTATCGAAATACATATTGGCATCGGTATCGAAACAGAAATTTGGTATTGTGACAACCCTATGCTGCAGTTCCTCTACAGACCACTAGAGGCTGAAATTCCTCTACACACTAATAGAGAATGCAATTTCTCTACTGTCCACTAGAGGCTGTAGCTCTGGAGACAAAAACCCTTAAGCCAAACAGTTGCAATGAAAAAAAAAGAAAAAAAGAAGAAATTCCTTCAGTCAGAAACAGAGACCAGAAACCAGTTCTGAGATCTTCATGGTCTATTAACATTTATCAGCTACTTCAAAGATGAATAGACTAAAGAAGCTCCAACTCTGGACATGTTTAGTTAAAATAATAAATTTGCTCTATTCTGATCCATGTTAAGCAAGACAGAACTACAGCTGAACATCTGGACAAGCTACTAGAGACCAGAACGACAGCTGAACATCTGGATCAGCTACCAAAGCCAGAAATACAGCTGAACATCTGGACTAGCCACAGTAAACCAGAACTACATCTGAACAGCTGGACCAACTACCAGAGACCAGAAGCATGGCTGAACATCTGGAACAGCTACCAGAGACCAGAGCTACAGCTGAACATCTTGACCAGCTACTGGAGCCAGAAATAAAGCTGAACATCTGAACCAGCTACCGTAAACCAGAACTACAACTGAACATCTGGAACAGCTACCAGAGCGACAGTTTAACATATGGACCAGCTATGAGAGCTACAGCTGACTATATGGACCAGCTACTAGAGACCAGAACTACAGCTGAACATCTGGAACAACTACCGTAATCCAGAACCAAAGCTGAACATCTGGACAGGCTCCAGATGTTACACGACACATTGCAGCATTCATGTTCAGGCAGGTGAAGAAAACAGCAGGTGAGTTTCAGCAAAAACAGTTTAATTTTATTCAGACCTGACTAATGCATTCTCTTAATCAGCATTGATAATTTGATTTGTCCTAAACTGTTAAGAGGTGAGTGCTTTTGGTTCCACCTGTAATACTGACCTGTGAAGACTGAAAATGATGACTAAAGTAGTCTGTTGTTAGAGAAACACACTGTTCTGATGAACAAATTTCTGCTTGACTTGTCAGATGACATTACTATGGATCTCTGTTAGTCTTTAAAATAGACAAGTTATTATTTGATTTGAAGAAAAACATGATGGCTTCGTGAGGGCAGTTTATCTGTGAATGAATGAATTACAGATGCATATCCGAATGTTAATCTGAGTCCTTCAGTGTGAGGAATGTTCAGAAAAGTTTAAATTGATAACCCTTTATATTTAATTACTAAGTATAATTAATCATCTTTAAATATACAGAATAAACCGTTGTGAGCTGTTTATAAATAACCCGTTTATCCATAATCAGTACTGCGTTTTAATTTAATTCAAAATAATTAATCCAAACTAAGGTAACTTTAGTAATGTCACCGTCAGCTGCTTCGTGTTCTCTGCTGTTCAGGGGATTTAGCATTTAAACAATTATTTAGTACTGTGTGACAAGGAAGCTGCTCGAAGCTCAGCTAAACCTGGTCCTAGTCTAAGGGAGGTCTATGGCTGCTGGTTCTGGTCCAGTCGGTCCAAATATGTCCTGCCTTCATATGGTAGCGGCGTCCAGCAGCCCTGGCAGGGGGGTCTAAAAATAGAGCCGCATCACGCCTCAGCCCCCAGCGGGACCTCTTGGTGTGGAACCAAACGTCAAAGCTCCGTGACCTCCGCAGTCCCCCACCCCGCGCGGGCACCCCCGAGACACGAGAACCATGACACACGCAGTGGAGACGCGGACACAGACCGGCCGAGGGAGAGACAGATACAGGGACAGATAGAGACATAAAGACAGGGACAGACACGAGGACACACAGATAGGGACATACAGACATAAAGCTGCAGACTGACCCCGCTCAGCGTCCATCTTGAACCTCCGTTAACGAGAAGCAGAAGGACTGCGCCTGCGCATGATTGACGAAGAAGAGGCGGGAGGGGAGGGGCGCGCGTGCGCAGCTTGGCCTCAGCCTGAATCTTCACATTAATTTTTACCCTTTTTAGAGCAGTTAAGACCTGTTTTAGTACAGGTTAGACACGTTTTAGGACCGGTTTAGACCAGGTTAGACCTGTTTCAAACCAGTTTAGTCCTATTAGACTAGTTTAGACCTGTTTTACACTACTTTGAACCAGGTTAGATCTGTTTTACACCCTTTTAGAACTGTTTTATACTTGTTTTGACCATTTAGACCGGTTTAGGCCCTTTAGACCTAATTTAGACTGGTTTAGACCCGTTTTATACCAGCTGAGATCAATTTGTACCCTCTGGACTAGTGTAGAGCCTTTAGACCTATTTTAGACCAGTCTAGACTCATTTATACCCTTTAGACCTGGGTCACAGACTACCTGACTTGCAGACCCCAGTATGTTCACCTGCAGAACTTTGACTCAGAGAAAGCCCTGAGCAGCACAGGAGCTCCACAGGGAACAGTTCTGTCAAGCTTCCTGTTCTCCCCGTATACATTTGATTTCCAACACAACACTAGAAGCTGCTTACTTCAGATGTTCTCTAATGACTCAGTAATTGTAGGATGTACCAGTGGAGGACGGGAGGAGTACAGAGGAATAATCAGGGACTTTGTAGACTGGTGCAACCACCACCATCTCCAGCTGAACGTCACTAAGACTAAGGAGATGATTGTGGAGTTTTGAAGGAGAAGAGCCAGTCCGGCTCCAGGCTACATCTGGAGAAACAGTACCTGGGCTGGACCTGCCACACTCAGGCTGTTTCCAAAACGGGTCAAAGCCGGTTGTACTTCCTCCGCAGGCTGAGATCCTTCAACATCAGTGGCCTCTAGTGCACATTCTACAAGACAGTGGTGTCCAGTTCTCTGTTCTTTGGTATGGTGTGCTGGGGAGGTGGAGCTCACACTGTGGACAAACACAGAATCAACAAACTGATTTGGAAGGTGAGCTCCATCATTGGGACTGAGATGGACAAAGTTCAGTAGGTCACTGAACAGAGGATGAAGAAGCTGGAGTCCATCATGAGGAACCCCTCACATCCTCTACATGGCCTAGAGGTGATCCTGCAGAGTTCCTTCAGTCACAGACCTATCACACCGAGGTGCCAGACTGAGAGACTCAGGAGGTCCTTTATACCAAAAGCAATCAGACTGTTCAACTCTAAATAATATTGTAATACAGCTCCTGCAAAGAAATAATTTCCAAAAAGGATCAAAAAAGTATTATTATTATTAGACCCGTTTCATTCCATTTTAGACCCGTTATGTACCAATTTAAATTATATGTTCTAAACATTTTGACTAGTTTAGAGCCTTTAGACCAGTTTTAGACCAGTTTAGACCCTACTGACCAGTTCTGACCTGTTTCAGACCAGGTTTAGCCCAGTTTAGACACTTTAGTTCTATTTTAGACCTGTTTCATACCAATTTAGGCCCTATTAGACCAGTTTTGACTTGTTTTAGACCAGTCTAAACCCTTTTAGGACAGGTAAAACATCTGTTCTGGTGCTGGTGGATGCTGATGCAGATGACACTCAGATCTACTGGGTCTGGTGATCTACTGGAACTTTCACCAAATGATTTTGGTCCATCAGACTCCATCTGTCTCTGCTTGGAGGAACTGAACATCTGGATGAAATCAAGCTTCTTTCAATAAAATCAGGATCAAACAGAAATAATTCTATTTGGTAACTAAATAGATGGAATGAGAGTTGTCTCCTAGCTTGAATCCAGAGGGATCAAAAGAGACCAAATCCCAGGTTCAGAATCAGTTTTAACTGTCTCAGACCTGAACTTCAGCAGCCACATCAAGGCTGGAACTAATGGTGCTTTCACACCTGTTGGTCCGGTAAAGTGGTTCGCTTGGGCCCAAAATTTGTTACAATGTTACAGTTCTCAACTAGTTTGGTTCACATTCACACCAGTGTTTTTGCAAACGAACCAACCACCGTCGATGCCACTCATGGTGGCGCTGTTCACAAAATACCGTGTTTTTGTGATGAAAGCTGATTAGCGCAGCATGTGAAGAGGGAAAAATCCCGGAAAAAAAAACAAAAACATTACGCCGTTTGTTTATTTCTTAACGAGGAACTGTGCTCTGCTGCTAGTGTTTGCGGCTGTATATTATGATCATTGCTTTGTGCAGTCTAAATAGGGCTGTTGTTCTATTATGAAACTCTCATTCGGCACGAGAACACTGGTTGTTTTTGGAGCGGAGAAGATGTGTTGTAGAGCACCATCACCATCGTCGGCTACAAAACAAACTTGTGCGGAGAAATTTTATGCTTCTAAAAATACACCACGTGTATTTCTACGGAAGCTTCGGTTGACCAAAAAGCTACGTACAAACCAGAGTAGGTCAGAATCAACCTACAGCATTCTCACCAGCAGCGAACCGAAAAGTCCACATGGAATCGTACTGAGGCCAACTCCAGAAGGTGGTCTCGGAGCGGTTCTTTAGTCTGCACCAAATTAAACTGGTCTGCTTTCACACCAGCCCAAACAAACCGCACTTGCAGGTGTTCCGGACTCAAGTCCGCTTTAAGCGGACCAAATGGTGTAGGTGTGAAAGCACCCTAAGACAGCTTTTTACCTCCTCAAACTGGTCTCCAGAGTCAGAGTCAGCAGAGATCTGCTGTCCAGAGCTGATTTAGAGAAGCTCATTTATCCTTCATCTCCAGCAGACTTGAATACTGTGATGCTCTTTTATCGCCAATCAGACACTTCAGCTCATCCAAAACGCTGCTGTCAGAAAAACTGAGCACATTACTGCTGGTCTGAGATTCTTCCACTGGCTACCAGTTACCAGTCATGGCTGTAGGCCACACCATTCTGCTTGTTGATTGGTGGATTGTTTTTGTTTTTTTGTCCCCCAGAAGTAAACCGAAAAGAGCTTAGCATTCCCAGGCTATGTGGTAAAGGGAAATGAAATGAAACAGAATTATTAGTCTGGTGAAGGCGAGGCTACTTTAAGCCTTTCCTTTGTCAAATTTTCCTGCCGTTTTCAATATTCTGATTTTAATTACACAATTAAACATTCAAATTTTTGTTTTTATTTATCTTATTTCATCTTAATGTCTTTGTAAATATTGTGTATGAAATGTGCTATACAAATAAACTTGTCTTGCCTTTAGACCAGTTTCATACCAGTTTATACCCTTTTAGACCAGTTAAGCCCTGTTTCATACCAGTGTAGACCATTTTAGACAAGTGTAAACCTTTATTACATCAGTTTAAACCCTTTAAACTAATTTAGGGCCTTTCCACCATTTTTGACCTGTTTAAACCTATCTTTGACCAGTTTAGACCTGTTTTTATACCAGTTGATACCCTTTTATACTACTTTAAACCAGTTTATACCCTTTTGAATAGTTTAGAGCCTTTACAGCAGTTTAGACCCTATGGACTGGTTTAGAGCCATCAACCACTTTCAATGTGTTTTATACTAGTTTAGAACCCTTTTTGATCAGTTTAGACCCGTTTACACTCTTTCAGACTTATTTTAAACTATTTTATTCCCTTTTAGACTAGTTTAAACCCTTTAAGACCTCTTTTATATGATTTTATACTAATTTAGACCAGTTTATACTCTTTAGACTAGTTTAGAGCCTTTGGACTAGTTTAGAGTCTTTAGACCAATGTTCTTCAACCCTGACCATCAGGGAACACTGTCCTGCATGTTTTAGATGTTTCCCCGCTGAGCCACATTTGATTGGATGGCCATCAGCTGGTCGTGAAGGTCTACACAAGTCTGTCAATGACCCACTAATCAGACCCAGAGGACCATTGTTGAACAACACTGGTTAGACCAACTTTGGACCAGTTTAGACCCATTTTGACTAGTTTAGACCTGGTTCGGGACCGGTGCTGGACAGAGCTGGTTTTAAACCGATTCTAGACTGGTTTAGAACTGGTTCTGGAGCCAGATCAGAGGCTGATTTCAAACAGATGTTTGATCCAAATGTTTCTGAACGACCACTGCATTTTATTCAGTCTGAAAGAGAGAGCGATCAATAAAAACCTGATATGAGAGGGTCAGGTGTAGGTTCTAGACATGTCTGCTTTTTTCTATCAAAAGCATAAAACTACAGTGGTTGCTGGAGAACACCTGTTGACTGCAGCGCCATCTAGTGGCTTCAATTGTAAACTGCACTCAAGCGCACCAAACAAGCTCAAAGTAACTGATGACTCTGGATGATTGATTGATAGGTTGATAGATAGATTAATAGATATAACTTTATTTACAAATTATTTATTTTATTTATTTTATAAATTCAAAGATGCACCATTTACAGAAATATTCTGGACTTTTGCTGGTACCAAGACCTGATTGGGCACAGAGAAATGATTGGGTACCGGTTTCCATGTGTAGTGTTTATCTGGGGTCTCTTGTGTAACTTCTTGTTCTGCTTTTTAGAGCAACAAAGAAGAACTGGGACTCACTTTCTAGCCATGTTGAAAAGTGCAACAGTGGAGCGGTGCTGTTAAGCGGCTGTAAAAGAGGCTCCAGAGCAGATAAACGTCACAAATTCAAATTCAAACTGCTGGAAATAAAATAATAAACTGCCCAACAGTTTAAAATCCATAACAGCAATACCAGGCTGCCCAGGTGCAAGCTGAGAGAACAGCAGCATCAGATCAGTTCAAACTTCACACAATGACCTCTCAGAGGACGGATACCTCTGAAAGAACCTGCTCCATCAACCAGAAGATGATGGAGGAGGTGTCTGCCGCTTCGTCATGACCAGGGAGAACCAATCAGAGTGCTGCTGAAACATCCAGCAAGAGATAGCTGATGGTGATTAAGCTAGATGTCAGCTCTCCCACTGTATGCTCTGATGATCATTCATCATCAGCCCAGCCATTTCAATTTAAAGCAGTAACTGTACCACAAGTAGACAAGGCCTTGATTTTTTGGATCTAGTTCTTTCACCAGGTCCTGATAAACTGGAACCTTACTTTTTAAAAATAGCTGCAGATCTAATATCTACCCCAATTACATATTTAATTAATTTTTCTCTTCCTACAATATCAAGTGCCAGTTATTCGGAAAGCTGCAAATGATCATCCCCTTATTAAAGATGGTGATCCAGGTGACATAAATAACTATAGACCTATTTCTAAATTGTCAGTTCTAGCAAAAGATAATAAAATCTCTCAGTCTGAAACTGAAAGGCTTTTTAGCAATAAATAATATTTTGAATGAGTTTCAATCAGGTTTTAGAAAACATCATAGTCAACATCATTGGACGCTAATCGAGTACCTGGACAATTAGATGGGAGTCGACTAACAGGATGACTGGACGGGAGTCGGCTCTAACTGGATGATTGGACGGGAGTCGGCTCTAACTAGATGATTGGATGGGAGTCGGCTCTAACTAGTTGATTGGATGGGAGTCGGCTCTAACTAGATGATTGGATGGGAGTCGGCTCTAACTAGATGATTGGATGGGAGTCGGCTCTAACTGGACGATTGGATGGGAGTCGACTAACTGGACGATTGGATGGGAGTCGGCTCTAACTGGATGATTGGATGGGAGTCGGCTCTAACTGGACAACTGAACAGGAGTCGACTGGCTGGAAGTGAAGACGGTAGTCTACTCTCATTGGACAGGAGTTGGCTCTTTTAATTTGCGACATTTAAAAGGTGTCCACAGAAGCAGTCTTATCAAATTCAGCTGCTGACCCTTCCTTCCAGATTTATTTCTGACAAAACGTTAAAATTAGACACAGCCATTATGATGCTGATCATCAGTTTTTCATCTTTTTCAGCTCATAAAATCAACAACACATTGTGCTTCGTTTCCACTTGTTACTGATGACTTAATTCTACATTTTGTCATCATTTTAGTTGTTTTTACTTTTATTCCTTCACCTTTGCTGTCTTCTTTTTCTGTTGGTGGTTGTCAATCATTGAATATGATGCACTACCACCACCAGGTGGTCTGGAGTGGTAGGTTACCGAGTCAGTAGTGGGTTTACCTGGACAGAAACATGATGTTCTCTACAGCTGCAGTACTTTTACAGTTTCTAATTTACACAATGGTGGTCGTTCCCATCTCTACGTGTGGTTACAATTTTCTTCACCACTACGTGAGATTATGAGTTCCCTCCAAAGCTTTAGTGGTCATGTAACATCTGATGGAGTCTGCTCATTTTAAAATATTAAAAACATTAAAAAAAACAAAACAAAACACACATTCTTCCTGGAATTATACATTTAAAATGATTAAATAAATATACTTATATTTACTGCTGTCAATAACAGAAACAAAAACCTAAGGAAACCTGCTGATCAGTTTTATAACGAGTTAACTAGGAGTTAACTGAATATATCTGAGCCTCCACATCTACAACATGATACGGTACGCTACTTTATGATACACTATGGTATGAGCTGAAGACGGATGATGTAACTGGTGATGTCACCAGAGTCACATACAAGATATTTTTGCTCTCAAAGCTGTGTTTGAGTTCTGCAGCTGCTGATGTGAATATGGAAACATGTTTAACCGTTTAACACCTTTAACACGTTTACCTGCAACAACCTGCAGCAGACAAGCAGTGGAATCAGAGACCGCAGCAGATGATTCAGCAGTTTTACACAAACTGATCATGCTGAGTCACATTCTGGTGACTCACAGAAACGTCCCGAGGGACACAACCATCCTCTAGTGACCCAACAGCTTCAAACACATGAGGATCAGATGGATGAAGTCGTAGCATTCTGCAGACGCAGAGATGATTCAGTTTCAGTGTTTGGAGGGTTTACAGACGAGTGACATCACAGCTCATCAATCAGCAGACAGTGATTGGGTATGGATGAAGCAACCATGAAGGCGACTGTAATCAGCTGCTGTAGCAACATATCAGCCAATCATTAACCACTCCCACACCTCCCCTCCACCTTTGCTCTCAGTGGCGGAGCGTCCAAAGGTCCTCTGAACAGAACCACACCTTAGTCCTGGAACACCTGCAACAGAACCACATCTGAGTTCTGAAACACCTGCAGCAGAACCACATTTGAGTTCTGAAACACCTGCAGCAGAACCACATTTGAGTTCTGAAACACCTGCAGCAGAACCACATCTGAGTCCTGAAACACCTGCAACAGAACCACATCTGAGTCCTGAAACACCTGCAGTAGAACCACATCTGAGTCCTGAAACACCTGCAGCCTCCAGATGAGTTTTAAAACCAGAAAAGAAAGAAACATGCTCCAACAGTAAAAACTCAGAAACAACCACCACTGAGAAACCTGAGCTCTGACTGCACCGACCCCTGGCCCAGACCTAGACCCAGACCCAATCATGTGAGGATGCGTACCCTGCTGTCTCCACTGCTGGCTGGACTCCTTCGTCTCCACGCAGCTGTCGTCCATGTCGTCCTCTCAGCAGAAACATCCAGTCGAGGCTGAGAGACGAGCTGGTTGGGGGTGGGGGGGTGGGGGGGAGCTAGACTGAGGGGGAGAGGGAGGGAGGGAGAACCCCAGTAAGACTTCCTGTGGAGGGAGGGGTGACTGCAGCGAGCGAATCAAGAGTCAGCTCTGACGCAGTGACTATCACCAGCCCCTCCCACCCTCCCCTCCCTGAATTTTATCCCCCCACCCCCACATCCCCGCTGACGCAGCAGATGAATGACTTCTGGCCGTAACAAAAGCTTCAGATCATTCTGGACACAAACTTCAAACTACCACTGCAGGACTGCAGTCATCAGATCAAATATACGTAATTTAAAGATCTAAAACACTCAAAAGTTTGGAGAAAGATTAATTTGTCATAAACCACCGGAATAGCTCAGAAACTACAGTCCAGAATAAAGACCACGTTAATCTGTGGGAGGTGGCCCCCCACTAGTGGGTTCGAGCCAGGTTCATAAACCTCAGTTCATTCTAGACTAAAAACATCAGACCTTCTCCTCCACCCTACCCAAATTGTTTCTTTCTTAAAATATCTTGACTTCATATTTAATGATTTTATGAAAACTCTATATTTGCTGGGGGAGGTCCTCATCTGGCTTTTTAAAGTGTCTAGAAATGCTATAAATACCTTAAAATGACACCAGGGGGCGCTTCAGGTTAAATGTGAAATTCTGCAGGGTGATGCATTCAGGTCGTCTCAAACTCCCCAATCACCATGAGACAGCAGATTCATAACTACATTCCAGAACTGCTCCATGGTAGACTCCCTTTAACAATGAACTGGTATGAGCAGCAATTAACCATAAAACTGATTCAAAGGCAAAATCTATCATTGGAGACCAAAACTGTTTTACATAAGAAGACTGTAAAAATGTTTATTTCTGAAAGAAAGTTTGATATGTCACCATCAAAGCAAACCCTTATACTGACCCTAGTGGTCAGTGAACTGGTATGAGCAGCAATTAACCATAAAACTTATACTGACCCTAGTGGTCAGTATAGGTACTGCAATCTTTAATGGTCAGTAGAGGACCTACAGCCTCTAGTGGTTGGTGGAGGAACTGCGGCCTCTGGTGGTCAATAGAGGGACCGCAGTCTCTGGTGGTCAGTGGAGGTACTGCAACCTCTAGTAGCCAGGAGAAGTACTTCAACCTCTGGTAATCAACACAGAAACTGCAGTCTGTAGTGGTAATCAGAGGATCTATAGCTTTTGGTAGTCAGAAGAGGAACTGCAGTCTTACAGTAAGTTGAGGAACTTCAGTATTTAATGGTCAGTAGAAGAACTTCAGCCTCTACTGGTCAGTAGAGGTACTACAGCCTCAAGTTGTTGGTAGAGGCACTGCAGCCTCCAGTGGTCAGTGGAGGAACTGCAGCTTCTATTGGTCAGTAGAGGGACTGCAGTCTCTAGTGGTCAGTAGAGGAACCATGGCCTCTGGTAGCCGTAAAGAGGAACCCTAGCCTCTAGTGGTCAGTAGAGAAACTGCAGCCTCTAGTGGTCGGTAGAGAAACTGAAGTCTCTCTCAGTAGGCTGAGGAACTGCAGTCTCTAGTGGTCGGTAGAAGAACTGCAGCCTCAAGTGGCTGATAGAAGAACTGTAGCTGTGATTGTTTATGATGAAAATATATAGTTCTGGTTCATCGATGGACATCTTTGGACATCTTGGAAAATGATGACATCATGATATTGTAAGTGATTAATCAGATATCCAACTCAGTGAATTCTTTAAAGCTTTCAGACGTGAAAAACATGAGGAGGGTCTTTTTTTTCAACTTTTTTTTTTTTTTTTTTATCTTAACCAGCTACATCTTTGAGACCAATAAAACATCTGATCAGTTATCAATCGCTTCAGCAGCTGATGGACGATCCATCGATCAGTGCTGCACCTCCAGTCACATCTCTAAGAGGTTCTGCTGACTGTCTGGATCAAAACCTTTGAGGGGCTGCCAGCGTCGCACTGCAGCATTTCATAGATCACCCAGACCTGATCCACGTCACCAGGACTCAGCCAGACCACATCCACCTAACCAGGACTCAGTCAGACCTGATCCATGTCACCAGGACTAACCAAGACCTGATTTATCTCCAGTTTAATGTTTCTCTCAGCAGCGTCTGAACTATTAAACTGAAATTTTTACATTTTTAACAGGTTTAAACTGGTATTATCAGGTTTAACTGGTATTAACAGGTTTAACCGATTTAACTGGTATTAACAGATTTAACTGGTTTAACAGTTGTATCAGATTTCTGATCATTTGTTCAGAAAAACACTTCAAATGTTTTCTGGTGACTGTAAATTAGAGACTTTCTGGTTTTATTTTCAACTTGAATAGTTTAGTGAACCGAGGATTTTTGACTGAATAAACTTTTTAGGAAGCTAATTAAAATAAAGACATTCAGAAATGACATCATCTAGCAATTTAAGTTAAAAAATAATAAAGATTTAATTTCTTTAACTAGAATATATAAATATCTGAACACATGTATAGAATAAACCTCAGATGAAATAATAATAAAATTAATGAAAGTAAAAGTGATTTTAGGTTAGATCAGGCTGTCCTATTTTATACTTTATAAATATTTTATATTATAAATATTTTATTTTCTGTTTAATTTCAGAGTTTTAAAGTAAAGACTATTTTTCTTTTCTGATCTGTTGCTGCTGAACCAGCAACCAGCTGCTTTAACTGGTATTGTATTTATCGTTATTTATGTTTAACATTAAATCTGAAGGGGGTGGAGCCGTGAAGCCCTGCTCAGTAACGGGAGGGGCGGGGCTTTAACTGTGCTGGTCCCTGAGGTGGTGTCATGTTTCAAACCAGTGTCTCGAGTTATTTCCAGAGTGCCAGAAGCTGGAAGCGGAGTGTCAGTAATTCAAGTCGACAGCAAAAATGCTCAGTGGGCTAAAGGTTAGACAGCAGCACCTGCAGGAGGCGGAATCGCACAGCGGCGAGAAAAAACTCCGATCAAAACGTGTCTTAGAGAGAAGAACACAAAAAACCCGAAACAAAAGGAAAATCAGGAAAATACAACGGAAACATCCCGAAAATAAGACAGAAAGATCGAACTCTGAACCCTGAACTTCCAAAACCAATAGCAGTCTTGAATGTACAAACACTGAACGTACGGATGCTGAACGTACAGACCGTCATTTGTAACCACAGTGCGGGCTGTCGTTTGTAAGCAATGTGCAGACAGTCATTTATAACCAATCAACATACGTTTAAGACATTTCTGAAATCATGACAATAAGTGATCAAATAAAATATAATGATAAAAGTTCTCGAACAAATGTTCATGTTTGTTCAGTGATGTGTTGTCTGTTGGGATGTTGTTTCAGAGGTCAGCTGACAAATCTCCACTTATCAGGACGGAGTCTCAACCACAGTAGCTAGCAGCAAGGTCTAGCTGCTAGCTGAGTAAACTCTATGCAGAAATATGCTGCTGTATAGCAGCTACTAGCAGGTTACGCTGGCTTTCATTTATATCAAAGACATAGATCTTTAAAATTTTAATGCTTAACATCTGATGTGGTACAAAACAATTCACCCCCGTTCAGTTGTCATATATTTCCTTTTGAATCATCATTTCTTTTGCGGGAAGGTAAATTATTTTTCCAACTAAAACGTACCCACAGATTTAAAAAATAAATAAATAAAAAATATAAAAAAAGGCTGTAAATAGGTTTAATTTAATTTAATTCACCTAGTGGTCAGTAGATTAACTGCAGATAAACCTACTTTCTGGATGAGCTTCAACCTGGTTGCTGGTTGTGTGTCTGTAATTTCATCACCAACCACTAGAGGGCAGTGTGGTTCTTATCTATAGCACTGTAGCCTGCGGCACTGCTTCCTCCAGTTTACTTCCTGTCTGTAGCTCAGTGGTTATAATGGAGATGACATAGATCGTAGCGAGTCAGAGCTGATAAATGCTGATCAGTTATTTTAAAGATGCGACAGGAAAGGTTCACGTCAGTCCAGCTGGACACTCTGCCACTCAGCCTACAATGTTGCTTCTTCAATACAGCATCTCAACGCAGCAAGTCAAATCTCAACACCATTTTAATGACGACAGCTGTTTCACTGTGGTTCAGATGTAAATACTGAAGATAAAAACTTGCTGACAGTCTTCATGTACGCTAACGTGATGTCATCAGCGAGGACCTGCCCCTCTGGAGAGAAACCTGTTTTCTAGCGGTTCTGGACATGTCATTGGTTCATTCTTGTTTTCAGGAACATTTCTACATCACATTCATCACATCACATGCCTTTTGATGAAAAAATAAAAAATGAAATGAAATGACCAGGAGAACAGAAATGATGCTAATGTGATGATGCAACAAAACCAAACTAGCTACAAAACACAAAGGTTAATGGTCAACAAAACAAACATTAATGGTCAACAAAATACAAATGTTAGTGTTCAACAAAATGCAAAAAAGGACGATGCAAAGTAAGAGGTGGTTTCAAATAAACGCTGGCTGCTGATTGGCTGGAGGGATGGAGGACGTCAGGGAGGACGATGGAAACCATGAAGATGAAACTGAGGAGGATGTGTGTGCGTGTTTTGTTTTTTTTTTCTGGGGAGGGGGGGTAGTTTTTTTTACCTGCTAGTATGTTCACGTTTGGCATCTTAAAGCGTTTACCGCCGTCCACGCTCTTCTCAGCAACAGGCTTCTCAGGTTGGCCAGCAGGGGGGTAGGCAGGGGGCTTCTCCAGCTCAGCCTTGGTCTTCTGGGGCGAGGTCTGGGTGAGGAGGCAGTAGGAGCTTTGACCGGAGACTTCCACTTCAGTCTCAGGGGGTTGGGTTGCTGGTGGAGGAGGTCCAGCTGGTCTTACGTCCGTCTGCTCGAAGCAGAGGTCATCATCCAGGGGGATCTCTGGAGGTTTGGAGGAGGAGAACTTGGAGGTGTCTAGAGCTTCCAGAAACTCATCAATGACACCTCTGGGTGGTCTTTCAATGAACTCAAACTCTTCAGAAGAGACCTCGTGCTCAGAGACCTCCTCGGCCACCTCTGGCTCATCCAGCTCCATCTTGTCCTCCTTCTTCTCAGTCTCTACCTGGAAGCTAGCGGGGTTCTTGGCCATGGCCTCCAGGACTGGCGACAGTGAATCTGCAGTTGGTGACTCAGAGTCTGAATCTTCAGTGGCTGCCTTTTTGCTCTGGAAGTCAAGCGGCTTAAACTTCTCCATCACTTTGGGAGAATCGTAGCTGGAGAACCAATCCTTCTGCTCAACCTTGATGGGCTCCTCTTCTTGGACCTTAGCCACACCGGTCTCCTCCGCCTCTTTGACCAGATCAAATGTTTCAAAGCTTTTATCATCTTCCACTTTAGGCTTCTCAGTAGCTCGCGCCTCCATTTCCTCGGTCATCTCCTTCAGCAGGGACACTTTGGCTTCCAGGGCGAAGGGGTTGTTGGCGGACAGGTTTATGGGAGGGTTGGGGGACTCCATCATCTTCCTTTCAAAGATGGGACTCTGGTCCTCAGGACTTCCCTCGGAGGAGCCAGAGTCAACTTTGTCAGGGTTGAGAGGGGAAGACTTCAAGATGTCTGGAAGAGATGGTGGCAGAGGGGCATCTTCTTCTTCTTCGTCATCATCTTTGAGAACAGAGGAGAACTGGTTTGTCCACTGCAGAGGGGAGTCTGATGCCTTACTGCTGGCCTCAAATGGTTTCCCCTCATCCAACACAGAAGGTAAGCTCTCCTGGGACTCTCCGGTCTGCCCATACTGGACCAGATCCGGTGTCGGACTCTCTGACATTTTAGATCCCCTGCTGTCGGACTTGTTCTCTCCAAAGTGGGAGTAACCGCTGTCAGCGAGTGGGGAGTAGCCCTCAAATGGGTTGCTGTTCTTCTTCATCTCATACATAAGGTCATCTTCATCAGACTGGTCTCCATGAAGGTCTGGATCATGTCTGGAGGAGCTGACCGAGGTCTTGTCCTGAGAGAAGGGATCCATGGAGTTCTTGGAGGTGTCTGGAGATGCTAGGAATGGTGACTCGCAGTGCTCTGTTGGGTTAGAGGAGGCAAGGTCAGACTCAGGAACCTTCATCTGGGGGTTCATGGGGGAGGACCTGTCTGAGCTAACCAGCTTCTCCTCAGGTGAGAAGGAAACACCGCTGTCTTCACAGGGGTTCCCTAAGCTCAGGTAAGGCCCAGCTAAGGAATCTAGGAGGTCTTCCTGATTTCTACTACGGGGCAGTCTGGAATCACCTTCTTCACCTTCCCAAGGCATGTCCTTGGAAAGAGTACTGGGGGGGTCGTTGGAGAAGCCCAATGGTGCAGCAGATCCTGGAGGATGGGGCTGGTTGGGACTCTCAGTCAGAGAAAGCTCCTCCAGGGAGTCGGGTGAGTGGAGAGGGGAGAGAGGAGAGATGGGAGCAGGGGAGTCACCCTTCTGCCCAAGTTCTTGAGTAGAGAGGGGAGGAGAACGCAATACAGCAATATCAAAGACAAACTCCGCCCCCACACCTGGGTAGAAGATGCTAGAACATTCAGAGATGGAGACCAGACAAATTCCATCCAAAGACCCCCACACCTGGGTAGAATATTCTAGAACATTCAGAGATGGAGACCAGGTAAACTCCATCCTCTGAGCCACCACACCTGGGTAGAAGATCCTAGAACAGGGATGGGCAACTCCAGGCCTCGAGGGCCTGTCTTGTACGTTTCCCTGTCACAACACCCCTGATTCAAATGAACATGTTGTTCACAGACTCGTGCAGGCTTGGATGACAAGCTGATGGTGATTCATTTGACGTGGTTGTGGCAGGGAACCATGCCAGACATGCAGGACAAGGACCCTTGAGGCCTGCATTTGCCCATCCCTGCCCTAGAACATTTAGAGATGTAGACCACATAAACTCCATCCTCTGAGCCACCACACCTGGGCATAAGACCCTAGAACATTCAGAGATGAAGACCAGACAAACGCTGGAGAGCACCATAGGTTCTGTTCTTGGGCACTTTTCTCTTTATGCATGCTTCGTTTAGGAAACGTCATTAGGAAAAATAAAATTTTCATTGCTGCGCAACTGATTCTCAGCTGTATCCTTGCGACCACATTAAGCTAATCAAATAGCCTTATTAGATGCATGCATTAAAGATGTGGATGAAATTTCCTGCTTCATAACTAAAATAAAACTTAAGTTATTGTAATTGGTCCCAAGCCCCTCCAGGAGGTACTCTTGAACTGTACAGTTAAATTTAGATCAAATTACTTTAGCCTCCAGCCCTACTGTCAAGAACCTCTGCATCATTTTTAATGAAAATTTGTCTTTTAACTCTCATGTAAAACAGGTCAAAAAGTCAGCTCTCTTTCATTTACGTAACATCAGGAAGATTAGAAACATCCCGACTCAAGAGGATGCAAAGAAACTAATCCATGCCTTTGTTACCTCTAGGCTGGATTATTGGAATGCATTACTTTCTGGCTGGGTATAGAGATCACATCTCACCAGTTCTAGCTTCATTGCACTGGCTCCATGTTAAATTTAGAATTGAAAACTAAATATTACTTCTGACATACAAAGCTTTGAATGATAAAACTCCAATATATGTGAAAAATCTCATAGGTTCTGGAAGTTATTACAATAGATATAACTCATGAAGCCATTACATTTTATATAGAAGTTTAGTGTACAACTGTGTTTCTGTATTTTTGGAGTTTTGTGGTTATAAATTGGACATATAGCATGAGCCAACAAATGCTGAAAGATCTACGCTCATCCACGGAAGCTGCGCTCTCTAGCCAATGACAGTGAAGACACAGAAGCATACCTACTGATAAAGAGGACCAATCACAAGAGGTAAGGCCCCAACTGAAAGAACAAAAGTGTGGGTTTTATTGTGTCTCAGGACTCTTCAGGACTGTCCCTAAGAGTCCATGGACATAACTTTACTTGTGATACTGAAGTAAAGAGAACTGAAATTGTGGCAGCTGAATCCTGGCAGTCTTTTCACTACAAATTATAACCATCTGAAACCTGCATGGGGTTCATTGTATCATCATGACCAGAAAAAACAATCAAACCGCTGCTGAAAAATCCAGGAGGAGGGTTATTTGTTGTGTTGACCTGCTAACTGCTACCAACTATGTTCTATGGAAAAGTAACCAGTGGGCTGAAAGAAATGATTCACCCACCCTCCCACTTCCTCCCAAGTTTTATTTCTGAAACGTATGTCTATGTGACCGCAATCACTGCTATTACTATTTATTTATTTTGTTTTCCTGTAATGTGAGGTCTGATCATAGAGGAATACGAATTGCTGTAGACCCGCCTCCTATGATTTAACTGGCTAAAGCATTCTGCCTAGCTGCAGCCTGATTAATAACATGGCAGATAACTTGGTGGGAAAGCCAATATTACATCGCCCATTTCTTCCTTTTTGCTTTTTGTTTTGGCGGCGGGGTGGGGTGGTTTGGATTACCGCGGTAATCTCTTTCTTTTTTACCGCGGTATTAAAAATGCAAACCGTCCCAGCACTAGTGGCACAGCCTTTAGCTATCAGGAGACAGATTCCCTCTCTACATTTAAGGTTAGGCTAAAGAGTTTCCTTTTTGATAAAGCCATGACTCTGCAGTCTCTTAGACCACCTCCTAGCTATGCTGCTATTGGCCTAGGCTGCTGGTTGGAGTCCGACTGTCCACTGAGCATCTTTACCCTGTCTGTATGATCTCAGTCACAAATTGTCCTGATTCATTTCATCGAATGAACATTGACCATCTTCCATAGTCTCTCTCTCTTCCCTTTTATCCGCTGATGTCGTGGTGATGTTGCGCTGCCCCTCAGTTTGTCAGACCTAGAGGCAACTTTGTTGGAAATATTAATAAATAAAATTTAATTTTGCTTTTACACAAAAAAACCCTGTTTTTTAACTTTTACACGACTGAAGATTAAAACGCTGAAGACATTGGCTGGATGACAAAAAGATGCATCATAAGTGAGTACAAGTCAACCCAGTTAAAACCCCTGGACGTTCCTCGACACTCCTGGTTTTTGACCATCCTCTTGTGCTCGTCACCACAGCAGTTTAATGTCTTTACAGACGCGTCCTCAACTTAGAAGTCATCTCAACCTTCACAGAAGTTGGATGTCTCACCAGTCTGTCATCAGAACCTGGTTTCAACTCCACGCTGCGGTGTTGGTGTGCAGCGACGAGGTGAAACTGTGGAGCTAGCTATGATTTTCTTTGTTGCTACAAAAAAGTATTTCTAAAAGTCTGACAGAATTGTTGTAGAATCAATGATTTAACACATCTAGAAAACCAGGACTGTCCTCTACCCTCCATTTCTCGAAAATCTGTTTAACTCTCAGTGTTTGTCTGGTTGCCTGGATACCACTCTGCTGGTTTAAGGAGCATTTCCTCCAGCGAGGATTCTGGGTAAAACTAGTGAAAGATGGCATGTGTCCAAGGTAAGAGGACCAGTTGATGTAAACTTCCATTTCAGACCACATGGTGGCGGCGGCATCTAAAGGCTAACCCGAAAAAGAAAAGAAAATGACAACAAAAACAAAGAAATAGAATTAGAAAAACAAACTAAATAGATAAAAATATTGGAGGATCTACAGGTTATTGTAGAATTAGTATTAATATAATGGGGGAAGATACCTCATTAGGATGAATGATGTTATATCCTGAACAAAGAGTAGCCAAACACCCCCAACCTTCTGTGTTGGTGAACCATGCCCAGCTGTGGTGTATTTGCCCAGGTGTGGTGAACCATCTCCAGGTGTGGTGAACCTGCCCAGAGGTGATGAACCATACCCAGGTGTGGTAAAACAAGCCCAGATGTGATGAGCCATACCCAGGTGTGGTGACCTTTTAAATGATTTCACATCAACTCCACAGAGCTGTCCATCACAGAGAACCATGAATCATCGAACTTTTCATTGGTCGACAACAGCGGCGAGACACAATGCAGAACAAACACAAATCATGGAGGACAGACGTCCACAAACATCTACAGGTCCTGACATGCAGCAGGTTCCTGATCAAACAACAAATGGAACGAAGGAAACAGAGATGATACTTGCCTGAAGGGAACTGCATCAGAGGACGAGGCTGAGCTACAGGAGGAGGATGTTCATCTGTGGACGAGACCAGAGACCAGAAATGAGACACAAGAGACAAAACATCTGGATACTCATTTTTACAAAACATTTTGAAGCACAAAACAAGTCCTGAAAGTTGCATATGTCACTTTCTACACAAAGATTGTGATTTATAGACAAAAACAACTTGACAGGAAATGTTACACATTTATGTAAAGTCTGAAATTTAAAAACCCTAACCCTAACAAAAGAAAAACAAAAACAGCATTTACGGTCTAGAAACCAGCATTACAGTCCAAAAACCAGCATTTACAGTCCAGAACCCAGCATTTATGGCCCAGAAAACAGTATTTACAGTCCAGAAACCAGCATTTACAGACTAGAATCTTTCGGCACCTCACAATTTGATTACTAATTCAGGGGGCTATGATTCGATTATTAATCAATTTTCGATGCATCTAGAATCAGCGCATCTTAACAAATGTTTTAGCAACATTTTTTACACTCACCGAGGGACTCTGGACCACTGCTACTTATTAGTTTTATTAGTGCATTTGTAGCTAGAAACAATAGATGAATTTACTCTCATTGTCTTTTATTAAACAAAAACATGTGAGCAATAGCTTATTCAGAGGAATATTCTACTGTACCAAAATAATACACGTTATATTTAGGATATATAATTATTTTCTGGCACCTCAAATTTAAGACTTCAGTAAGAACTATGGCAATGTAGAATTTGGTGACGGTTAGGGTTGGGGCGGTGTTTTTGAATTTAGCTGCCGCTGATAGTTGCCATTATATCAACATTTTTCAATGAATCAAGATTCGGCTTTCAACGATTCTGAATCAATTATTAAATGTTGAAGCATCGATAATCTAAATCTGACGTAACGTAACACAGCTGGGAAAAAAGCGGAACTTAATTGTGCAGCATGCCTCCCGTCACCCAGACAACTTATTAAAAGCACTCAAACATGGCCGACCGCGGGATTCGACCAGCTCTGGCTGCATTAAAAACTGTTTTGAGGTACTCTGACTTCTATAAAGTTGACAGTGCAAGTGATTTAGACAAGAGTCATGCTATATTTAAGCTGTGTCACACTGAGATAAAATATATTGGTAACACAACAAACACGAGGAATCACATCGTACGGCTCCATCCCAAGGAGGAAGAAAAGTCGCCGGCAGATGCTGCCGGTATTTTACGTTCTTCTATACCTTTTTTTGGGGGGTGAGGGATGGGGCTGACTGACGGTGACAAGGTCATAAGCTCTGTATCTGTCAAGTGGTAGCAGTCTAGAAACCAGCATTTACAGTCCAGAAACCAACATTTACTGTCTAGAAACCAACATTTACGGTCCAAAATAACAGCATTTACGTTCTACAAACCAGCATTTATGTTTATGGTACCAGTATTTACAGCGTAATAACCACTATTAACAGTCGAGAATCCAGTATTTATGCTTTCAAATCAGCATTTACAGCATAATAACCACTATTTATGGTCTAGAAACCAGAAATTATGGTCTAGAAACCAGTATTTATGCTTAGAAACCAGCATTTACAACTTAATAACCACTATTTACAGTCTAGAAACCAGTATTTACAGTTTAGAAACCAGCATTTCCAGTCCAAAAACTAACATTTAAGCCCAAAAACCAGCATCTATGATCCAGAAACCAGCATCTACGGTCCAGAAACCAGCATCTACGGTCCAGAAACCAGCATTTATGGTCAGAGGAGGTCATGGGCCAAAGGGTTGGGTGATACGTCATGGGACCCCATCGGTGTATTGATCCCCATAGTGGAAATTCAGGACTCCAACTCTAGTTTGCAGAATTTTAGAGGTAAACTTCATGCTGCCCCCCGCTGGCTTCATTTTGGAGTTAACAGGCCCCACCCCCCACCCCCAGAATGCTCAGCTTCATTTCTGAGCTAAAAGTAACTGTTCGCAGCTTGAAGCTGAAACCTGATTTCAGACGGATCACCTGCTGCTGGCTGTAAAAGCAGAACTGTA
Source organism: Arrhamphus sclerolepis (assembly GCA_037176975.1). NCBI lineage: Eukaryota > Metazoa > Chordata > Actinopteri > Beloniformes > Hemiramphidae > Arrhamphus > Arrhamphus sclerolepis. The sequence goes on along the minus strand of JBAMYA010000007.1, from coordinate 3,741,195 downwards.
TGTACGACAGCTGTCAACACCTTCACTGCTCCTTCAAGACTTCAGCTGCTGCTCTCATCTACACCTAAACTCTAAACTACTTTTAAACTACCTTCACTTACTTCTATGGTTCTAAATTATCCAGCAGGGGCTAGATTAAACACATAAGTACACTACCTGTCAACAATTATCACTGTTTCATTACTCTTCAATGTCTCAACATTTTTCTCTACGATCTTTTATTGTTGATAGAACAAAGTCTCAGACTCTCGGTGAGTTTCAGGTCTGAACTTCTGGCCTGAGCTCAGAAAACATCAGTATATTCAGGCAGTCAGCTGACCTCATAATGTTTCTGACCCTAGACCAAAATTTAGACAACCATGCAGATCTACCAAGATGATAAGCAGATCTACTGAGCTATAACAGATCTATAGAGATGATAACTAGATCTACCAAGACGATTTCTAGCTGTACTGGGATTATACCGGATCTACAGGGATGACACCAGATTAGAGAAACTCCACATCGCTCCTTCATAAGGGTAAAGAGACTGAAAGATCTCTGCAGAAAAGATGGAGGAACAGTTACAAAATAAAGTCAAACTGACTGACAGCTGTAATGTTAATTTAGCCATGTTAAATCACATCAATATATGTTACCGAAAGTGGAAATAAGAAATGCCAGCAATTCAAATGAACATGTAATAGTTTTCTCCTTTTTTAGGGTGTCCCTCTTTCCTGTGGTCTCTATGAGCATCTCACTGTGTTGACAACTACTTTCATTGGAATTGAATGAGCTTAAGTCTACATGAAAAGTCATTAATCTCTCTTAATTTCTTCTCCCAACTATCTGTGCACATATACAGTATTTTAATACAACAGAATTCCTAAAATTTTCATTCATTTATGTTCCGTTTCTATTTTCAGACAATAAAACAAGTGTGAAATATTGTGTGAAACATGGCTCACTAAGATTACGTATCACCTCTAATAACTTGGAAGCTCTCACTCTGCTGAAATGAGAGATATGACTGCCAACTCAGAAAACAACACACACACTACAACTTTCCTCTGCTCCCCTGCCTGTCACTCAACAGAGAACAGGGAGGAACCTTACACTTGGGGAACAATATTAGCAACTTTTCAACTAACCGTCACTAGTTTTGTCTCTCAGTGCAAAGTCCTTAACGGGTTCCAAAAGGTTACTAAATCTAGCAACAAAGTCAACTGGAAGCACTGGATTGGAGAACAGCTCTAAGCGGAAATGCTAATTTGATTGGCTGGTAGTATCATGTGGGGCGCTGCGCTGGCTAGCAGCAGAAAAGATCGGATCCTTAATGTTAATTAATGTTGCCCAGAAGAGAAACTGAACAACAGACATGCATGCACAGAACATTTAACACGTTTATATTTGCTCACAAGGCAGAGGAGGAGAAATAACCTTCCAGGTTAACTTACCCGTTTCAGGACATTTAACCTTTTTTCTTATTTTCTAGGTTTTCAAGGACGCGCAGAAACTCTGTCCTTTCAACCCTTCCTTAAACCTCTCTAAAACCTTCCTAGTACCTCCTTAGAACATCCCCAGAACCCTCTTGAACCTCCATAGAATATCCCTTGAACCTCCCTAGTACCTCCTTAAAACCCTCCCTTGAACCTCCACAGAGACTCCCTGGTACCTTCACTTGAATGTCCATAGAACCCTCCCTTGAATGTCCATAGTACCTAGAAATTTCTTGGAACGTCCTTACAACTCTCCCTGGAACCTCCATAGAACCCTCATTTGAACATTCCTAGTGCCGCTTTAGAACTCTCATTTGAACTTCCCCAATACCCTCCACTTGAACCACCCTTGAACCTCCTTAGAACCTCCATAGAATCCTCACTAGAAATCTCTTAAACCTACTTACAACCCTCCCTTGAACCTCCATAGTACTCTCCCTTGGAACTACCCAGAACCCTCCCTTGAACCTACCTAAAGCCCTCAAATAACCCTTTGAATGTCCTTGAACCTCCTTAGGACCTCCTTAGAACCATCACTTGAATCTCCCTAGTACCTCCTTAGAACCCTCACTTGAACCACCATAGATCCCTCCTTAGTACCTTCTCTCGAACCTCCATAATACCTCCTTAGAATCCAGAATTCTCACTAGAAATCACTTTAACACCCTTAAAACCCTCCCTCGAACCTCCATAGAGCTTCGCAAGAACCCTGGCTTGAACCTCCTTTGTAACCTCCCATGAACCACCCTAAAGCCCTCAAAGAACCCTCCCTTGAACATCCTTAATACCTCTCTTGAACCTCCTTAATACCTCCCTTGAACATCCTCAGAACCCTCCCTTGAACCTCCATAGAACCGTTCACTGAACCTTCCCAGAACCCTCCATTGAATCTCACTTGAACCTCCTTAGAACCCTCCCTTGAACCTCGATATAAGCTCCCTTGATAGTAGATCTGCAGGTCCTAGAACCTGGACTCAACCAGCCACATAAGTAATCTGTAATAAAAAGGTTTTATTTGGAGGGTGTATTGTATTTTTCTGTTAGATAAGGAATGTAAATCAAAGAATATTTAGCCTACTTCACTGATGTGTAGTTCATGTATTATTTATCAGAATAATTAGGTAATTGCTCTTGAACCTGCAGTCGGGGGTGTGAGCGTCTCAGAACCGTACCGGCCAATAGGCCAACAACAGGAAAAAAAAGGCCATTTTTAGATTAAAAATATGCCTGAGTTCTCATTCATTTGGAGATTACTGATTGCATTTTGGAGCAATTATTCTGAACAATGCTGATCTGTACCTCGTCCTTAGTACCCTCCTATGAACCTCCATAGAACCCTGATCCAATTTATAATCCAGATTATGATGCAGACAATGATCCACACGATGATTCAGTTTATAATACTGACAATTATCAAGATCATAAGAAATGTTGTAAATGTGTTTAATTCTACTAGGTCAATGGAGACAGCACCTAGTGGTCAGCAGAGGAACTACAAATAAACCTACTTCCTGGATGAGAGAAACCAGAACCAGAGCCTGAGAAACCCAGAAGCTCTATTAATCAGATTCTGGTTCTCAGGTTCTGGGGGGTACCAGGTGAGATGCTGTGTTTGCCATGCTTACACAGGAACAAGCTAAGAGTAATGAAGAACACTGCATCACCACATTTCAGGACTGACTGCGCCCAACCCTGATGAACACAAAAGTGGGCAGAGCCTGGTCCATCGTAGCTGGACCACACCCACCTGAGCTCAGTCAGCACAAGCTTGCAGCTTTAATTTAGCTTATGCTAAACTCTAGCTAGTGCCTAATGTATGTTTCTGCTACAACATTTCTGCAGCTTACGCTGAAATAAAACTACAATTTTTACATATTTATCAAATTAATGCTAGTCATTTTTAGCAAATTAATGCTGGTCTTAACATTAAATTAGTAGATGATTTCCAGAATGCTCCACTGATTGAACAAATGATGAACCTACGATAGAATTAAACCCAATGAAAGTACAATGAATCTATGACACATAAATCTGATGCGTTCAGGATCTACAAAGAGCATCATTGGGACATTAGTAGGTAGCTGCTAATGTGCCAAATCACCAACGACTAAAGTTAGCATTGTTGAAAAGAAAATAAATAAAATTTCTGGGGTAAAATAAACGTTTTTTGTTTTTTTTTACCTCCAACAACCTGCTAACAGACACAATGAAACTAACAAAGTTAATGTTATTGATGGAAGCAAATAGTTAACATCTATCAATATCAATAAGCCCCGCCCTGTTCACCTGGGCCTGGCCTCTATCTGTTTTCTGTCTGGTCTGGATCTGGCCTGGATCTGCTCTTGGTCTGGATCTATTCTAAATATGGCTTAGATCTGGTCTGGATCTGGTCTAGGTCTGGATCGGTTCTTGGTCTGGATCTATTCTAAATATGGCTTAGATCTGGTATGGATCTGGTCTAGGTCTGGATCGATTCTGGGTCTGGCCTGGATCTGTTCTGGGTCCGGTCTGAACGTATTACGGAACCTGTCTGTATCTGTTCTGAATCTGGACTGGATCCAGATCTGGTCAGTATGAAGATCTGTTCTGGAGTTCTGGATCTGTACGTAGTCTGTATCTGTTCTAAATCTAGATCCGCTCAGCATCTGGTCTGACTCTAGAGCTGTGTCTAATTTGGGTCTGGTCTGTATAGGTTCTGAATCTGGATCTGTTCTGAAGACCAGGGACAAGCAGGGAGTGGACCACAGCGGATTCCTTTGTTGTGACTAATCGGTGCTAGCTGCTCCTGCTTCCATTATCGGACGGACCCTTGTCTGACATGCAGTACCTGAACCACTTTTATTCTTCATTGAATCTTCATTTAGTCTTGATCCAGATTTCCTTTTAATAATTACCCCCATTTTACTGTATTATAACCATGTCAGAGTTTCCGAAATCTAATTTCCTGTTAATGCAGTATCATGCTACACCACTAGCATAGACAGCAGTGCAGACCCCCCCGCCCCCCATGGAAAAAAAAAAACGACACCTCCCTAAATCCTCTAACCCCAACACCACCAGGCCGCCTCAGCTCTAATTTCAAAGATCAGATTTAAATAAAAAATTACATATTTTTGATTTATTTTCCCTTTCACTGGAAACGTGGCCCCTAAAAACAATGTCCAATAATGGACACACGTTTCTATAAGTACGTGCGTCCATTGTCGGACACAATCTTACACAAGCAAAATAAAAACACCCGTAATGGCGCCGAGAAGCACACACTTCCCACAATATGTTTTCTTACACAACCACGAAGAAACGTCCGTTTTTCATGGTGGTTGTTCCGCTCGTCAGCGGTGATATTTCGCCACCTCATACCGGCAGCGGCTCACGCTCGTCGGTTCCAAACAGGTGGGCCGCATCGTTACAACACAGCAGAAACCGGCGCAAATCTGCGCCAATTCCCACTCGAAACGGAATAAAACATAAAATTCACGAATGTGTCTCAGTAAATAAATATTAAGCTGTTAACGCTGACATCATCCACAGACAGCATGGTGTCAGACAGCAGCGGAGCTCAGAGAAAAGCTCCGGCAGCAGAGGCTAACCGCTCAGCCGTTACCCTGAAATTGTGTCACAAAAGCGTCTCAAAGCAGCTTCATTCACCGTTATTAATGTTTTTATTTCAGCGAATAAACGCGGTTAGAGCTAAAAAATAAAAATAAAAAAACAAACAAACAGAAAAACAGCTTCGTGGCGGCTCAGATACTCACCCGATACCGGAGCCGGTGGTATGACAGTCTCTGCAATCTTCTCCGCCTCTGCGGGGGCTGGTTCAGGCGCTGGGAGGGCGTCCTTCTCGGGGGCAGGTTCCTCTGCGGGGGCCGCCTGTGGCTCCGGCGCGAGCTTGGTGATCTCAGGTTCGGCTTCAGGGACCACGGCTTTGGGGGCCACGATTTCAGGGGCCACGGGTTCAGGGGCAACAACTTGAGGGGCCACGACTGCAGGCTCCTCTGGAGCAACAGGAGGGGTAGTGGAGTCCGGGACCACCTGCTCCACCAGGGACACCGGTTCGGGTTCTGGTTCTAGCTGTAGTTGTGGTTCTGGCTGTGGTTCCGGTCTCAGTTCTGGTTCTGGCAGCGGTTCGGGTTCGGTTAACGTGACAGGTTCCTCCGCAGAAGTTTGCGTGTCCTCCGCCATGTGCCGCTCCAGGGCGTCCTGAGCCCCTCCGACCAGGTCTACGATGTCATCCACGCTGAAGGGGTCTTGGCGAGGTTCGGCCTGGTAGTGGTGGACCTCCTCGTTGAACAGAGTTGTGGAAGAGACCTGCTGCTCGTCGCTGTCTGCCATTTTTTTTTCTTTCCTAAAATAAAAGTTCCGGTCCCAGCACTTTTCTGGTACTTTTCGGGTTCGCTCTCTTGCTGGTTTGATCTTGTGGGTGTGGAATCAGAGAGCGGGTCGCCCGGCCCGGTTCGTCCCTGGTTAGTCCTGGTTCTCCCGGTGAACCGACTCCTCCAACTGCGCCACCTCAGTTACCTCAGTCTCGAACCCGAGCCTGAGGGGAACTCCGCCGACCAATCACCTGCGGCCTGACCCCTGACTGACGCAACCTTCGACCAATGAGCGCCAGTCAACATAGGCGGGGCGTAAACCGACACCACCTTCAAAAAAACCTATGAGCACCCCCTCCCCCCACAAAAAAAGGAAAGGAAAGAAAGGAAAAAGTTTAGATCAGAGCTGAGTTTGGTTCTAGTTCTGGTCTGGGTCTGAGTCTGGTTCTGGTTCAGGTTCAGATTCAGGTCCTGGTTCGGGTCTGGTCTGGTCTGCTTCTGTTGTGGTTCTGGAGCTAGAAAAGAATGTATTTTACTGTCACCATACACATGAGAGGGTCTGGTTCTGGGTCTTGTTCTGTTCTAGATCTTTCCACCACATCTGACTGCCGAAGATAAAAAAAAAAAAAAAAAAAAGCAGTGTCATCATACGATGAGTCAGCAGAACATGGTTCAAGACAGAAGCTCCTAAATGTAGATATCTAGATAGTAGATCTGCAGATCCTCCAGTTTAAACATAGATATCTACATAGTAGATCTATCTTAAATGTAGATATCTATTGATAATAATAATTTAACTTTACTGATCCCACAGTGGGGAAATTTATCTCTGCATTTGACCCACCCAGGCTAATATACCTGGAGCAGTGGGTGGCTGCAGTGCAGTGCCTGGGGAGCACATGGGGGTTTTGGGTGCCTTGGTCAGGGGCACCTCATCTGTGGGTGGGCATTGAACCAGCAGCTCTCTGGTTCCTGGTCAAGGTCCTTAACCACTAGCCCACAGATGCCCCTTCTAGACTGCAGATCTGCATGTCATACAATTTAAATGTAGATATCTAGACAGTAAATCTGCAGGTCCTAGAACCTGGACCCACCCAGCCACATAGGCAATGAGTTATAAAAAGGTTTTATAAAAAAATGTATCTATCTATCTATCTATCTATCTATCTATCTATCTATCTATCTATCTATCTATCTATTTGGAGGGTGTGTTTTATTTTTCTGTTAGATAAGGTATGTAAATCTAAGAATATTTAATCTGCTTCCTTTATGTGTAGTTCATTTATATGTATTATTTATCAGAATAATTGGGTTCATTGGCTTTTGAACCTGCAGTCGAGGGTGTGTGAGTGTGTCCCCTACCATTATATAGAGGCCTAGGCCTCTATATAATGGTAGCTGACTGGCCAAAAGGGCAACAACAACAAAAAAATACTGTTTTTAGATTAAAAATATGCCTGAGTTCTCATTCATTTGGAGATTATCGATTGCATTTTGGAGCCCCTGAAAAGCGTTGATCTCTACCTCTCCATCAAAAGTCAAAAACTCCACTGTATATCGTAAAGACTCCCCAAACTCACTCCACACATCAGCGATCTCCTCATAATCATACTACAACAGCTGTTTTGTACGGAAGCCCTAAAGGGCCATACATGCATACATTTTATTTCCACCGTTTTCTTGTGATAACGAGTTATTTTTCCTGCCTTTTCCTGTAAGATCTTAAGAAAGCTAAGAAAAAAAGTCTCTGCACACTTAGATCCATGCAAACAAGTGTATTTTTCACCAAGTTTTTGGGTCTATAGACCTTCATCAGGGCATTGCAATGCCCTTGAGATCTCAAATTAATTATCTCGTCATCACGGGAAAACAGAGTTAAAAAACAACTCGTTATCACGAGAAAACGGCAGATTTACGTCATAATTACGGGAAAATTATGTCGTTATCACGGGAAAACGGAGGAAAAATAACTCGTTATCACGAGGAAACGGGGGGAAAATAACTCGTTATCACGAGAAAATGGGGGAAATAAAATGTATGCGTGCATGACCCTTTAGGGCTTCCGTAGTTTTTGGCAAACGACACGTTCAGTTGATGCAGGTGTGTTGTGGCAGGGAAACATGCAAGACATGCAGGACAGGGGTCCTGAGGCCTGGAGCTGCCCATCCCTGCTCTAAGCCAATGAAATCGTAGGAGGTGGGTCTATGGCGGTTCGTCTATGATCAGACCAATAATGTGGAGTATAAAATAATAATGTAAGTGTTTGTGTCACACAAGAGATACAAGTTTCAGAAATGAAGCTTAGGAAGAGGTGAGGGAATCTGGTATGACTGCGTTTGTATACGACAAAGCCTGCATAGCATAAATGTAAATGTTATGCACTTTTCATCCCTTCTGATAAGCTAAAACATAACCAATATTGTTACTATCCAACTATTTGTCCCTTCTTAAGTTAAAATGATAGTAAGATCATGTGCATTATGAGATGGCTGCACTGATTTATGTCATTTTTCTTATTTCACAGCTGCTTCACCATCTGCTTGCAGCTGCTGTCTTTAAGATTAAAGGAAGTTATAAGAATTTGTTATAGTTCATTATAGAGATTCATAAATGATTATAGATTACATTCCTACATGAGCAGCACATGTGCACTCACAGCTCTTTCCTTTTCAGTTCACTTATTAACAAGTTAGTGCCACGCTGCTTACTCTAGCAGCCTGCCCTGTGTGTCTTGCTGCATCAAGTTGTTACCATACTGCATCCTCATGCTTCTCATTAAAGATCAATGGAATCGTACTGATATTCAACCAAAATATTTTTAATAAAACTCTTGAGTCTAAATTCCCCCAAACTCCTGTTCTCTTCTGCTCAGTGGTCACAGTGACCTCTTCAAACCCGTCAGCTGGAGCAGTAGCCTCTTTTGCTAACAGGGTTTTCATTGGCCCATGTGCAATAGTTTAATAACTTCACTTGTTTAAAAAAAAAAAAAAAAAAAAGCTGATGAAGGGTTTGGATATGAATCAAATAATACTCAAATATGGTTTCAGAAGTAATTAAGTAGATTACACAGTGAATTACATACTAGGGTGCAGGTAAAATTATAGACAAGAGAAAATAGTAACTTAAATGTTCAGAGCGAGAGAGGCTTGACACATACTTTATTTCACGATGGTCATTCTTTTCATGATTATCCCCCCAATGACACTTTTTCATGGATCTATGGCTACTCTGCTTCCAGATTTATTGTTGGCTAATGCAGCAACAGTTAAGTTCTGCTGCTGCACATTAACACATACACTGACCTGTCATGTATTTTTTCTTTTTTCTTTTCATTTTTTTTAACCTGTCCTGTCTGGTAAGTTAGACAGTCAGTATTGTGGAACAACAACAAAAACAGCAGCGCAATACACAAAAACACAAGAGACAAGCTATTCACCCCAAATGCATAACAGTTAACAGCTATTTTTTAAATTATTAAAAAAAAAAATTTTTTAAAACAGACAGACAAAAAACAAGCAAACAAAAAACAAGCAAATCAAGCAAAGAAGCCAAAACAAAACCCAGACAACAATGCTGCAGCAGTATTTCATCAACAGCCACAGACACGTCACATATTCTTGCATGGTAGCTGAATGCCATCAAAGCATGTGCACGTATGCATGTGCACATTATGCACATATGAGTCAACAGATAATCCTGCTTGAGAGACCGAAGGCATGAGCAGACGGAGACAGAGGAGGACACCCACAGCCAGACAGAGGACCCACAAAGGTACAGAGGGTGCAGGGACAGTCAGCCCCACCAAAGACCACCACCCAGACTGAATGTGGATATGCTGAAAATCATTTCATATTTTAACTATATTTCCAGATATTTCTCAATAAACAACTGGTGTGTGTTGTCTTTTTTTCAGGTTAGACATTTTGTATCTTCTCGTTTTCTCTTTTCCCTGTTTCCTTGACTTCCTGCCAACCAGGAAGGATGCTCCTCAGGATGACCCTTTGGCCTTTAAACTTGGGGAAAAAAAACAACAAAAAAACAACCTTATTTGAAGAGCATATGATGCACTAATGGCTGTGGACACTCAAGAAGAAAAGGACCTGGTAGCAGGATCTGGTCTCCAGCTGACAGATCAGTGATGGGATGAAGTTATCTTCCTCTTTCAAGACTGCAACTTATACAGTTCAAAATATTAAAGAGTTCATTTTTCAAAGTTCCGACTGCCAACGATTTATCCCAACACAGTGGCCCAATGTGACCCATGTTGTAATTTAATTTGTCCTAAACTCTACAACTTTTGGTTCAACTTCTCCGTACTCATGTCGAGGCTTCCAGGGACCCTGATAAAAATAGACCCTCTGATTTCTATTTTTGGGGTTCCACGTGTTCCCCTTCAGGTTACTTCTCTGCAGCACAAACTTCTGGCTTTCACATCTTTGCTGGAGACGCCGTAAACGACATCTTCCAAACCTCCATCTATCCCTCTGTGGATGAAAAACGTTACGCTGTGTCTTGAACTGGAAAAGGTAGTTGTAGCCTTTTGTTGACTATTTTAATTCCTTACCAGCTATGCCTGCAGATGAGCTCAAGTTTTTATTTATTATCTATTAGTTTGTTTTTAATTTTCTTTTTTTTCCCGTTTCTTTCTTCTAGAATCAGGGTTCTCCTCACATAACAGCAGCTCCACTGTCCTTTTGTCTATGCCACCATCGATTTCTGAACGCCCTTCTTTTAATGCTTGTTTGCAAATATATGGTTTTTCATATCTATTTAAAATGTTATTATTTCTTAAGCTTTTGTTTTTTTTAATTTATCTGTTGTTGTTGTCTTTATAACATTAGCATATTCCTAAATTGTTACTGTATTTGTGGTAAAATTTAAATGGGGGGGGTTGTCACTGGGAGCACCACCATGGTCTCAAGCTCTGGGGGGAACCCTGAAAATCACATTTCACATTTGGCAGGAAATTAGATCATTCAGACTACTGAGGGAAATTTCAGCCCTGTCTGGTGTAACACTGAAACAAGGATCCGTTCGTTCCGCTGCAGATGGTTTTAGAACTAAAGGAGGAGATTTGAAATCGTTTGAACAGTTGAGGGATGAGTTTCAGTTTTCCAGAACAGATTTTTTTTTTTTTTTTTTTTTTAGGAGCTTCATGATGGGGGTAATAGATGTATCAAACCCCCATCCTGGCTCTCTTGGAGTGAAATTCAGGTGTTGACACCGTGGACGGGTGGAAATTTATCATATGGAGCAGATTACATTCTCACCCAGACTGCAGAGGGCGCTGTTGTTTAAAAGATGACTGCCTTATTGAACACCTGGACATCTGAGCTGAATTTTTATTACAAATGCTTATGTAGTTGATAATAGTTTTGTCAATATAATGATGGCAAACCAAGATACCTCAAGAGAGAACAACATGATTTTGTTCATTTATAGATGTTAAAGCAATGACAGACAATGTTATAACAGAAATAGCAAAGCTTGAAAACATCAGCACTGTCATACATTTGATTATAATACCTCTAAGGAATGAAAAACAATGAAGAAAGAAGTCCAACAGAAACAAAACGGGACACTGAAAAAACATTGGAACCAGAGAAGAAAGCATCATATGAACTTGTGATGCAGCACAGAATAGGACTGAGCAACATATCGATATCTTGAAAGGCACCGATAGTCATCCCTTAAATATTCAATAGAGGTATTTTATCAGAATTACATTTGAATGTATCCACATTGCTCAGCATAGAACAGAACATCATATGACCTTGATGAACTCTTAATGCAAACCAAAGCTTCACTACTTCCTAAAACCTCTTTGATCAGTGAAAGGTGCCATCTTTCATCCCCAGACTGATCAAGTAGTCCCAGCCTCTCACCAAGAACTCTACTCTCTCTTTGAACCCTTTGGGGATTGTGGGTGTTCATGATGTCAAAGAGCCTGTTAGTTGTCTGAAAGCTAATGACTGCATTAACAGAACACATAATAATCATCACCATAAACAAAAACATGTTCCTATGAGTCATTAGTCTAATTTCTAAAATATACAAATGATTCACAGTAAATGTTAAATTAAAAGAAATAATATATATATAAAATATATATATATGTATGTGTATATATATATATATATATATATATATATATATATATATACACATACATATATATATATTTTATATATATATTATTTCTTTTAATTTAACATTTACTGTGAATCATTTGTATATTTTAGAAATTAGACTAATGACTCATAGGAACATGTTTTTGTTTATGGTGATGATTATTATGTGTTCTGTTAATGCAGTCATTAGCTTTCAGACAACTAACAGGCTCTTTGACATCATGAACACCCACAATCCCCAAAGGGTTCAAAGAGAGAGTAGAGTTCTTGGTGAGAGGCTGGGACTACTTGATCAGTCTGGGGATGAAAGATGGCACCTTTCACTGATCAAAGAGGTTTTAGGAAGTAGTGAAGCTTTGGTTTGCATTAAGAGTTCATCAAGGTCATATGATGTTCTGTTCTATGCTGAGCAATGTGGATACATTCAAATGTAATTCTGATAAAATACCTCTATTGAATATTTAAGGGATGACTATCGGTGCCTTTCAAGATATCGATATGTTGCTCAGTCCTATTCTGTGCTGCATCACAAGTTCATATGATGCTTTCTTCTCTGGTTCCAATGTTTTTTCAGTGTCCCGTTTTGTTTCTGTTGGACTTCTTTCTTCATTGTTTTTCATTCCTTAGAGGTATTATAATCAAATGTATGACAGTGCTGATGTTTTCAAGCTTTGCTATTTCTGTTATAACATTGTCTGTCATTGCTTTAACATCTATAAATGAACAAAATCATGTTGTTCTCTCTTGAGGTATCTTGGTTTGCCATCATTATATTGACAAAACTATTATCAACTACATAAGCATTTGTAATAAAAATTCAGCTCAGATGTCCAGGTGTTCAATAAGGCAGTCATCTTTTAAACAACAGCGCCCTCTGCAGTCTGGGTGAGAATGTAATCTGCTCCATATGATAAATTTCCACCCGTCCACGGTGTCAACACCTGAATTTCACTCCAAGAGAGCCAGGATGGGGGTTTGATACATCTATTACCCCCATCATGAAGCTCCTAAAAAAAAAAAAAAAAAAAAAATCTGTTCTGGAAAACTGAAACTCATCCCTCAACTGTTCAAACGATTTCAAATCTCCTCCTTTAGTTCTAAAACCATCTGCAGCGGAACGAACGGATCCTTGTTTCAGTGTTACACCAGACAGGGCTGAAATTTCCCTCAGTAGTCTGAATGATCTAATTTCCTGCCAAATGTGAAATGTGATTTTCAGGGTTCCCCCCAGAGCTTGAGACCATGGTGGTGCTCCCAGTGACAACCCCCCCCATTTAAATTTTACCACAAATACAGTAACAATTTAGGAATATGCTAATGTTATAAAGACAACAACAACAGATAAATTAAAAAAAACAAAAGCTTAAGAAATAATAACATTTTAAATAGATATGAAAAACCATATATTTGCAAACAAGCATTAAAAGAAGGGCGTTCAGAAATCGATGGTGGCATAGACAAAAGGACAGTGGAGCTGCTGTTATGTGAGGAGAACCCTGATTCTAGAAGAAAGAAACGGGAAAAAAAAGAAAATTAAAAACAAACTAATAGATAATAAATAAAAACTTGAGCTCATCTGCAGGCATAGCTGGTAAGGAATTAAAATAGTCAACAAAAGGCTACAACTACCTTTTCCAGTTCAAGACACAGCGTAACGTTTTTCATCCACAGAGGGATAGATGGAGGTTTGGAAGATGTCGTTTACGGCGTCTCCAGCAAAGATGTGAAAGCCAGAAGTTTGTGCTGCAGAGAAGTAACCTGAAGGGGAACACGTGGAACCCCAAAAATAGAAATCAGAGGGTCTATTTTTATCAGGGTCCCTGGAAGCCTCGACATGAGTACGGAGAAGTTGAACCAAAAGTTGTAGAGTTTAGGACAAATTAAATTACAACATGGGTCACATTGGGCCACTGTGTTGGGATAAATCGTTGGCAGTCGGAACTTTGAAAAATGAACTCTTTAATATTTTGAACTGTATAAGTTGCAGTCTTGAAAGAGGAAGATAACTTCATCCCATCACTGATCTGTCAGCTGGAGACCAGATCCTGCTACCAGGTCCTTTTCTTCTTGAGTGTCCACAGCCATTAGTGCATCATATGCTCTTCAAATAAGGTTGTTTTTTTGTTGTTTTTTTTCCCCAAGTTTAAAGGCCAAAGGGTCATCCTGAGGAGCATCCTTCCTGGTTGGCAGGAAGTCAAGGAAACAGGGAAAAGAGAAAACGAGAAGATACAAAATGTCTAACCTGAAAAAAAGACAACACACACCAGTTGTTTATTGAGAAATATCTGGAAATATAGTTAAAATATGAAATGATTTTCAGCATATCCACATTCAGTCTGGGTGGTGGTCTTTGGTGGGGCTGACTGTCCCTGCACCCTCTGTACCTTTGTGGGTCCTCTGTCTGGCTGTGGGTGTCCTCCTCTGTCTCCGTCTGCTCATGCCTTCGGTCTCTCAAGCAGGATTATCTGTTGACTCATATGTGCATAATGTGCACATGCATACGTGCACATGCTTTGATGGCATTCAGCTACCATGCAAGAATATGTGACGTGTCTGTGGCTGTTGATGAAATACTGCTGCAGCATTGTTGTCTGGGTTTTGTTTTGGCTTCTTTGCTTGATTTGCTTGTTTTTTGTTTGCTTGTTTTTTGTCTGTCTGTTTTAAAAAATTTTTTTTTTTAATAATTTAAAAAATAGCTGTTAACTGTTATGCATTTGGGGTGAATAGCTTGTCTCTTGTGTTTTTGTGTATTGCGCTGCTGTTTTTGTTGTTGTTCCACAATACTGACTGTCTAACTTACCAGACAGGACAGGTTAAAAAAAATGAAAAGAAAAAAGAAAAAATACATGACAGGTCAGTGTATGTGTTAATGTGCAGCAGCAGAACTTAACTGTTGCTGCATTAGCCAACAATAAATCTGGAAGCAGAGTAGCCATAGATCCATGAAAAAGTGTCATTGGGGGGATAATCATGAAAAGAATGACCATCGTGAAATAAAGTATGTGTCAAGCCTCTCTCGCTCTGAACATTTAAGTTACTATTTTCTCTTGTCTATAATTTTACCTGCACCCTAGTATGTAATTCACTGTGTAATCTACTTAATTACTTCTGAAACCATATTTGAGTATTATTTGATTCATATCCAAACCCTTCATCAGCTTTTTTTTTTTTTTTTTTTTAAACAAGTGAAGTTATTAAACTATTGCACATGGGCCAATGAAAACCCTGTTAGCAAAAGAGGCTACTGCTCCAGCTGACGGGTTTGAAGAGGTCACTGTGACCACTGAGCAGAAGAGAACAGGAGTTTGGGGGAATTTAGACTCAAGAGTTTTATTAAAAATATTTTGGTTGAATATCAGTACGATTCCATTGATCTTTAATGAGAAGCATGAGGATGCAGTATGGTAACAACTTGATGCAGCAAGACACACAGGGCAGGCTGCTAGAGTAAGCAGCGTGGCACTAACTTGTTAATAAGTGAACTGAAAAGGAAAGAGCTGTGAGTGCACATGTGCTGCTCATGTAGGAATGTAATCTATAATCATTTATGAATCTCTATAATGAACTATAACAAATTCTTATAACTTCCTTTAATCTTAAAGACAGCAGCTGCAAGCAGATGGTGAAGCAGCTGTGAAATAAGAAAAATGACATAAATCAGTGCAGCCATCTCATAATGCACATGATCTTACTATCATTTTAACTTAAGAAGGGACAAATAGTTGGATAGTAACAATATTGGTTATGTTTTAGCTTATCAGAAGGGATGAAAAGTGCATAACATTTACATTTATGCTATGCAGGCTTTGTCGTATACAAACGCAGTCATACCAGATTCCCTCACCTCTTCCTAAGCTTCATTTCTGAAACTTGTATCTCTTGTGTGACACAAACACTTACATTATTATTTTATACTCCACATTATTGGTCTGATCATAGACGAACCGCCATAGACCCACCTCCTACGATTTCATTGGCTTAGAGCAGGGATGGGCAGCTCCAGGCCTCAGGACCCCTGTCCTGCATGTCTTGCATGTTTCCCTGCCACAACACACCTGCATCAACTGAACGTGTCGTTTGCCAAAAACTACGGAAGCCCTAAAGGGTCATGCACGCATACATTTTATTTCCCCCATTTTCTCGTGATAACGAGTTATTTTCCCCCCGTTTCCTCGTGATAACGAGTTATTTTTCCTCCGTTTTCCCGTGATAACGACATAATTTTCCCGTAATTATGACGTAAATCTGCCGTTTTCTCGTGATAACGAGTTGTTTTTTAACTCTGTTTTCCCGTGATGACGAGATAATTAATTTGAGATCTCAAGGGCATTGCAATGCCCTGATGAAGGTCTATAGACCCAAAAACTTGGTGAAAAATACACTTGTTTGCATGGATCTAAGTGTGCAGAGACTTTTTTTCTTAGCTTTCTTAAGATCTTACAGGAAAAGGCAGGAAAAATAACTCGTTATCACAAGAAAACGGTGGAAATAAAATGTATGCATGTATGGCCCTTTAGGGCTTCCGTACAAAACAGCTGTTGTAGTATGATTATGAGGAGATCGCTGATGTGTGGAGTGAGTTTGGGGAGTCTTTACGATATACAGTGGAGTTTTTGACTTTTGATGGAGAGGTAGAGATCAACGCTTTTCAGGGGCTCCAAAATGCAATCGATAATCTCCAAATGAATGAGAACTCAGGCATATTTTTAATCTAAAAACAGTATTTTTTTGTTGTTGTTGCCCTTTTGGCCAGTCAGCTACCATTATATAGAGGCCTAGGCCTCTATATAATGGTAGGGGACACACTCACACACCCTCGACTGCAGGTTCAAAAGCCAATGAACCCAATTATTCTGATAAATAATACATATAAATGAACTACACATAAAGGAAGCAGATTAAATATTCTTAGATTTACATACCTTATCTAACAGAAAAATAAAACACACCCTCCAAATAGATAGATAGATAGATAGATAGATAGATAGATAGATAGATAGATAGATAGATAGATACATTTTTTTATAAAACCTTTTTATAACTCATTGCCTATGTGGCTGGGTGGGTCCAGGTTCTAGGACCTGCAGATTTACTGTCTAGATATCTACATTTAAATTGTATGACATGCAGATCTGCAGTCTAGAAGGGGCATCTGTGGGCTAGTGGTTAAGGACCTTGACCAGGAACCAGAGAGCTGCTGGTTCAATGCCCACCCACAGATGAGGTGCCCCTGACCAAGGCACCCAAAACCCCCATGTGCTCCCCAGGCACTGCACTGCAGCCACCCACTGCTCCAGGTATATTAGCCTGGGTGGGTCAAATGCAGAGATAAATTTCCCCACTGTGGGATCAGTAAAGTTAAATTATTATTATCAATAGATATCTACATTTAAGATAGATCTACTATGTAGATATCTATGTTTAAACTGGAGGATCTGCAGATCTACTATCTAGATATCTACATTTAGGAGCTTCTGTCTTGAACCATGTTCTGCTGACTCATCGTATGATGACACTGCTTTTTTTTTTTTTTTTTTTTATCTTCGGCAGTCAGATGTGGTGGAAAGATCTAGAACAGAACAAGACCCAGAACCAGACCCTCTCATGTGTATGGTGACAGTAAAATACATTCTTTTCTAGCTCCAGAACCACAACAGAAGCAGACCAGACCAGACCCGAACCAGGACCTGAATCTGAACCTGAACCAGAACCAGACTCAGACCCAGACCAGAACTAGAACCAAACTCAGCTCTGATCTAAACTTTTTCCTTTCTTTCCTTTCCTTTTTTTGTGGGGGGAGGGGGTGCTCATAGGTTTTTTTGAAGGTGGTGTCGGTTTACGCCCCGCCTATGTTGACTGGCGCTCATTGGTCGAAGGTTGCGTCAGTCAGGGGTCAGGCCGCAGGTGATTGGTCGGCGGAGTTCCCCTCAGGCTCGGGTTCGAGACTGAGGTAACTGAGGTGGCGCAGTTGGAGGAGTCGGTTCACCGGGAGAACCAGGACTAACCAGGGACGAACCGGGCCGGGCGACCCGCTCTCTGATTCCACACCCACAAGATCAAACCAGCAAGAGAGCGAACCCGAAAAGTACCAGAAAAGTGCTGGGACCGGAACTTTTATTTTAGGAAAGAAAAAAAAATGGCAGACAGCGACGAGCAGCAGGTCTCTTCCACAACTCTGTTCAACGAGGAGGTCCACCACTACCAGGCCGAACCTCGCCAAGACCCCTTCAGCGTGGATGACATCGTAGACCTGGTCGGAGGGGCTCAGGACGCCCTGGAGCGGCACATGGCGGAGGACACGCAAACTTCTGCGGAGGAACCTGTCACGTTAACCGAACCCGAACCGCTGCCAGAACCAGAACTGAGACCGGAACCACAGCCAGAACCACAACTACAGCTAGAACCAGAACCCGAACCGGTGTCCCTGGTGGAGCAGGTGGTCCCGGACTCCACTACCCCTCCTGTTGCTCCAGAGGAGCCTGCAGTCGTGGCCCCTCAAGTTGTTGCCCCTGAACCCGTGGCCCCTGAAATCGTGGCCCCCAAAGCCGTGGTCCCTGAAGCCGAACCTGAGATCACCAAGCTCGCGCCGGAGCCACAGGCGGCCCCCGCAGAGGAACCTGCCCCCGAGAAGGACGCCCTCCCAGCGCCTGAACCAGCCCCCGCAGAGGCGGAGAAGATTGCAGAGACTGTCATACCACCGGCTCCGGTATCGGGTGAGTATCTGAGCCGCCACGAAGCTGTTTTTCTGTTTGTTTGTTTTTTTATTTTTATTTTTTAGCTCTAACCGCGTTTATTCGCTGAAATAAAAACATTAATAACGGTGAATGAAGCTGCTTTGAGACGCTTTTGTGACACAATTTCAGGGTAACGGCTGAGCGGTTAGCCTCTGCTGCCGGAGCTTTTCTCTGAGCTCCGCTGCTGTCTGACACCATGCTGTCTGTGGATGATGTCAGCGTTAACAGCTTAATATTTATTTACTGAGACACATTCGTGAATTTTATGTTTTATTCCGTTTCGAGTGGGAATTGGCGCAGATTTGCGCCGGTTTCTGCTGTGTTGTAACGATGCGGCCCACCTGTTTGGAACCGACGAGCGTGAGCCGCTGCCGGTATGAGGTGGCGAAATATCACCGCTGACGAGCGGAACAACCACCATGAAAAACGGACGTTTCTTCGTGGTTGTGTAAGAAAACATATTGTGGGAAGTGTGTGCTTCTCGGCGCCATTACGGGTGTTTTTATTTTGCTTGTGTAAGATTGTGTCCGACAATGGACGCACGTACTTATAGAAACGTGTGTCCATTATTGGACATTGTTTTTAGGGGCCACGTTTCCAGTGAAAGGGAAAATAAATCAAAAATATGTAATTTTTTATTTAAATCTGATCTTTGAAATTAGAGCTGAGGCGGCCTGGTGGTGTTGGGGTTAGAGGATTTAGGGAGGTGTCGTTTTTTTTTTTCCATGGGGGGCGGGGGGGTCTGCACTGCTGTCTATGCTAGTGGTGTAGCATGATACTGCATTAACAGGAAATTAGATTTCGGAAACTCTGACATGGTTATAATACAGTAAAATGGGGGTAATTATTAAAAGGAAATCTGGATCAAGACTAAATGAAGATTCAATGAAGAATAAAAGTGGTTCAGGTACTGCATGTCAGACAAGGGTCCGTCCGATAATGGAAGCAGGAGCAGCTAGCACCGATTAGTCACAACAAAGGAATCCGCTGTGGTCCACTCCCTGCTTGTCCCTGGTCTTCAGAACAGATCCAGATTCAGAACCTATACAGACCAGACCCAAATTAGACACAGCTCTAGAGTCAGACCAGATGCTGAGCGGATCTAGATTTAGAACAGATACAGACTACGTACAGATCCAGAACTCCAGAACAGATCTTCATACTGACCAGATCTGGATCCAGTCCAGATTCAGAACAGATACAGACAGGTTCCGTAATACGTTCAGACCGGACCCAGAACAGATCCAGGCCAGACCCAGAATCGATCCAGACCTAGACCAGATCCATACCAGATCTAAGCCATATTTAGAATAGATCCAGACCAAGAACCGATCCAGACCTAGACCAGATCCAGACCAGATCTAAGCCATATTTAGAATAGATCCAGACCAAGAGCAGATCCAGGCCAGATCCAGACCAGACAGAAAACAGATAGAGGCCAGGCCCAGGTGAACAGGGCGGGGCTTATTGATATTGATAGATGTTAACTATTTGCTTCCATCAATAACATTAACTTTGTTAGTTTCATTGTGTCTGTTAGCAGGTTGTTGGAGGTAAAAAAAAACAAAAAACGTTTATTTTACCCCAGAAATTTTATTTATTTTCTTTTCAACAATGCTAACTTTAGTCGTTGGTGATTTGGCACATTAGCAGCTACCTACTAATGTCCCAATGATGCTCTTTGTAGATCCTGAACGCATCAGATTTATGTGTCATAGATTCATTGTACTTTCATTGGGTTTAATTCTATCGTAGGTTCATCATTTGTTCAATCAGTGGAGCATTCTGGAAATCATCTACTAATTTAATGTTAAGACCAGCATTAATTTGCTAAAAATGACTAGCATTAATTTGATAAATATGTAAAAATTGTAGTTTTATTTCAGCGTAAGCTGCAGAAATGTTGTAGCAGAAACATACATTAGGCACTAGCTAGAGTTTAGCATAAGCTAAATTAAAGCTGCAAGCTTGTGCTGACTGAGCTCAGGTGGGTGTGGTCCAGCTACGATGGACCAGGCTCTGCCCACTTTTGTGTTCATCAGGGTTGGGCGCAGTCAGTCCTGAAATGTGGTGATGCAGTGTTCTTCATTACTCTTAGCTTGTTCCTGTGTAAGCATGGCAAACACAGCATCTCACCTGGTACCCCCCAGAACCTGAGAACCAGAATCTGATTAATAGAGCTTCTGGGTTTCTCAGGCTCTGGTTCTGGTTTCTCTCATCCAGGAAGTAGGTTTATTTGTAGTTCCTCTGCTGACCACTAGGTGCTGTCTCCATTGACCTAGTAGAATTAAACACATTTACAACATTTCTTATGATCTTGATAATTGTCAGTATTATAAACTGAATCATCGTGTGGATCATTGTCTGCATCATAATCTGGATTATAAATTGGATCAGGGTTCTATGGAGGTTCATAGGAGGGTACTAAGGACGAGGTACAGATCAGCATTGTTCAGAATAATTGCTCCAAAATGCAATCAGTAATCTCCAAATGAATGAGAACTCAGGCATATTTTTAATCTAAAAATGGCCTTTTTTTTCCTGTTGTTGGCCTATTGGCCGGTACGGTTCTGAGACGCTCACACCCCCGACTGCAGGTTCAAGAGCAATTACCTAATTATTCTGATAAATAATACATGAACTACACATCAGTGAAGTAGGCTAAATATTCTTTGATTTACATTCCTTATCTAACAGAAAAATACAATACACCCTCCAAATAAAACCTTTTTATTACAGATTACTTATGTGGCTGGTTGAGTCCAGGTTCTAGGACCTGCAGATCTACTATCAAGGGAGCTTATATCGAGGTTCAAGGGAGGGTTCTAAGGAGGTTCAAGTGAGATTCAATGGAGGGTTCTGGGAAGGTTCAGTGAACGGTTCTATGGAGGTTCAAGGGAGGGTTCTGAGGATGTTCAAGGGAGGTATTAAGGAGGTTCAAGAGAGGTATTAAGGATGTTCAAGGGAGGGTTCTTTGAGGGCTTTAGGGTGGTTCATGGGAGGTTACAAAGGAGGTTCAAGCCAGGGTTCTTGCGAAGCTCTATGGAGGTTCGAGGGAGGGTTTTAAGGGTGTTAAAGTGATTTCTAGTGAGAATTCTGGATTCTAAGGAGGTATTATGGAGGTTCGAGAGAAGGTACTAAGGAGGGATCTATGGTGGTTCAAGTGAGGGTTCTAAGGAGGTACTAGGGAGATTCAAGTGATGGTTCTAAGGAGGTCCTAAGGAGGTTCAAGGACATTCAAAGGGTTATTTGAGGGCTTTAGGTAGGTTCAAGGGAGGGTTCTGGGTAGTTCCAAGGGAGAGTACTATGGAGGTTCAAGGGAGGGTTGTAAGTAGGTTTAAGAGATTTCTAGTGAGGATTCTATGGAGGTTCTAAGGAGGTTCAAGGGTGGTTCAAGTGGAGGGTATTGGGGAAGTTCAAATGAGAGTTCTAAAGCGGCACTAGGAATGTTCAAATGAGGGTTCTATGGAGGTTCCAGGGAGAGTTGTAAGGACGTTCCAAGAAATTTCTAGGTACTATGGACATTCAAGGGAGGGTTCTATGGACATTCAAGTGAAGGTACCAGGGAGTCTCTGTGGAGGTTCAAGGGAGGGTTTTAAGGAGGTACTAGGGAGGTTCAAGGGATATTCTATGGAGGTTCAAGAGGGTTCTGGGGATGTTCTAAGGAGGTACTAGGAAGGTTTTAGAGAGGTTTAAGGAAGGGTTGAAAGGACAGAGTTTCTGCGCGTCCTTGAAAACCTAGAAAATAAGAAAAAAGGTTAAATGTCCTGAAACGGGTAAGTTAACCTGGAAGGTTATTTCTCCTCCTCTGCCTTGTGAGCAAATATAAACGTGTTAAATGTTCTGTGCATGCATGTCTGTTGTTCAGTTTCTCTTCTGGGCAACATTAATTAACATTAAGGATCCGATCTTTTCTGCTGCTAGCCAGCGCAGCGCCCCACATGATACTACCAGCCAATCAAATTAGCATTTCCGCTTAGAGCTGTTCTCCAATCCAGTGCTTCCAGTTGACTTTGTTGCTAGATTTAGTAACCTTTTGGAACCCGTTAAGGACTTTGCACTGAGAGACAAAACTAGTGACGGTTAGTTGAAAAGTTGCTAATATTGTTCCCCAAGTGTAAGGTTCCTCCCTGTTCTCTGTTGAGTGACAGGCAGGGGAGCAGAGGAAAGTTGTAGTGTGTGTGTTGTTTTCTGAGTTGGCAGTCATATCTCTCATTTCAGCAGAGTGAGAGCTTCCAAGTTATTAGAGGTGATACGTAATCTTAGTGAGCCATGTTTCACACAATATTTCACACTTGTTTTATTGTCTGAAAATAGAAACGGAACATAAATGAATGAAAATTTTAGGAATTCTGTTGTATTAAAATACTGTATATGTGCACAGATAGTTGGGAGAAGAAATTAAGAGAGATTAATGACTTTTCATGTAGACTTAAGCTCATTCAATTCCAATGAAAGTAGTTGTCAACACAGTGAGATGCTCATAGAGACCACAGGAAAGAGGGACACCCTAAAAAAGGAGAAAACTATTACATGTTCATTTGAATTGCTGGCATTTCTTATTTCCACTTTCGGTAACATATATTGATGTGATTTAACATGGCTAAATTAACATTACAGCTGTCAGTCAGTTTGACTTTATTTTGTAACTGTTCCTCCATCTTTTCTGCAGAGATCTTTCAGTCTCTTTACCCTTATGAAGGAGCGATGTGGAGTTTCTCTAATCTGGTGTCATCCCTGTAGATCCGGTATAATCCCAGTACAGCTAGAAATCGTCTTGGTAGATCTAGTTATCATCTCTATAGATCTGTTATAGCTCAGTAGATCT
Source organism: Arrhamphus sclerolepis (assembly GCA_037176975.1). Taxonomy (NCBI): domain Eukaryota; kingdom Metazoa; phylum Chordata; class Actinopteri; order Beloniformes; family Hemiramphidae; genus Arrhamphus; species Arrhamphus sclerolepis. The sequence continues at coordinate 3,717,711 of JBAMYA010000007.1, read as the reverse complement.
GCTTATCATCTTGGTAGATCTGCATGGTTGTCTAAATTTTGGTCTAGGGTCAGAAACATTATGAGGTCAGCTGACTGCCTGAATATACTGATGTTTTCTGAGCTCAGGCCAGAAGTTCAGACCTGAAACTCACCGAGAGTCTGAGACTTTGTTCTATCAACAATAAAAGATCGTAGAGAAAAATGTTGAGACATTGAAGAGTAATGAAACAGTGATAATTGTTGACAGGTAGTGTACTTATGTGTTTAATCTAGCCCCTGCTGGATAATTTAGAACCATAGAAGTAAGTGAAGGTAGTTTAAAAGTAGTTTAGAGTTTAGGTGTAGATGAGAGCAGCAGCTGAAGTCTTGAAGGAGCAGTGAAGGTGTTGACAGCTGTCGTACATACAGTTCTGCTTTTACAGCCAGCAGCAGGTGATCCGTCTGAAATCAGGTTTCAGCTTCAAGCTGCGAACAGTTACTTTTAGCTCAGAAATGAAGCTGAGCATTCTGGGGGTGGGGGGTGGGGCCTGTTAACTCCAAAATGAAGCCAGCGGGGGGCAGCATGAAGTTTACCTCTAAAATTCTGCAAACTAGAGTTGGAGTCCTGAATTTCCACTATGGGGATCAATACACCGATGGGGTCCCATGACGTATCACCCAACCCTTTGGCCCATGACCTCCTCTGACCATAAATGCTGGTTTCTGGACCGTAGATGCTGGTTTCTGGACCGTAGATGCTGGTTTCTGGATCATAGATGCTGGTTTTTGGGCTTAAATGTTAGTTTTTGGACTGGAAATGCTGGTTTCTAAACTGTAAATACTGGTTTCTAGACTGTAAATAGTGGTTATTAAGTTGTAAATGCTGGTTTCTAAGCATAAATACTGGTTTCTAGACCATAATTTCTGGTTTCTAGACCATAAATAGTGGTTATTATGCTGTAAATGCTGATTTGAAAGCATAAATACTGGATTCTCGACTGTTAATAGTGGTTATTACGCTGTAAATACTGGTACCATAAACATAAATGCTGGTTTGTAGAACGTAAATGCTGTTATTTTGGACCGTAAATGTTGGTTTCTAGACAGTAAATGTTGGTTTCTGGACTGTAAATGCTGGTTTCTAGACTGCTACCACTTGACAGATACAGAGCTTATGACCTTGTCACCGTCAGTCAGCCCCATCCCTCACCCCCCAAAAAAAGGTATAGAAGAACGTAAAATACCGGCAGCATCTGCCGGCGACTTTTCTTCCTCCTTGGGATGGAGCCGTACGATGTGATTCCTCGTGTTTGTTGTGTTACCAATATATTTTATCTCAGTGTGACACAGCTTAAATATAGCATGACTCTTGTCTAAATCACTTGCACTGTCAACTTTATAGAAGTCAGAGTACCTCAAAACAGTTTTTAATGCAGCCAGAGCTGGTCGAATCCCGCGGTCGGCCATGTTTGAGTGCTTTTAATAAGTTGTCTGGGTGACGGGAGGCATGCTGCACAATTAAGTTCCGCTTTTTTCCCAGCTGTGTTACGTTACGTCAGATTTAGATTATCGATGCTTCAACATTTAATAATTGATTCAGAATCGTTGAAAGCCGAATCTTGATTCATTGAAAAATGTTGATATAATGGCAACTATCAGCGGCAGCTAAATTCAAAAACACCGCCCCAACCCTAACCGTCACCAAATTCTACATTGCCATAGTTCTTACTGAAGTCTTAAATTTGAGGTGCCAGAAAATAATTATATATCCTAAATATAACGTGTATTATTTTGGTACAGTAGAATATTCCTCTGAATAAGCTATTGCTCACATGTTTTTGTTTAATAAAAGACAATGAGAGTAAATTCATCTATTGTTTCTAGCTACAAATGCACTAATAAAACTAATAAGTAGCAGTGGTCCAGAGTCCCTCGGTGAGTGTAAAAAATGTTGCTAAAACATTTGTTAAGATGCGCTGATTCTAGATGCATCGAAAATTGATTAATAATCGAATCATAGCCCCCTGAATTAGTAATCAAATTGTGAGGTGCCGAAAGATTCTAGTCTGTAAATGCTGGTTTCTGGACTGTAAATACTGTTTTCTGGGCCATAAATGCTGGGTTCTGGACTGTAAATGCTGGTTTTTGGACTGTAATGCTGGTTTCTAGACCGTAAATGCTGTTTTTGTTTTTCTTTTGTTAGGGTTAGGGTTTTTAAATTTCAGACTTTACATAAATGTGTAACATTTCCTGTCAAGTTGTTTTTGTCTATAAATCACAATCTTTGTGTAGAAAGTGACATATGCAACTTTCAGGACTTGTTTTGTGCTTCAAAATGTTTTGTAAAAATGAGTATCCAGATGTTTTGTCTCTTGTGTCTCATTTCTGGTCTCTGGTCTCGTCCACAGATGAACATCCTCCTCCTGTAGCTCAGCCTCGTCCTCTGATGCAGTTCCCTTCAGGCAAGTATCATCTCTGTTTCCTTCGTTCCATTTGTTGTTTGATCAGGAACCTGCTGCATGTCAGGACCTGTAGATGTTTGTGGACGTCTGTCCTCCATGATTTGTGTTTGTTCTGCATTGTGTCTCGCCGCTGTTGTCGACCAATGAAAAGTTCGATGATTCATGGTTCTCTGTGATGGACAGCTCTGTGGAGTTGATGTGAAATCATTTAAAAGGTCACCACACCTGGGTATGGCTCATCACATCTGGGCTTGTTTTACCACACCTGGGTATGGTTCATCACCTCTGGGCAGGTTCACCACACCTGGAGATGGTTCACCACACCTGGGCAAATACACCACAGCTGGGCATGGTTCACCAACACAGAAGGTTGGGGGTGTTTGGCTACTCTTTGTTCAGGATATAACATCATTCATCCTAATGAGGTATCTTCCCCCATTATATTAATACTAATTCTACAATAACCTGTAGATCCTCCAATATTTTTATCTATTTAGTTTGTTTTTCTAATTCTATTTCTTTGTTTTTGTTGTCATTTTCTTTTCTTTTTCGGGTTAGCCTTTAGATGCCGCCGCCACCATGTGGTCTGAAATGGAAGTTTACATCAACTGGTCCTCTTACCTTGGACACATGCCATCTTTCACTAGTTTTACCCAGAATCCTCGCTGGAGGAAATGCTCCTTAAACCAGCAGAGTGGTATCCAGGCAACCAGACAAACACTGAGAGTTAAACAGATTTTCGAGAAATGGAGGGTAGAGGACAGTCCTGGTTTTCTAGATGTGTTAAATCATTGATTCTACAACAATTCTGTCAGACTTTTAGAAATACTTTTTTGTAGCAACAAAGAAAATCATAGCTAGCTCCACAGTTTCACCTCGTCGCTGCACACCAACACCGCAGCGTGGAGTTGAAACCAGGTTCTGATGACAGACTGGTGAGACATCCAACTTCTGTGAAGGTTGAGATGACTTCTAAGTTGAGGACGCGTCTGTAAAGACATTAAACTGCTGTGGTGACGAGCACAAGAGGATGGTCAAAAACCAGGAGTGTCGAGGAACGTCCAGGGGTTTTAACTGGGTTGACTTGTACTCACTTATGATGCATCTTTTTGTCATCCAGCCAATGTCTTCAGCGTTTTAATCTTCAGTCGTGTAAAAGTTAAAAAACAGGGTTTTTTTGTGTAAAAGCAAAATTAAATTTTATTTATTAATATTTCCAACAAAGTTGCCTCTAGGTCTGACAAACTGAGGGGCAGCGCAACATCACCACGACATCAGCGGATAAAAGGGAAGAGAGAGAGACTATGGAAGATGGTCAATGTTCATTCGATGAAATGAATCAGGACAATTTGTGACTGAGATCATACAGACAGGGTAAAGATGCTCAGTGGACAGTCGGACTCCAACCAGCAGCCTAGGCCAATAGCAGCATAGCTAGGAGGTGGTCTAAGAGACTGCAGAGTCATGGCTTTATCAAAAAGGAAACTCTTTAGCCTAACCTTAAATGTAGAGAGGGAATCTGTCTCCTGATAGCTAAAGGCTGTGCCACTAGTGCTGGGACGGTTTGCATTTTTAATACCGCGGTAAAAAAGAAAGAGATTACCGCGGTAATCCAAACCACCCCACCCCGCCGCCAAAACAAAAAGCAAAAAGGAAGAAATGGGCGATGTAATATTGGCTTTCCCACCAAGTTATCTGCCATGTTATTAATCAGGCTGCAGCTAGGCAGAATGCTTTAGCCAGTTAAATCATAGGAGGCGGGTCTACAGCAATTCGTATTCCTCTATGATCAGACCTCACATTACAGGAAAACAAAATAAATAAATAGTAATAGCAGTGATTGCGGTCACATAGACATACGTTTCAGAAATAAAACTTGGGAGGAAGTGGGAGGGTGGGTGAATCATTTCTTTCAGCCCACTGGTTACTTTTCCATAGAACATAGTTGGTAGCAGTTAGCAGGTCAACACAACAAATAACCCTCCTCCTGGATTTTTCAGCAGCGGTTTGATTGTTTTTTCTGGTCATGATGATACAATGAACCCCATGCAGGTTTCAGATGGTTATAATTTGTAGTGAAAAGACTGCCAGGATTCAGCTGCCACAATTTCAGTTCTCTTTACTTCAGTATCACAAGTAAAGTTATGTCCATGGACTCTTAGGGACAGTCCTGAAGAGTCCTGAGACACAATAAAACCCACACTTTTGTTCTTTCAGTTGGGGCCTTACCTCTTGTGATTGGTCCTCTTTATCAGTAGGTATGCTTCTGTGTCTTCACTGTCATTGGCTAGAGAGCGCAGCTTCCGTGGATGAGCGTAGATCTTTCAGCATTTGTTGGCTCATGCTATATGTCCAATTTATAACCACAAAACTCCAAAAATACAGAAACACAGTTGTACACTAAACTTCTATATAAAATGTAATGGCTTCATGAGTTATATCTATTGTAATAACTTCCAGAACCTATGAGATTTTTCACATATATTGGAGTTTTATCATTCAAAGCTTTGTATGTCAGAAGTAATATTTAGTTTTCAATTCTAAATTTAACATGGAGCCAGTGCAATGAAGCTAGAACTGGTGAGATGTGATCTCTATACCCAGCCAGAAAGTAATGCATTCCAATAATCCAGCCTAGAGGTAACAAAGGCATGGATTAGTTTCTTTGCATCCTCTTGAGTCGGGATGTTTCTAATCTTCCTGATGTTACGTAAATGAAAGAGAGCTGACTTTTTGACCTGTTTTACATGAGAGTTAAAAGACAAATTTTCATTAAAAATGATGCAGAGGTTCTTGACAGTAGGGCTGGAGGCTAAAGTAATTTGATCTAAATTTAACTGTACAGTTCAAGAGTACCTCCTGGAGGGGCTTGGGACCAATTACAATAACTTAAGTTTTATTTTAGTTATGAAGCAGGAAATTTCATCCACATCTTTAATGCATGCATCTAATAAGGCTATTTGATTAGCTTAATGTGGTCGCAAGGATACAGCTGAGAATCAGTTGCGCAGCAATGAAAATTTTATTTTTCCTAATGACGTTTCCTAAACGAAGCATGCATAAAGAGAAAAGTGCCCAAGAACAGAACCTATGGTGCTCTCCAGCGTTTGTCTGGTCTTCATCTCTGAATGTTCTAGGGTCTTATGCCCAGGTGTGGTGGCTCAGAGGATGGAGTTTATGTGGTCTACATCTCTAAATGTTCTAGGGCAGGGATGGGCAAATGCAGGCCTCAAGGGTCCTTGTCCTGCATGTCTGGCATGGTTCCCTGCCACAACCACGTCAAATGAATCACCATCAGCTTGTCATCCAAGCCTGCACGAGTCTGTGAACAACATGTTCATTTGAATCAGGGGTGTTGTGACAGGGAAACGTACAAGACAGGCCCTCGAGGCCTGGAGTTGCCCATCCCTGTTCTAGGATCTTCTACCCAGGTGTGGTGGCTCAGAGGATGGAGTTTACCTGGTCTCCATCTCTGAATGTTCTAGAATATTCTACCCAGGTGTGGGGGTCTTTGGATGGAATTTGTCTGGTCTCCATCTCTGAATGTTCTAGCATCTTCTACCCAGGTGTGGGGGCGGAGTTTGTCTTTGATATTGCTGTATTGCGTTCTCCTCCCCTCTCTACTCAAGAACTTGGGCAGAAGGGTGACTCCCCTGCTCCCATCTCTCCTCTCTCCCCTCTCCACTCACCCGACTCCCTGGAGGAGCTTTCTCTGACTGAGAGTCCCAACCAGCCCCATCCTCCAGGATCTGCTGCACCATTGGGCTTCTCCAACGACCCCCCCAGTACTCTTTCCAAGGACATGCCTTGGGAAGGTGAAGAAGGTGATTCCAGACTGCCCCGTAGTAGAAATCAGGAAGACCTCCTAGATTCCTTAGCTGGGCCTTACCTGAGCTTAGGGAACCCCTGTGAAGACAGCGGTGTTTCCTTCTCACCTGAGGAGAAGCTGGTTAGCTCAGACAGGTCCTCCCCCATGAACCCCCAGATGAAGGTTCCTGAGTCTGACCTTGCCTCCTCTAACCCAACAGAGCACTGCGAGTCACCATTCCTAGCATCTCCAGACACCTCCAAGAACTCCATGGATCCCTTCTCTCAGGACAAGACCTCGGTCAGCTCCTCCAGACATGATCCAGACCTTCATGGAGACCAGTCTGATGAAGATGACCTTATGTATGAGATGAAGAAGAACAGCAACCCATTTGAGGGCTACTCCCCACTCGCTGACAGCGGTTACTCCCACTTTGGAGAGAACAAGTCCGACAGCAGGGGATCTAAAATGTCAGAGAGTCCGACACCGGATCTGGTCCAGTATGGGCAGACCGGAGAGTCCCAGGAGAGCTTACCTTCTGTGTTGGATGAGGGGAAACCATTTGAGGCCAGCAGTAAGGCATCAGACTCCCCTCTGCAGTGGACAAACCAGTTCTCCTCTGTTCTCAAAGATGATGACGAAGAAGAAGAAGATGCCCCTCTGCCACCATCTCTTCCAGACATCTTGAAGTCTTCCCCTCTCAACCCTGACAAAGTTGACTCTGGCTCCTCCGAGGGAAGTCCTGAGGACCAGAGTCCCATCTTTGAAAGGAAGATGATGGAGTCCCCCAACCCTCCCATAAACCTGTCCGCCAACAACCCCTTCGCCCTGGAAGCCAAAGTGTCCCTGCTGAAGGAGATGACCGAGGAAATGGAGGCGCGAGCTACTGAGAAGCCTAAAGTGGAAGATGATAAAAGCTTTGAAACATTTGATCTGGTCAAAGAGGCGGAGGAGACCGGTGTGGCTAAGGTCCAAGAAGAGGAGCCCATCAAGGTTGAGCAGAAGGATTGGTTCTCCAGCTACGATTCTCCCAAAGTGATGGAGAAGTTTAAGCCGCTTGACTTCCAGAGCAAAAAGGCAGCCACTGAAGATTCAGACTCTGAGTCACCAACTGCAGATTCACTGTCGCCAGTCCTGGAGGCCATGGCCAAGAACCCCGCTAGCTTCCAGGTAGAGACTGAGAAGAAGGAGGACAAGATGGAGCTGGATGAGCCAGAGGTGGCCGAGGAGGTCTCTGAGCACGAGGTCTCTTCTGAAGAGTTTGAGTTCATTGAAAGACCACCCAGAGGTGTCATTGATGAGTTTCTGGAAGCTCTAGACACCTCCAAGTTCTCCTCCTCCAAACCTCCAGAGATCCCCCTGGATGATGACCTCTGCTTCGAGCAGACGGACGTAAGACCAGCTGGACCTCCTCCACCAGCAACCCAACCCCCTGAGACTGAAGTGGAAGTCTCCGGTCAAAGCTCCTACTGCCTCCTCACCCAGACCTCGCCCCAGAAGACCAAGGCTGAGCTGGAGAAGCCCCCTGCCTACCCCCCTGCTGGCCAACCTGAGAAGCCTGTTGCTGAGAAGAGCGTGGACGGCGGTAAACGCTTTAAGATGCCAAACGTGAACATACTAGCAGGTAAAAAAAACTACCCCCCCTCCCCAGAAAAAAAAAACAAAACACGCACACACATCCTCCTCAGTTTCATCTTCATGGTTTCCATCGTCCTCCCTGACGTCCTCCATCCCTCCAGCCAATCAGCAGCCAGCGTTTATTTGAAACCACCTCTTACTTTGCATCGTCCTTTTTTGCATTTTGTTGAACACTAACATTTGTATTTTGTTGACCATTAATGTTTGTTTTGTTGACCATTAACCTTTGTGTTTTGTAGCTAGTTTGGTTTTGTTGCATCATCACATTAGCATCATTTCTGTTCTCCTGGTCATTTCATTTCATTTTTTATTTTTTCATCAAAAGGCATGTGATGTGATGAATGTGATGTAGAAATGTTCCTGAAAACAAGAATGAACCAATGACATGTCCAGAACCGCTAGAAAACAGGTTTCTCTCCAGAGGGGCAGGTCCTCGCTGATGACATCACGTTAGCGTACATGAAGACTGTCAGCAAGTTTTTATCTTCAGTATTTACATCTGAACCACAGTGAAACAGCTGTCGTCATTAAAATGGTGTTGAGATTTGACTTGCTGCGTTGAGATGCTGTATTGAAGAAGCAACATTGTAGGCTGAGTGGCAGAGTGTCCAGCTGGACTGACGTGAACCTTTCCTGTCGCATCTTTAAAATAACTGATCAGCATTTATCAGCTCTGACTCGCTACGATCTATGTCATCTCCATTATAACCACTGAGCTACAGACAGGAAGTAAACTGGAGGAAGCAGTGCCGCAGGCTACAGTGCTATAGATAAGAACCACACTGCCCTCTAGTGGTTGGTGATGAAATTACAGACACACAACCAGCAACCAGGTTGAAGCTCATCCAGAAAGTAGGTTTATCTGCAGTTAATCTACTGACCACTAGGTGAATTAAATTAAATTAAACCTATTTACAGCCTTTTTTTATATTTTTTATTTATTTATTTTTTAAATCTGTGGGTACGTTTTAGTTGGAAAAATAATTTACCTTCCCGCAAAAGAAATGATGATTCAAAAGGAAATATATGACAACTGAACGGGGGTGAATTGTTTTGTACCACATCAGATGTTAAGCATTAAAATTTTAAAGATCTATGTCTTTGATATAAATGAAAGCCAGCGTAACCTGCTAGTAGCTGCTATACAGCAGCATATTTCTGCATAGAGTTTACTCAGCTAGCAGCTAGACCTTGCTGCTAGCTACTGTGGTTGAGACTCCGTCCTGATAAGTGGAGATTTGTCAGCTGACCTCTGAAACAACATCCCAACAGACAACACATCACTGAACAAACATGAACATTTGTTCGAGAACTTTTATCATTATATTTTATTTGATCACTTATTGTCATGATTTCAGAAATGTCTTAAACGTATGTTGATTGGTTATAAATGACTGTCTGCACATTGCTTACAAACGACAGCCCGCACTGTGGTTACAAATGACGGTCTGTACGTTCAGCATCCGTACGTTCAGTGTTTGTACATTCAAGACTGCTATTGGTTTTGGAAGTTCAGGGTTCAGAGTTCGATCTTTCTGTCTTATTTTCGGGATGTTTCCGTTGTATTTTCCTGATTTTCCTTTTGTTTCGGGTTTTTTGTGTTCTTCTCTCTAAGACACGTTTTGATCGGAGTTTTTTCTCGCCGCTGTGCGATTCCGCCTCCTGCAGGTGCTGCTGTCTAACCTTTAGCCCACTGAGCATTTTTGCTGTCGACTTGAATTACTGACACTCCGCTTCCAGCTTCTGGCACTCTGGAAATAACTCGAGACACTGGTTTGAAACATGACACCACCTCAGGGACCAGCACAGTTAAAGCCCCGCCCCTCCCGTTACTGAGCAGGGCTTCACGGCTCCACCCCCTTCAGATTTAATGTTAAACATAAATAACGATAAATACAATACCAGTTAAAGCAGCTGGTTGCTGGTTCAGCAGCAACAGATCAGAAAAGAAAAATAGTCTTTACTTTAAAACTCTGAAATTAAACAGAAAATAAAATATTTATAATATAAAATATTTATAAAGTATAAAATAGGACAGCCTGATCTAACCTAAAATCACTTTTACTTTCATTAATTTTATTATTATTTCATCTGAGGTTTATTCTATACATGTGTTCAGATATTTATATATTCTAGTTAAAGAAATTAAATCTTTATTATTTTTTAACTTAAATTGCTAGATGATGTCATTTCTGAATGTCTTTATTTTAATTAGCTTCCTAAAAAGTTTATTCAGTCAAAAATCCTCGGTTCACTAAACTATTCAAGTTGAAAATAAAACCAGAAAGTCTCTAATTTACAGTCACCAGAAAACATTTGAAGTGTTTTTCTGAACAAATGATCAGAAATCTGATACAACTGTTAAACCAGTTAAATCTGTTAATACCAGTTAAATCGGTTAAACCTGTTAATACCAGTTAAACCTGATAATACCAGTTTAAACCTGTTAAAAATGTAAAAATTTCAGTTTAATAGTTCAGACGCTGCTGAGAGAAACATTAAACTGGAGATAAATCAGGTCTTGGTTAGTCCTGGTGACATGGATCAGGTCTGACTGAGTCCTGGTTAGGTGGATGTGGTCTGGCTGAGTCCTGGTGACGTGGATCAGGTCTGGGTGATCTATGAAATGCTGCAGTGCGACGCTGGCAGCCCCTCAAAGGTTTTGATCCAGACAGTCAGCAGAACCTCTTAGAGATGTGACTGGAGGTGCAGCACTGATCGATGGATCGTCCATCAGCTGCTGAAGCGATTGATAACTGATCAGATGTTTTATTGGTCTCAAAGATGTAGCTGGTTAAGATAAAAAAAAAAAAAAAAAAGTTGAAAAAAAAGACCCTCCTCATGTTTTTCACGTCTGAAAGCTTTAAAGAATTCACTGAGTTGGATATCTGATTAATCACTTACAATATCATGATGTCATCATTTTCCAAGATGTCCAAAGATGTCCATCGATGAACCAGAACTATATATTTTCATCATAAACAATCACAGCTACAGTTCTTCTATCAGCCACTTGAGGCTGCAGTTCTTCTACCGACCACTAGAGACTGCAGTTCCTCAGCCTACTGAGAGAGACTTCAGTTTCTCTACCGACCACTAGAGGCTGCAGTTTCTCTACTGACCACTAGAGGCTAGGGTTCCTCTTTACGGCTACCAGAGGCCATGGTTCCTCTACTGACCACTAGAGACTGCAGTCCCTCTACTGACCAATAGAAGCTGCAGTTCCTCCACTGACCACTGGAGGCTGCAGTGCCTCTACCAACAACTTGAGGCTGTAGTACCTCTACTGACCAGTAGAGGCTGAAGTTCTTCTACTGACCATTAAATACTGAAGTTCCTCAACTTACTGTAAGACTGCAGTTCCTCTTCTGACTACCAAAAGCTATAGATCCTCTGATTACCACTACAGACTGCAGTTTCTGTGTTGATTACCAGAGGTTGAAGTACTTCTCCTGGCTACTAGAGGTTGCAGTACCTCCACTGACCACCAGAGACTGCGGTCCCTCTATTGACCACCAGAGGCCGCAGTTCCTCCACCAACCACTAGAGGCTGTAGGTCCTCTACTGACCATTAAAGATTGCAGTACCTATACTGACCACTAGGGTCAGTATAAGTTTTATGGTTAATTGCTGCTCATACCAGTTCACTGACCACTAGGGTCAGTATAAGGGTTTGCTTTGATGGTGACATATCAAACTTTCTTTCAGAAATAAACATTTTTACAGTCTTCTTATGTAAAACAGTTTTGGTCTCCAATGATAGATTTTGCCTTTGAATCAGTTTTATGGTTAATTGCTGCTCATACCAGTTCATTGTTAAAGGGAGTCTACCATGGAGCAGTTCTGGAATGTAGTTATGAATCTGCTGTCTCATGGTGATTGGGGAGTTTGAGACGACCTGAATGCATCACCCTGCAGAATTTCACATTTAACCTGAAGCGCCCCCTGGTGTCATTTTAAGGTATTTATAGCATTTCTAGACACTTTAAAAAGCCAGATGAGGACCTCCCCCAGCAAATATAGAGTTTTCATAAAATCATTAAATATGAAGTCAAGATATTTTAAGAAAGAAACAATTTGGGTAGGGTGGAGGAGAAGGTCTGATGTTTTTAGTCTAGAATGAACTGAGGTTTATGAACCTGGCTCGAACCCACTAGTGGGGGGCCACCTCCCACAGATTAACGTGGTCTTTATTCTGGACTGTAGTTTCTGAGCTATTCCGGTGGTTTATGACAAATTAATCTTTCTCCAAACTTTTGAGTGTTTTAGATCTTTAAATTACGTATATTTGATCTGATGACTGCAGTCCTGCAGTGGTAGTTTGAAGTTTGTGTCCAGAATGATCTGAAGCTTTTGTTACGGCCAGAAGTCATTCATCTGCTGCGTCAGCGGGGATGTGGGGGTGGGGGGATAAAATTCAGGGAGGGGAGGGTGGGAGGGGCTGGTGATAGTCACTGCGTCAGAGCTGACTCTTGATTCGCTCGCTGCAGTCACCCCTCCCTCCACAGGAAGTCTTACTGGGGTTCTCCCTCCCTCCCTCTCCCCCTCAGTCTAGCTCCCCCCCACCCCCCCACCCCCAACCAGCTCGTCTCTCAGCCTCGACTGGATGTTTCTGCTGAGAGGACGACATGGACGACAGCTGCGTGGAGACGAAGGAGTCCAGCCAGCAGTGGAGACAGCAGGGTACGCATCCTCACATGATTGGGTCTGGGTCTAGGTCTGGGCCAGGGGTCGGTGCAGTCAGAGCTCAGGTTTCTCAGTGGTGGTTGTTTCTGAGTTTTTACTGTTGGAGCATGTTTCTTTCTTTTCTGGTTTTAAAACTCATCTGGAGGCTGCAGGTGTTTCAGGACTCAGATGTGGTTCTACTGCAGGTGTTTCAGGACTCAGATGTGGTTCTGTTGCAGGTGTTTCAGGACTCAGATGTGGTTCTGCTGCAGGTGTTTCAGAACTCAAATGTGGTTCTGCTGCAGGTGTTTCAGAACTCAAATGTGGTTCTGCTGCAGGTGTTTCAGAACTCAGATGTGGTTCTGTTGCAGGTGTTCCAGGACTAAGGTGTGGTTCTGTTCAGAGGACCTTTGGACGCTCCGCCACTGAGAGCAAAGGTGGAGGGGAGGTGTGGGAGTGGTTAATGATTGGCTGATATGTTGCTACAGCAGCTGATTACAGTCGCCTTCATGGTTGCTTCATCCATACCCAATCACTGTCTGCTGATTGATGAGCTGTGATGTCACTCGTCTGTAAACCCTCCAAACACTGAAACTGAATCATCTCTGCGTCTGCAGAATGCTACGACTTCATCCATCTGATCCTCATGTGTTTGAAGCTGTTGGGTCACTAGAGGATGGTTGTGTCCCTCGGGACGTTTCTGTGAGTCACCAGAATGTGACTCAGCATGATCAGTTTGTGTAAAACTGCTGAATCATCTGCTGCGGTCTCTGATTCCACTGCTTGTCTGCTGCAGGTTGTTGCAGGTAAACGTGTTAAAGGTGTTAAACGGTTAAACATGTTTCCATATTCACATCAGCAGCTGCAGAACTCAAACACAGCTTTGAGAGCAAAAATATCTTGTATGTGACTCTGGTGACATCACCAGTTACATCATCCGTCTTCAGCTCATACCATAGTGTATCATAAAGTAGCGTACCGTATCATGTTGTAGATGTGGAGGCTCAGATATATTCAGTTAACTCCTAGTTAACTCGTTATAAAACTGATCAGCAGGTTTCCTTAGGTTTTTGTTTCTGTTATTGACAGCAGTAAATATAAGTATATTTATTTAATCATTTTAAATGTATAATTCCAGGAAGAATGTGTGTTTTGTTTTGTTTTTTTTAATGTTTTTAATATTTTAAAATGAGCAGACTCCATCAGATGTTACATGACCACTAAAGCTTTGGAGGGAACTCATAATCTCACGTAGTGGTGAAGAAAATTGTAACCACACGTAGAGATGGGAACGACCACCATTGTGTAAATTAGAAACTGTAAAAGTACTGCAGCTGTAGAGAACATCATGTTTCTGTCCAGGTAAACCCACTACTGACTCGGTAACCTACCACTCCAGACCACCTGGTGGTGGTAGTGCATCATATTCAATGATTGACAACCACCAACAGAAAAAGAAGACAGCAAAGGTGAAGGAATAAAAGTAAAAACAACTAAAATGATGACAAAATGTAGAATTAAGTCATCAGTAACAAGTGGAAACGAAGCACAATGTGTTGTTGATTTTATGAGCTGAAAAAGATGAAAAACTGATGATCAGCATCATAATGGCTGTGTCTAATTTTAACGTTTTGTCAGAAATAAATCTGGAAGGAAGGGTCAGCAGCTGAATTTGATAAGACTGCTTCTGTGGACACCTTTTAAATGTCGCAAATTAAAAGAGCCAACTCCTGTCCAATGAGAGTAGACTACCGTCTTCACTTCCAGCCAGTCGACTCCTGTTCAGTTGTCCAGTTAGAGCCGACTCCCATCCAATCATCCAGTTAGAGCCGACTCCCATCCAATCGTCCAGTTAGTCGACTCCCATCCAATCGTCCAGTTAGAGCCGACTCCCATCCAATCATCTAGTTAGAGCCGACTCCCATCCAATCATCTAGTTAGAGCCGACTCCCATCCAATCAACTAGTTAGAGCCGACTCCCATCCAATCATCTAGTTAGAGCCGACTCCCGTCCAATCATCCAGTTAGAGCCGACTCCCGTCCAGTCATCCTGTTAGTCGACTCCCATCTAATTGTCCAGGTACTCGATTAGCGTCCAATGATGTTGACTATGATGTTTTCTAAAACCTGATTGAAACTCATTCAAAATATTATTTATTGCTAAAAAGCCTTTCAGTTTCAGACTGAGAGATTTTATTATCTTTTGCTAGAACTGACAATTTAGAAATAGGTCTATAGTTATTTATGTCACCTGGATCACCATCTTTAATAAGGGGATGATCATTTGCAGCTTTCCGAATAACTGGCACTTGATATTGTAGGAAGAGAAAAATTAATTAAATATGTAATTGGGGTAGATATTAGATCTGCAGCTATTTTTAAAAAGTAAGGTTCCAGTTTATCAGGACCTGGTGAAAGAACTAGATCCAAAAAATCAAGGCCTTGTCTACTTGTGGTACAGTTACTGCTTTAAATTGAAATGGCTGGGCTGATGATGAATGATCATCAGAGCATACAGTGGGAGAGCTGACATCTAGCTTAATCACCATCAGCTATCTCTTGCTGGATGTTTCAGCAGCACTCTGATTGGTTCTCCCTGGTCATGACGAAGCGGCAGACACCTCCTCCATCATCTTCTGGTTGATGGAGCAGGTTCTTTCAGAGGTATCCGTCCTCTGAGAGGTCATTGTGTGAAGTTTGAACTGATCTGATGCTGCTGTTCTCTCAGCTTGCACCTGGGCAGCCTGGTATTGCTGTTATGGATTTTAAACTGTTGGGCAGTTTATTATTTTATTTCCAGCAGTTTGAATTTGAATTTGTGACGTTTATCTGCTCTGGAGCCTCTTTTACAGCCGCTTAACAGCACCGCTCCACTGTTGCACTTTTCAACATGGCTAGAAAGTGAGTCCCAGTTCTTCTTTGTTGCTCTAAAAAGCAGAACAAGAAGTTACACAAGAGACCCCAGATAAACACTACACATGGAAACCGGTACCCAATCATTTCTCTGTGCCCAATCAGGTCTTGGTACCAGCAAAAGTCCAGAATATTTCTGTAAATGGTGCATCTTTGAATTTATAAAATAAATAAAATAAATAATTTGTAAATAAAGTTATATCTATTAATCTATCTATCAACCTATCAATCAATCATCCAGAGTCATCAGTTACTTTGAGCTTGTTTGGTGCGCTTGAGTGCAGTTTACAATTGAAGCCACTAGATGGCGCTGCAGTCAACAGGTGTTCTCCAGCAACCACTGTAGTTTTATGCTTTTGATAGAAAAAAGCAGACATGTCTAGAACCTACACCTGACCCTCTCATATCAGGTTTTTATTGATCGCTCTCTCTTTCAGACTGAATAAAATGCAGTGGTCGTTCAGAAACATTTGGATCAAACATCTGTTTGAAATCAGCCTCTGATCTGGCTCCAGAACCAGTTCTAAACCAGTCTAGAATCGGTTTAAAACCAGCTCTGTCCAGCACCGGTCCCGAACCAGGTCTAAACTAGTCAAAATGGGTCTAAACTGGTCCAAAGTTGGTCTAACCAGTGTTGTTCAACAATGGTCCTCTGGGTCTGATTAGTGGGTCATTGACAGACTTGTGTAGACCTTCACGACCAGCTGATGGCCATCCAATCAAATGTGGCTCAGCGGGGAAACATCTAAAACATGCAGGACAGTGTTCCCTGATGGTCAGGGTTGAAGAACATTGGTCTAAAGACTCTAAACTAGTCCAAAGGCTCTAAACTAGTCTAAAGAGTATAAACTGGTCTAAATTAGTATAAAATCATATAAAAGAGGTCTTAAAGGGTTTAAACTAGTCTAAAAGGGAATAAAATAGTTTAAAATAAGTCTGAAAGAGTGTAAACGGGTCTAAACTGATCAAAAAGGGTTCTAAACTAGTATAAAACACATTGAAAGTGGTTGATGGCTCTAAACCAGTCCATAGGGTCTAAACTGCTGTAAAGGCTCTAAACTATTCAAAAGGGTATAAACTGGTTTAAAGTAGTATAAAAGGGTATCAACTGGTATAAAAACAGGTCTAAACTGGTCAAAGATAGGTTTAAACAGGTCAAAAATGGTGGAAAGGCCCTAAATTAGTTTAAAGGGTTTAAACTGATGTAATAAAGGTTTACACTTGTCTAAAATGGTCTACACTGGTATGAAACAGGGCTTAACTGGTCTAAAAGGGTATAAACTGGTATGAAACTGGTCTAAAGGCAAGACAAGTTTATTTGTATAGCACATTTCATACACAATATTTACAAAGACATTAAGATGAAATAAGATAAATAAAAACAAAAATTTGAATGTTTAATTGTGTAATTAAAATCAGAATATTGAAAACGGCAGGAAAATTTGACAAAGGAAAGGCTTAAAGTAGCCTCGCCTTCACCAGACTAATAATTCTGTTTCATTTCATTTCCCTTTACCACATAGCCTGGGAATGCTAAGCTCTTTTCGGTTTACTTCTGGGGGACAAAAAAACAAAAACAATCCACCAATCAACAAGCAGAATGGTGTGGCCTACAGCCATGACTGGTAACTGGTAGCCAGTGGAAGAATCTCAGACCAGCAGTAATGTGCTCAGTTTTTCTGACAGCAGCGTTTTGGATGAGCTGAAGTGTCTGATTGGCGATAAAAGAGCATCACAGTATTCAAGTCTGCTGGAGATGAAGGATAAATGAGCTTCTCTAAATCAGCTCTGGACAGCAGATCTCTGCTGACTCTGACTCTGGAGACCAGTTTGAGGAGGTAAAAAGCTGTCTTAGGGTGCTTTCACACCTACACCATTTGGTCCGCTTAAAGCGGACTTGAGTCCGGAACACCTGCAAGTGCGGTTTGTTTGGGCTGGTGTGAAAGCAGACCAGTTTAATTTGGTGCAGACTAAAGAACCGCTCCGAGACCACCTTCTGGAGTTGGCCTCAGTACGATTCCATGTGGACTTTTCGGTTCGCTGCTGGTGAGAATGCTGTAGGTTGATTCTGACCTACTCTGGTTTGTACGTAGCTTTTTGGTCAACCGAAGCTTCCGTAGAAATACACGTGGTGTATTTTTAGAAGCATAAAATTTCTCCGCACAAGTTTGTTTTGTAGCCGACGATGGTGATGGTGCTCTACAACACATCTTCTCCGCTCCAAAAACAACCAGTGTTCTCGTGCCGAATGAGAGTTTCATAATAGAACAACAGCCCTATTTAGACTGCACAAAGCAATGATCATAATATACAGCCGCAAACACTAGCAGCAGAGCACAGTTCCTCGTTAAGAAATAAACAAACGGCGTAATGTTTTTGTTTTTTTTTCCGGGATTTTTCCCTCTTCACATGCTGCGCTAATCAGCTTTCATCACAAAAACACGGTATTTTGTGAACAGCGCCACCATGAGTGGCATCGACGGTGGTTGGTTCGTTTGCAAAAACACTGGTGTGAATGTGAACCAAACTAGTTGAGAACTGTAACATTGTAACAAATTTTGGGCCCAAGCGAACCACTTTACCGGACCAACAGGTGTGAAAGCACCATTAGTTCCAGCCTTGATGTGGCTGCTGAAGTTCAGGTCTGAGACAGTTAAAACTGATTCTGAACCTGGGATTTGGTCTCTTTTGATCCCTCTGGATTCAAGCTAGGAGACAACTCTCATTCCATCTATTTAGTTACCAAATAGAATTATTTCTGTTTGATCCTGATTTTATTGAAAGAAGCTTGATTTCATCCAGATGTTCAGTTCCTCCAAGCAGAGACAGATGGAGTCTGATGGACCAAAATCATTTGGTGAAAGTTCCAGTAGATCACCAGACCCAGTAGATCTGAGTGTCATCTGCATCAGCATCCACCAGCACCAGAACAGATGTTTTACCTGTCCTAAAAGGGTTTAGACTGGTCTAAAACAAGTCAAAACTGGTCTAATAGGGCCTAAATTGGTATGAAACAGGTCTAAAATAGAACTAAAGTGTCTAAACTGGGCTAAACCTGGTCTGAAACAGGTCAGAACTGGTCAGTAGGGTCTAAACTGGTCTAAAACTGGTCTAAAGGCTCTAAACTAGTCAAAATGTTTAGAACATATAATTTAAATTGGTACATAACGGGTCTAAAATGGAATGAAACGGGTCTAATAATAATAATACTTTTTTGATCCTTTTTGGAAATTATTTCTTTGCAGGAGCTGTATTACAATATTATTTAGAGTTGAACAGTCTGATTGCTTTTGGTATAAAGGACCTCCTGAGTCTCTCAGTCTGGCACCTCGGTGTGATAGGTCTGTGACTGAAGGAACTCTGCAGGATCACCTCTAGGCCATGTAGAGGATGTGAGGGGTTCCTCATGATGGACTCCAGCTTCTTCATCCTCTGTTCAGTGACCTACTGAACTTTGTCCATCTCAGTCCCAATGATGGAGCTCACCTTCCAAATCAGTTTGTTGATTCTGTGTTTGTCCACAGTGTGAGCTCCACCTCCCCAGCACACCATACCAAAGAACAGAGAACTGGACACCACTGTCTTGTAGAATGTGCACTAGAGGCCACTGATGTTGAAGGATCTCAGCCTGCGGAGGAAGTACAACCGGCTTTGACCCGTTTTGGAAACAGCCTGAGTGTGGCAGGTCCAGCCCAGGTACTGTTTCTCCAGATGTAGCCTGGAGCCGGACTGGCTCTTCTCCTTCAAAACTCCACAATCATCTCCTTAGTCTTAGTGACGTTCAGCTGGAGATGGTGGTGGTTGCACCAGTCTACAAAGTCCCTGATTATTCCTCTGTACTCCTCCCGTCCTCCACTGGTACATCCTACAATTACTGAGTCATTAGAGAACATCTGAAGTAAGCAGCTTCTAGTGTTGTGTTGGAAATCAAATGTATACGGGGAGAACAGGAAGCTTGACAGAACTGTTCCCTGTGGAGCTCCTGTGCTGCTCAGGGCTTTCTCTGAGTCAAAGTTCTGCAGGTGAACATACTGGGGTCTGCAAGTCAGGTAGTCTGTGACCCAGGTCTAAAGGGTATAAATGAGTCTAGACTGGTCTAAAATAGGTCTAAAGGCTCTACACTAGTCCAGAGGGTACAAATTGATCTCAGCTGGTATAAAACGGGTCTAAACCAGTCTAAATTAGGTCTAAAGGGCCTAAACCGGTCTAAATGGTCAAAACAAGTATAAAACAGTTCTAAAAGGGTGTAAAACAGATCTAACCTGGTTCAAAGTAGTGTAAAACAGGTCTAAACTAGTCTAATAGGACTAAACTGGTTTGAAACAGGTCTAACCTGGTCTAAACCGGTCCTAAAACGTGTCTAACCTGTACTAAAACAGGTCTTAACTGCTCTAAAAAGGGTAAAAATTAATGTGAAGATTCAGGCTGAGGCCAAGCTGCGCACGCGCGCCCCTCCCCTCCCGCCTCTTCTTCGTCAATCATGCGCAGGCGCAGTCCTTCTGCTTCTCGTTAACGGAGGTTCAAGATGGACGCTGAGCGGGGTCAGTCTGCAGCTTTATGTCTGTATGTCCCTATCTGTGTGTCCTCGTGTCTGTCCCTGTCTTTATGTCTCTATCTGTCCCTGTATCTGTCTCTCCCTCGGCCGGTCTGTGTCCGCGTCTCCACTGCGTGTGTCATGGTTCTCGTGTCTCGGGGGTGCCCGCGCGGGGTGGGGGACTGCGGAGGTCACGGAGCTTTGACGTTTGGTTCCACACCAAGAGGTCCCGCTGGGGGCTGAGGCGTGATGCGGCTCTATTTTTAGACCCCCCTGCCAGGGCTGCTGGACGCCGCTACCATATGAAGGCAGGACATATTTGGACCGACTGGACCAGAACCAGCAGCCATAGACCTCCCTTAGACTAGGACCAGGTTTAGCTGAGCTTCGAGCAGCTTCCTTGTCACACAGTACTAAATAATTGTTTAAATGCTAAATCCCCTGAACAGCAGAGAACACGAAGCAGCTGACGGTGACATTACTAAAGTTACCTTAGTTTGGATTAATTATTTTGAATTAAATTAAAACGCAGTACTGATTATGGATAAACGGGTTATTTATAAACAGCTCACAACGGTTTATTCTGTATATTTAAAGATGATTAATTATACTTAGTAATTAAATATAAAGGGTTATCAATTTAAACTTTTCTGAACATTCCTCACACTGAAGGACTCAGATTAACATTCGGATATGCATCTGTAATTCATTCATTCACAGATAAACTGCCCTCACGAAGCCATCATGTTTTTCTTCAAATCAAATAATAACTTGTCTATTTTAAAGACTAACAGAGATCCATAGTAATGTCATCTGACAAGTCAAGCAGAAATTTGTTCATCAGAACAGTGTGTTTCTCTAACAACAGACTACTTTAGTCATCATTTTCAGTCTTCACAGGTCAGTATTACAGGTGGAACCAAAAGCACTCACCTCTTAACAGTTTAGGACAAATCAAATTATCAATGCTGATTAAGAGAATGCATTAGTCAGGTCTGAATAAAATTAAACTGTTTTTGCTGAAACTCACCTGCTGTTTTCTTCACCTGCCTGAACATGAATGCTGCAATGTGTCGTGTAACATCTGGAGCCTGTCCAGATGTTCAGCTTTGGTTCTGGATTACGGTAGTTGTTCCAGATGTTCAGCTGTAGTTCTGGTCTCTAGTAGCTGGTCCATATAGTCAGCTGTAGCTCTCATAGCTGGTCCATATGTTAAACTGTCGCTCTGGTAGCTGTTCCAGATGTTCAGTTGTAGTTCTGGTTTACGGTAGCTGGTTCAGATGTTCAGCTTTATTTCTGGCTCCAGTAGCTGGTCAAGATGTTCAGCTGTAGCTCTGGTCTCTGGTAGCTGTTCCAGATGTTCAGCCATGCTTCTGGTCTCTGGTAGTTGGTCCAGCTGTTCAGATGTAGTTCTGGTTTACTGTGGCTAGTCCAGATGTTCAGCTGTATTTCTGGCTTTGGTAGCTGATCCAGATGTTCAGCTGTCGTTCTGGTCTCTAGTAGCTTGTCCAGATGTTCAGCTGTAGTTCTGTCTTGCTTAACATGGATCAGAATAGAGCAAATTTATTATTTTAACTAAACATGTCCAGAGTTGGAGCTTCTTTAGTCTATTCATCTTTGAAGTAGCTGATAAATGTTAATAGACCATGAAGATCTCAGAACTGGTTTCTGGTCTCTGTTTCTGACTGAAGGAATTTCTTCTTTTTTTCTTTTTTTTTCATTGCAACTGTTTGGCTTAAGGGTTTTTGTCTCCAGAGCTACAGCCTCTAGTGGACAGTAGAGAAATTGCATTCTCTATTAGTGTGTAGAGGAATTTCAGCCTCTAGTGGTCTGTAGAGGAACTGCAGCATAGGGTTGTCACAATACCAAATTTCTGTTTCGATACCGATGCCAATATGTATTTCGATACTTTTTGTAATAAATTGAAACACTTTCAAATGTCAATATTTTCCTTTATTTTCAAACAGACTTTGAGCCAGGATCACAAGACTTCTGTAATTGGGGGAGAAAGGCGGTACAGTATTTTAATTAACATTGTCACTTTAATTTAAATTCCATTACTTTATTTTACTTGTTCTCATTGTCCTAAAGGTGTGTTTTGAAACTATACATGAAACATTAAATGGACATAACTAGAAAAATTAATTGACTCATTCTGCCATGTAATGCATTACCTTATTGGCTTACATACACATATATATATACACACACACACGCATACACAAAACATTAAATGGGAAATGGACTAATGTCTTATGAAATCCAGTTTGTGGCTGACTTCACTATAACATCAGTCAGTTCATTTCTGTGGCTGGGTAGGCTAATTAGGTCTATGGAACTTATTTACATGTATGCATTTTTAAAAATGCATTTATTAACCCATGGACGTGTTTTAGCTCTGTATGTATTAGTGATGAGCAGGTCCTTTTTTTTTTTCCTTTTTTCCCTAACCACCCACAACTACCGGACCCGTCATGAAAGCCAGTCCGCCCTGTAAAAAATAATTAATGACCTGACCCGCTAGAACTGCAGATACATCAGCAGGTACCCACCGGTGACAGGTCAGCCCGTTCAACACTAGTATGCAGGCTACTGTAGGTTTACTACTGGGCTGGGGGAGGTTTTGTACGTCTTTCATTGACATAACAGTGCAGTGAACTGGTGAACAACACTATTGATGCAGCTGAAGATGCGGCACAAGTCAGCGTGGTTGTCCATTAAATGTTTTGACAAGTTTCAACTGTTGCCTCCTTACTTTGTAGCACCGCTTGCACTGCGGCGCATCTGGGTTCAGTGGCTCACCTTTATCATTTGGTTTAAACCCGAAATATTTCCAGACTGTATTTCCATTTTATTGACAAGTACGGGCTTCTCTGTACCTGCCATCCTTGTTTCTCTCTCCACCTCAGTCTAACATTCAAGCATGTGCGTGTGAGTCTGCTAACGTTACAATTCCACTTCAACACCTATGTCACATTCGCTGGCCTTGCTGCGCTTAAAGAGACAGGCTTCAATTACTAAATACATATTTATATATATCAAGTACTATACTGGTACCGGTATACTGTCCAACCCTACTGCAGCTTCTAGTGGTCAGTAGATGAACTGCAGCTTCTAGTGGTCAGTATAGGAACTATATCCTCTAGTCGCGTGTTCACGCTGGTTCTGATGGTCTAGAGATGTATCAGCTGATGGTCTTGAGACAGTCCAGCATTATTTCAGTGGATGTCCAGATGTCTCCTCATCTTCAATCAGCTGTAGAATAACTGGAACAGGAATAAAGCATTCCTCAACGTCCACAGATGGAAGCTGGTCAGTGATCAATAGTCTAATAGTGTTTCTGTCTCTGCAGTGGTGGATCTCCTCTACTGGCGTGATGTGAAGACCACAGGTGTGGTGTTCGGCGCCGCCCTGCTGCTGCTGCTGTCCCTGACGGTGTGCAGTATCGTCAGTGTGTGCTCCTACATTGGCCTGGCTCTGCTGTCCGTCACTGTCTGCTTCAGGATATACAGAGGAGTCCTGCAGGCCATCCAGAAGTCTGATGAAGGCCACCCCTTCAAGTGAGTCCCTCACGATCAGATCACCTCTGTCCTAACCTGCTATGGAGGCAGGAGTCCTGAGGAATGCGGACTCTGTGGGCACAATTCAAAATCAGATAAACTTTATTGATCTCCATGGGGTAAATATGAGGGAAGAGAGCAGCTGATAGAGGAAATAGAAATAAATTGAACCACAAATCAGAACTGCAGCCTCTAGAAGTGGGTAGAGGAACCAAAGCCTCCAGCGGTCGGTAGAGGAACTGCAGCCTCTAGTGGTTGATAGAGGAACCGAGCTCTCTAGTATTCAGTAGAGGAACTGCAGCTTTTCTTATTGACGTTCTCTCAGGAGCTTTTTGCAGTTTTTGGTACCACTATTTTCAGTATTCTTTCAGAAGTTATACGATAACCTTTTTTTTTTTATCCCACATTGGGAAATTTAGATTTTTATAATGGCATACAAGAAAAAATTAAATCCATCCATCCATCCATCTTCCTCCGCTTATCCGTTACCGGGTCGCAGGGGCAGCAGCCTGAGCAGGGATGCCCAGACTTCCCTCTCCCCAGACACCTCCTCTAGCTCCTCCGGGAGGATCCCA
>JBAMYA010000007.1:3660677-3693496 GCA_037176975.1 Arrhamphus sclerolepis | reverse complement strand
TTATGTCTTATATATTTCGCGCAAGAGCAGCTTAAAGACACAGAGTGAAAAATCGGGACAAGTGAGGAAAAGTTATACTTTTACGATTTTCGACCGGAAAAGCTGCCGGATATGACGCAGCTTTATAACCAACGGAAAGCACAGACTTCCCGGTTTTCTTAAAGGTAAAAGTCCTCCTTCCAAACTGTATCAGCCCTCTTCAGGGTGACTGAATTCTGCAACTAATGATTGGTTTGTAGAAAAAAAAAGTAAAACATTTGAAAAGTTGTATGATACTGATGACCTCTGACAGGAGAACCTGGGGAAGCTCATGACGAACCTCAGGAGCACCCATCCTCACTTTGTAAGGCGCCTGATTCCAAATGAAACAATAACTCCAGGTCGAGGACAATTGTCCAACCACAAAAATGGTACTTTGACTATGTGCAGCTTGATTACAGTATGGTTCTGTCTGATGTTTTGTTTTTGTTTGTTTGTTTGTTTTAAGTATCATGGAGCATCATTTGGTTATCCATCAGCTGTGGGCTTTCCTAGTAGGATACCGTAGAGGGATTTCAAGCAAAGCTACCAAGTAAATGTTTGTATTTCAGGCAATATTTAAAATATCCCTAATAAGAGTTTTTTTTAATTTTTTTTTTTAATTCATGTACAGAGTACTGAACGAGAATCCCGAAGGGCAATTCATTGACAACAAGAAAGCTGCAGAGAAGCTCTTGGGGTCCATTGATACAGATCACACACAGTAGAAGTTTGGACACACCAAGCTAGTTCCTTTTAAATGTTGAAGGTCCTGTGTGAGCTTCTGCAACATCTAAAACTTGCTTTCTGAAGTCGGTTGATCGATTTAACGTTTCAGAAATGGAATTATATGGAAAGGCCTCGAGGGGTTTTCCTTCAGGGAAAATGAAACCTTGTAAAGCACTGAGGCCTTACTGTGAGGATGAACAGTGACATCTGGTGCCAGATTAGAGTTACTGCAGCTGCTACATGATTTGACTGAAGCACGAGCATTATACATCATTTCAACCCCAGATGTGTGCCGTAAAGCTCATTGTGGTGCAGGTGTGGTTCTGTTCGGCTGCAGCTCAGAAAGTAGCACCTGAGAGGGACTGATTGGCACATCTGTGCTGCATGTGTCAATCAAGCTTCCTCTATTTAAATAGCAGCACTCTGGCCCCTGAGGGAGAGGACTGCCAGTTCTGCACATGCGTATGTTTGTTTTGAACTGTATAATAAAATGGTAAACTGGAACTTTGTGCTAACTTGGACCCTAGTAGCTCAGAAAACACTATACTCATTTAATGCTGAATTTTCATAAACAGATGTGGCCACAGAAATCATTATCTTATCATTCCCAGTGAAGACGGTGAGCAACACATGACAGTTAACATCATTGCAGGAAGTCTGTGGGAATCTCTCTCTCTCTCTCTCTCTGTTACCATAGCAAAAAAGAATACAAAATATTTTTAATGACAGAAATTATTTTTTCTGCATAATGATTATTATGAAACAAAAACAGACTCTAAAAACAAAAACAAACTATAAAGACTTTATTATTCCCATGATCAAGGGCAATATTTTTGAGCAACTTGCACACACATACACACACACAAAAAAACAAAAAACAAAACATAAAGCGGTTTCTAATGTATGTAATCTAGTGGTGGTGGTGACACAGAACTGTAGGTAAATTGGATAAATGTTCTGTAGGATTTAGTGTGTTGATTCATTGGTACATGGCATCATCTAATCATCTAACATATATATATATATATATATATATATATATGTACACTGAGGAAAATAAGTATTTGAACACCCTGCGATTTTGCAAGTTCTCCCACTTAGAAATCATGGAGGGGTCTGAAATTTTCATCTTAGGTGCATGTCCACTGTGAGAGACATAATCTAAAAAAAATCCGGAAATCACAATGTATGATTTAAAAAAAAAAAATTTATTTGTATGTTACTGCTGCAAATAAGTGTTTGAACACCTGCCAATCAGCAAAAATTCTGGCCCTGAAAGACCTGTTAGCCCGCCTCTAAATACTCCACCTCCACTCCACTTATGATTCTAAATTAGAAGCAGCTGTATGCAGCTGTTTAGCTGCATAAAGACACCTGTCCACCCCACACAATCAGTAAGACTCCAACGACTAACATGGCTAAGACCAAAGAGCTGTCCAAAGCCACCAGAGACAAAAAGACCTCCACAAGGATGAAAGAGCTATGGAGCAATTGCCAAGCAGCTTGGTGAAAAAAGGTCAAGTGTTGGAGCAATTATTAGAAAGTGGAAGAAGTTAAACATGACTGTCAATCTCCCTCGGACTGGTGCTCCATGCAAGATCTCACCTTGTTAGCGTATCAATGATCCTAAGATGATCTGAAGATCCTCCTGCATGGGAAGAGCTGGTCAATGACCTGAAGAGAGCTGGCACCACTGTTTCCAAGGTGGGTAATAAACTAAGACGTCATGGATTAAAATCATGCATGGCACGGAAGGTTCCCCTGCTTAAATCAGCACACGTCCAGGCCCGTCTTAAGTTTGCACATGACCATTTAAACGATCCAGAGGAGTCATGGGAGAAAGTTATGTGGTCAGATGAGACCAAAATAGAACTTTTTGATCTTAATTCCACTCGCCATGTTTGGAGGAGGAAGAATGATGAATCCCATCCCAAAAACACCATCCCTACTGTGAAGCATGGGGGTAGAAGCATCATGCTCTGGGGGTGTTTTTCTGCACATGGGACAGGACGACTGCACTCTATTGAGAGGATGTCCGAGGCCATGTATTGCGAGATTTTGGGGAACAACCTCCTTCCCTCCGTTAGATCATTGAAGATGGGTCGTCCCTGGGTCTTCCAGCATGACAGTGACCTGAAGCAGACAGCCAGGATAACCAAGGAGTGGCTCCGTAAGAAGCTTATCAAGGTTCTGGAGTGGCCTAGCCAGTCTCTAGACCTAAACCCAAGGGAGCTCAAACTCCGTGTTTCTCAGCGACAGCCCAGAAACCTGACTGATTTAGAGAAGATCTGTGTGGAGGAATGGGCCAAAATACTGCTGCAGTGTGGAAACGTGGTGAAAAACTACAGGAAACATTTGACCTCTGTAACTGCAAACGAAGGCGACTGTACCAAATATTAACATTGATTTTCACAGTTGCTCAAATACTTATTTGCAGCAGTAACATACAAAAAAATCATACATTGTGATTTCCAGATTTTTCTTTTAGATTATGTCCCTCACGGTGGACATGCACCTAAGATGAAAATTTCAGACCCCTCCATGATTTCTATGTGGGAGAACTTTCAAAATCGCAGGGTGTTCAAATACTTATTTTCCTCACTGTATGTACATAAATACCACATATACCACATACATTATGTACAACTGTGGTGATTAGTGCCAGTTGGGGGTCATCTTCTTAAGAACTGTGCTGGCAGGCATATTTAGTTTTATCTTTTCAATGTCCCACCAGCTTCACTCTGGAAAAATTCCATCACTGTTCCAGTACCTAAACTGCATCTACCAAATTTCCTAATGGCTTTAGACCTGTTGCATTAACATCCCTGGTTATGAAGCCATATGAAAAAATTAAGGGGTCTCTTCTGACCTGGACGACTTGCGCGACTTTTATTTATTGATTTTTCATCCGCTTTTAACTGCATTCAGCCGCATAGTAGGAATATTGATCATCGATCCTGGTCTTGTTGTCTGACTGACTTTTTAACAGAACGGCCACAACGTGTGAGAGTGAATGGTGTTCTGTCAGACACTCTCATCTCCTCCACTGGATCACCTCAAGGCTTTCATTCTCTCACCTCTATTACTTGTATATACGAATGAGCCGGTACATCGGTCTCAACATTTTGAAATCTGAGGACGACTCAGTTATTGTGTCCTTGCTGAGCAGTGACGACCCTGATCACGGACCCGTAGTGAAGCAATTTAGTGACTGGTGCAGATCTTCCTTTTAAAATATCAGCACAAACAAAACAAAAGAAATATTTATTGACTTTCAGAAGAATCCTTCAGAGGTCCCTCCTGTTAGCGGAGAGAACCAAGCCGTGGAGGTAATCGATAATTACGATAATTATACGTACCTTGGCACTCACTTGGACAACAAGCTGTCCTTTGAGCTTCATGTTGACGCTGCGTGTAAGAGAGCTCATCAGCGCTTGTATTTTTATCAAAAGCTTTGTAGTTTTAATGTTGATAGTACTTTTTTGAGAATGTTTGACTCGTGTTTTATTGAATCCCTTTTAACATTGTTTTATTTGCTGGTAGGTTTCCCAGACTGCAGGGGATTGTAAAACAATGTGGGAAAATTGCAGGAACTAATCTGAATGATCTCTCTGCTCTGTATCATACCAGAGTCCTTTGCAAGGCCCGTTCGATCCTGACGGATCAGGACCACCCTCTGGCTCATGGGTTCCTGCTGCTTCCATCAGGGTGGACGTATGTCCTGCCAAACTGCAGGACAAACCGATTTAAACACTCCTTTATCCCTGCTGCCATTACTCTGCTAAATAAGTGGATTTACTTTTATTCATCACTGCCCCTTGCTACTATTTAGTTTAGTTATTTTATTCTATTATGTCTTTCTTGTCAGTGTGGTGATGAGTGCTGTAGTGATTGAATGACTGCTTGCTGCAGGCCCCTAAGTCTTTCATTAATGTTAAGAGACTTTTGGCTACTTTACAATAAAAATGACACTTATATTGTAAAAGATGGCCTTCAGCACATTTTTGTATTGTGGTTCTTAATAGTGACTTGCATACTGGGTGCAGACTGTTGTACGTAAAACTCACTAGCAGTAATTATTGTACAGGTAATGCTCAACTACAGAAGCAAGAGAGTTGAAAGCCTTCAAGGTTAGGGTTATGTAAAGCTTTTAATGGGACAGTTAGGTCCTACAGATGTGGTGACAGCAGCTGCCGGGGCATGGCATTTTCTTTTTCGAAAGGGCCCAAAATTCCTGGTGGTGCCTCAGTGGGATGAAACGCTGAGCGATCATTAACTGCTGCTAAAGTCACCAGACTGTTGATACGATAGTATCGTGAACGTCGTTTGCTGTGAGCTTCGAAAAGCAGCACGCAAGCAGCTGCCCTGGCAAACATCATTTTGTTTGCATACATGACACCTCCTGTCATACATCTTGTAATTTCTTTCTTTCTTCTTTTTTTTTTTACACAAACCTGGGCTACTGGACATCACTCCTGCAGGTGTTTACGGCAGGTAAAGATAACGTGAAATGTGTTGCTGTTGTAAAATCGCTTTCTTCCCATCTGCGTTCGACTAGTTTTGCCTGACGTCAGGATCCGGATGTGTGGCACAAAAAACTGAATCTGAATGGAGAGAGAAGTGAAACTGAAAAGTGAGAATGAATTAGGGAGCTGAATTTTTCAATAAAATGAAATACAGCTTTGATTTAATCATCATACACATTTAAACCAATAGATTCAAGTTCAAATGAGTCCATTCAGATTCAGATTTTAAAAGCAATTTTTTTCAAACTGATGAATTCAGGTTCAAGTATGAAGAATTCAAATTTACTTCCTAGTGGCACAAAATGTATCCCATTATAGCCACAACTCCATCAGCTGATGTGTGAATTGTTAAAAATGCACCAAGCTTTTTGTTCTAAAAAAAGTGTCAGATTTCATCTGAAGTTTCACAAATAAAATCGTGTATTTTACAGTCCCAAGCCATTGTTTTCCTCTAAAATGTAGATTTTTTAGTAGACTTGAACATAATTAATTTTTTTGTGCAACTTTCTAATTTAATATTGATGCCAATATTTTATCATAAAATTCTGACTTAATCAGAATTGCAAGTTTTTGTTTTAAAATAAACAAAAAACCTTGACTTCTGATTAAAAATGATGATTCTCTCACAATTTACAGTCTTTGACGTAAGAATTTTGTACTTTTTAATGCAGCGAGGGAACGTATTGTCAGTGTTGTGTCCGTGGGCTCTTGCTTTAGTTTATCATACTAAGAAGCACGCAGGAGACACGTCTATTTGGTGGAAATGCCGTCGTTTTATTCAATCATACTTACGTGAATCTGCCACAAATACAACGTCAATACATTGTTAGAGTCACAGCGACCACTCGTGGTGTGGTTAAGCACACACACACAAATACATCGCACGGAGGTCAAAGGTCCATGAGCACCACCTGGAGTGTACCTGTACACGTGCCTAAACTTAACGGTTTCCAGCATATTTACCTGCCGTGGCGCAGACTTAATGCAGTCTTTGCTGCCCTTTCTGTTCTGCAGAGTGTCTGACACACAGCTTCTTTGGATCCACCACAAACACGGTGGTTTTGGCATTGAAAGGTCTGTTCTGGGCTTCAAACTTCTCTCGTCCAGGCCTCCTCAGGTACAGGGCAGTCTCCCCGAACACAGCCATCGCAGCGTCTGAACTCATCTCTGCCACTTGAACCCAGTAGAGGACTGGAACAGTCCAAGGTTAGATGATTAAACTGTGATTCTGTTTAATGAAGAAGTGGAGACGTTGCTCAGCATTTCTTATAATCTGTGCCGTGTTGTTTTTTTTTTTAACTTCTATTATATACATGGGTGTGTGATGACTTTTAAGTTGTTCTTTTTTTTGCTGTTGTTGTTTTATTATGTAAAGCACTTTGTGTTACATTCGTATGAAAAGTGCTTTATGAATAAAGTTTGATTGGGAAGCAACTACAGCTCAAGAACAGAATGAACGTCAAAGAAGTGTGACCCCTGCAAGAGCCATCATTGGTGACAGAGCATTTTGAGCTATCTGTGTTTAGCAACCTGGGTACTGATCTTGTAAAATCCGAGGAAACTGTTAGATCTTAAACACTAAAGACTCAGTGATGGAATAAAGTAAATTCCTTGTTTGCATGTTTTATAAGTCCGCTGTAAGTGCATATTTTAACATGTTATAGAATAAAGGTTTTTGGCTTTAAATATTAATCAAAGATATACACTACTATATTGTATTTAGCCCAAACAGTATAGCAACATATTAAACTGATTAAAAGCGCACACATTATGTGTATGTTTATATGACTTAGTGTGAATAAATAAAAGAGAATTAGCATGTTGTTATTTTCTTGAGTGGAAGCCATTTTGGATTCAGAAGTCTTTTTTTTTTTTTAAACCTTCCGGTTGTTACAGATGTTATGTAGCTTACCAGTAAAAACAAAAATCTGACTTGGAACTCAGAAATTCCGACATTAGAGTAAAAATAAATGCACATGAATTACAATATTCCACCTATAAATTACACCGCTTGTTACAGTTTTTAAACTGTAAATTAAATATCAAAGTCAAGACACACAACAAAATCGAACTTATATACGTAATACATATAAACTGCGTATATTGTAAGTTTATGTAAATGTATTTATCATATTCCCGTTTTAGAAGACGTCATTACAAAACGTTGCGAAACCGTGTCTTCCGGTTTGCCGGGAACGCGCAGGCGGTCTTGAACGTCCCTCTGCTTCATTGTGCAGCCGAGGAAACGTCGAACGGTTTCGACGACGTCGGTATGAAATGGCAGAAACTGTCTGTGTCGCGGAAGCACTAAGATTGCGTTACGTTGTAACTCCACATCTTTTCTGCTGTGTTTCCGGCCTGACAGTTTGAGGGAAACCTGGAGTGTGCCCGGATTAAAAAAAGGGGGGTTTAAAGACTAGTATTTCCTCCCGGAAAAAGAAAAAAAAAACCTTCCAGGTTGTGTCTCTGGCTGGGAGCGAGCGGCGACTGCGGGTCGACACTGTTGGAATTAACCGGAGAAGGGTGAGCTCTGCATGTGGATCTTTATTTTTTATGTCTTTCGTAGACGTGTTTCACGTGTTATTTCCGACTGTTTTTGTGGGGTGGGGAATGGCCAAATGTGGGTCACACACGTCAGTATAAAAAAAACAAACAAAAAAAAACAAAAACGTGTTAACGGCTACGCTCAGAGTGACCACCGCGGCGAGCAGGACAGGTCTGGCCTAAAGGGTACGAGGCAACGCTGGGAAACATGCAGCTCTAACCTGAATATGTCGGTGTTAACACACATACACACTTTAGTGCAGTTTCACACTGAGGAATGAACACGGGGTCCCTGTTGGCAGTTAAAACTAGTGAAATTTCCAAGTAGGGCTGTGTTGACCTCCGCATAAACCCACAATAACAGTCTTCATGTAAACAGACAGCTCTTGTTGACGCTTGTGAATACACCCTGTTTCCAGCTGGCATCAAGTTTGCAGCTTTTAGTCAGGGCTGTGAAGTGATTTCGGTCCTTTGCTGCTCTGTACACTAGCCATATGTGTTAGATTTTGCACAGGCATGTAGAGCAACAACACCAATCAGACGTGATGTCAGGATCTCCTACTCACATGTTTGAATGTAAACACAATTTACACCCAAGTTTCAATAATAAAACCTATGAAGTCAGAGGATTGAGTGTGAAGTGTGCTAATGTATCAAATTATCTGGGACATCATCTGATTGTAGCTGGGACAAGGCAAGATTATCTCAAATTTCTTTTCTTTTTTTCTTTTTAGATGTGTGTACACGTGTTTTGTTTCCAGTAAATGCATATTGCCTGAATACTATTGATCTGCTATGCTCCTGAAGTCTTGTTTGGGGCGCTGTAGCATCCACACTGCACTGCACATTGCTACTGAGGTGTTTCAAGCAGCCTGCCAAGAGGACAGCGGTGGTCGGTCAAATGCAGCAAAGAAATCTGACTCCTGCACCAAAAAGTGTAAGGTGGACTGCAGAGATGAGACGATGAGTCCTGGCTATTCCATAACTGACCGGTTATTGGCTGAGTTTGGTGCTGATCATTTCTGCATTGTCATTACGGATGAATAGTTTTCTGACAAATATTGTGATTTGATTTACAATTACAAAGCTCAAATTTGCATTAGATTTCTAACATGTATTTGAGCATTATCACATTGACCAGTGTGGTAAAAAAGGAAGGTGAGTTGTTTGTAGGCAGTTACTCTTCAGCTGAGAGGTCATTATCATTGTGTGAATATTGACTGTAAAATTCTGGAAGAACTATCTGGTCACATGACATAGATTTTTCCTTTTTTTTTTTTTTTTTTCTTGAACCTCACAGTGCTGTGTTGCAAAGAGACAGAACAAAGGTGTCAAAGCCAATTACAGAGATCTGATTGGTCAGCTTTATTGCTTATCATAAATTCATCTGATGTGGTAACACAGATGGAAAAAAAAATGAGAAAATTTTTATACCGGGTTGTAAATGTGTTAAATTCTGCAGCAAATTTGACACTTTTAGCATTGCGGGGGTCAGTGAAGTCGGTGAGGGTCAGTGGAGGAAATGCAACAAAACATGATTTCTGGAATGAGCTTCAACCCGGAAGTGGGGTTGTTGCCGCTTGGGTGTGGCGCAGGCATGGCCTAGCCATCCTAATTCTCTTCCTCTTATGCCAGGTTCACGCTGTACGATTTTGGCTGTCTTAAACAAAAGATGGGTGTGCAGTCGTGGGAAAAATTGGTCATCATAGCTCAAATGCGGTGGTTGTAGATCTCACAATGAGGCAGGACCCAAGTTGAAACCATCTTTTGACACAAGACGGACTACGACAGATATCAAACAGTGTCATAAATTTGGAGGACTTTTCTCAGACGGCCTGTTGTTGCCTCTACGATCTCTGTCAGCTAACCAACCAATAGGATAGGACCATAAATTAATGTAAACACAGCACAGTAGCCTAGTTAGAACAGTGCCAGGTACAATGGAAGAAAAAGGAGAGCAATCCACGCAACTCAAATAAAGAAGAAAGACACTTCTTTTATTTAATTTTATTTATTTATTTTCTTTTTAAACTTTCAAATCATCAGCACATTAACAGCAACCTGCTAATGATGTGCTGATGCTATGTTAAGAGCCCAAAGTGCACTCAGATTTGTTTCTGTCGTAGCCACGATTTAATTTATATTTCATGACACAGTGTACCATGTATTAAATTAATTATCTACTGATTTCATGGCTTTGATTTTATCAGACTGGAAAAAATTGTGCAGTATGGACCTGCCCTTAAAGCGATACCACGTAAGATTGTGCTCTTTAGCACCCTCTCTGGTTGAGAAGTGCAATTGTCTATTCCAATTGTTGAAAATATTGTCGCCTCATCTCCTGGCTTCTATTACGGAAGAAACGATGAACCAGCGAGCAAACAAAGTTCAATATTAATACAGCCTAATATCAACCAAACTCAAATGCACATTTAAGCTCCAGCTTTCGTTGTTGCATAAAGCCCACACCTGCTTGGTTGTCATTGCGACTGTACTGGTGGGAATAGCTTTGAATTTGAGGCGAATCAGACTCGTGTCATGACAGAGAATTTTCGTGAAGTGAATGTGTCTCTCTTGTCCTAGACCACAAATAAGCTGTTGTAGCATTAAAACTTCATATGTTTCAGCTCTATCTTAACTTGATTAATATATGAGCAAGAGTGAATAACATATTTTATTACATCTTTTGATATGGTTTTAAAACCCTCATCTCATTGCTGTGTTGATAGCTGGCATGTCTTGATTTGAGAAGAGGGTAATAGAGTTGGTGACCTCCCTGTCCCTCCTTGAGGCTTTTTCATTTGTGTTATCATCAGAGAAGATTGCATTGTTTACCATTTGTTGTAGTGGTTTGTGAAGTTACCTTGCATATTTTGGACATTATTCTTTACTGCTGTACATCTCCTTTATCAAATCCATTTTACAGCTAGTTGCAGCTCTCTCACATGCTGGTGTGAAGGTAACCAACATAAAGTCTTCAGTTCATTTTAGCTGCAAAGGCAAAAGCAGCATGTTTAAGACCTCAGCGGTGTGGCACACTTTATAGTGAGTGACAAGCTGGCAAATAAACTCTCCCATCACATTTATCTGAAGAAAAGAAGCCCCCCCCCATGACGTGCAAGCTATTTTTTCATCTGGTGCATCTCTGTCGCACACTAGTTTGCTCTATCGAGAGTGCACTGTCAGTCACTCACATCTCCTATGTGCACGTGGAGGATATTCAGTCATGCGCATATGGACTTTTTTTCGTTTTGTCTTGTGTATGTGTGTATATGAACCTCACTCGTACGCATGTGTCGGACATTTCTGTTCAGCGTTGTGCATTTGTAACTCCTTTGTTTGGTGACAAAAGGACTGGTTATTGAAAACTGATACCTTTCTGGTATTGATCAAATTGCTTCAGAACCATCTTGGATCAGAACTCAGCATCGTTCAATACCTTGTGTGGACACCTTGTTGTGATGCCACTCATAGTTTCACTGTGGTTTCACCACTCATAGTCACTCTAGTCATCTAATCCTGACATGACGAGGCAGTGGTAACTTCAAACGAGCATCTGGAAACACTACTAGCATCTCCAGTTCAGTCGCCTGACAGATCAGACCCACATCTAGACAGATGTAGGGTCTGAAAATCCAAGAGGCAGGACCAGCTGTTGCTTCTCTGCATACAGTTGGTTAGTGCTACAACCAGCCAGAGAAAAGACCAAGGTGACTACTCAAAGCGATACAAACTGTTCAACGGGGGGTGTTGTCCTTGTAGTTTCTGCAAGCAGAACTTGAGAAAAACCTAACCGTCTGCTCTGTGTGATGTTAGCCGACAGATGTACATAATCACGCTCAGATAACTTCTTGAATAGCTTTTTTTTTTATTTTTTATATCAGTAGAGGAAGTTTACCAGATTCCTCTTTTCATTTGTAATTGAGATGGGCCTCATCCACTACAATTCTTTAAAGATTTTCACAGAAGTTTGTGTCTTTAATTAACTTTCTCAAAAGACCATTGTTTACCATTCAGACTACAACGTTGCAACTCTGTCATCATCGCGTGAAGCCCTCTGGAGACACTCGACAAAAATAGACCGATCTGATTAACGCCCCAAGACTTTTGGTCATAATTAATGAGCTTCAGCAGAGGGTAGCTAGACGGACCAAATGAACAAATTCAAATTTGCTAGAGGTCCATCTAGGTTTCTAGGCGACTAGTTTAGTGTTTGATAAAGGGAACTGGTGTGTGAGATTTGTCATCACATGCGACCCTGCAGACATGCTCCTTAGTTCGTTGTTGTTGAGTTTTTAACAAACAGCATTTCATAGCTTATCACAGCTTTTATTTCCAAACACCCAAATCCACTGTGAGCCCTGTACATTCAATTCCAAATCAGACCATGAAAAAAAAACCTTTCTAATTCGTCACTATTACAGAAAGTGAAGAAAGAGGACTATTAGGCTGTTAGAAATGCCAGTGTGTATTTCATTTAGTGATGTCATTTATTCTGTGAAAAAAATGAAACGGGTGATCCTTATTTAAGGACAAAGGCAGACCCATTACCGGCTGTCTGGTTCCATGGCAACAGCAACAATGCTAAAGACTAAAGTTTATTTTGATTGCGTTGGTAAGAGGTAAAACCTTACTGAGAATTCTTCTTCTCTGGATTGAACTGAACTTTTCACAAACTGAACTTGGAAAAATCTGGACTGGAATATGGAGGTAGAAAGTTTGAAAGGTTCCATAAAGTTTAAATCTGGTTTTAAGTTAAATAAGGATAGTTTGGCATGTCAAATAGACACGCAGTGAACCTCATATCTTATATTCAGCTCCTTCAAATGCACATTTTACAACTTAAATATTCAGCTAAAACACAATCTACTTGGAAAACCTGCAAAATGTTTTGTAACGCTTCACATGGACTCGTTTGGATCCTCCTCCAACATTAACGAAGACCAGCCCACTTTCTGTTAGACTCTGGCGGTCTGAACCTCAGTTTGAGGCTCAGTTAACTTCTACTTATCTAACTATTTTCATTCACCAGCTTTGAACTGAGTTTATTTGAGCTGCGTTGCTCTCATACAGTCATACAATTATATACATGATCGTGTCAGGATAAACACTGATAACGTCTGCAGGCTAATTTCATGGTAAGCCAACCATTCATCACGTCAGCAACCAATCATGACAGAGGGAACCACAGGCTATGGCCATATATGCTACTGGTGGACTGAGTCAGTGGCATCTGAAACCATTTAAACATTGTTATCAGCTGGTTCAGCTGCTGGATGCTCTACTCTGGTTCAGGCAGTTTATATACCAGCAGCCCATCATCATTGCCGTGAGGTAAAAATAAATTTATACCCAACAATTACACAATTTCTAATCCACAATCGAATGTAATGTCTCAAAAATCTTTGGAGTTAATCATTAATGACATCAGCAAACACGAAAACTGTCGATTAAGAACATCAGTTTCCACAAGATAAAAAGACATATTGAAGACTTTACAACACACACAGTTTTTACAGTATCTAATTATTGATTTATTGCTAAAGGATTATCATTTTACCCATTCACTTCATAAAAGGGATAGAAATCATTAATAGAGTAACAGAATGAAATGCTAGTGACTGTTGGCGAATGACACCCCCCCCTTACTTTCAAAGATGATGATGCTTCACTTCATAATTTGAGTTTCCTCTCAGGTGGCATGAAGTTTTAGCTTTAGTACATAGATTATCAATATGGGGTGCTGATCGTTCATTTATCAACGGCAGCCTTTTGTGTTTCAGACACTGAATGTTGTTGTGTTTCTATTCATGCTGACTGACCTGTTTGTGATGAAAATGGATAACCAGCTTGTCTGCTGTTGGGACTCGGGTCATGGTAGGCCAGATTACTCAGAGCTGTTTGATATTTGCAAGAACCTTGCTTCATTTGAAGTGATCTAGAGCAGAGATCGGAAACAGATTGTATCCCTGGAGAGACTGTGTGATGGACAGCCGTGGAGGCAAAGAGCTGGACAGGACTGTCAGTTCAAAAGCCATATCTGGATCTCTTTGATGCGGTTATCAGTTCATTTCCGCGTGTGTGTGTCATTACGTCCACACTGTTGGTTTTTCACATGGCAGTAGCTGTGACTGCTCGGGTTGATGGGATGTCTGCGAATCAGATTTTTTTTTTTTCTTTCTTGGTGCTGCAGATATGAAAGCTCTTTGACCCATGTTGGTACTGTTTGGTCAGATCCATCAGTGTTGCCATGGTCATTTCACTTATACCAAACATGCAGAACACACTGAATTACTGAGCAAGTAAATTAAATCAATGAATTTATTTTCTGTCGGTTACAATCTGAAAAGCAAAAATATAATCTATAAAGCGCTGATCAAATGTGATCAAATGGATGTTTTTGAGCCACAGATCAGACCTGTAAAGTTTAAAAACAAAATGGAGAAACAAATGTTATTTTGTCGTTATAAATGTTTTTCAGAGAAATTGTTAAAAATAAAAGGTGCAGTTCTTACCACAGTAAGAAGATGTAACTGTCTTTAAAGAAGAACAAACTGAATTATCTTTAATATTATAAAACTAACTCAGTCTTGGTAGAATATTGATAAGGAAAAAGACTTAATCAGCTGTTGCTGCAGTTTCTAAGAAGTAACCGGCTCACTGTAGCTTTGTTTGGTGGAGTTTAACAGAAGATGCGTAGAAAGCTCAGATAAGATAACCAAGATTCATTTATAAAATAACAGGACAATAAAGTCCCCAAAACTTGTTTGATGAAGCTCTTACAGCCAAGACTCTACTAAACTGGATAACTCTTGCACGCGTTTACTTTACTTAACATTGATTATGATGTTGCAGCCTCCATGGCAGTAGGTTGTTTCTGTCATGTTTTGTTGTAGAGAAGTTGTTATAAGGTGAAGATTTCTGTTTGTGTTCCACCACAATGTTGCACGATGCACAGAGCAACGTACCTCCACTTTCTACTGTTGTGCAAATTAACTTTCAAATGTTTTGCACGTTTGTTAGCAGATGACAGCGGTTTTGCTTTTTGTACTTTCATTAACTGGTATAACTGGTATATAAGTTGTTTTGCCTCCAGAGCTGTGGGACTTGTAGTTCTTCTCTCCGTTTTTTTGACTGCTTAAAATATCTTCAAATTGCAACGCTCCACGTATTTTGTGGACTTTGGCTTTTAGAAAAAGATCAATATTGCTTTTTTTTTAGCTTTTCATAGCTAAAGTGGGGGTAAATTCTTTCTTTATTGGGTGTATGTCCACAGTGGCAGGGAACCCCAACGTTGTAATCATCTTCTTACCTTCATGTGCATCTCCCCAGGAATGTGAGTAGATATGTGATTGGTCCGCTTGGTAGGATTGCATTTCCGTCTACATATTTCCTGCTACCACTTGTTCTTCATTGTTTTCAAGCCAGTCAGAAAGATGAATCGCTTGAATATCAGTAAAAGTTACTGTTGCATCACTTTTATCTGCTCCATCAAACAAAAGATGTGCTTCCTCTGCTCCGCTGGTGTCTGAGCTATGAAGGAAGTAAAGAAAAGGAAGCAATGCACAGCGAGCTACAGCGCTGCAGAAAATCATACACCACATTGGTGGTGTATTTACAGTGACACAAACAACAGATAAGTATAAACGTCCAGTACGATGTAGGTCCTGCAGCTAGGCTACAATTTATTTGCAACCCAGCTGCTTTATACGACCATTAATTATGCAGTTCTGTTGGCATGTTCACTGACTTGTTGTGATTATGTTTCTTGTTGCCGTTGCCCTCATACAACAGGATTTCTGATCATAAATGTTGACATCTTTGATATTTCTCATTAGTCCATTCCAAACGTTTTTCCAAATAAAATCTACCACTCTTAAAGCACTTTATATCGGAGGAAAATCTAAAAAGATTGTCTAAAGAACTATCAGGATAATCATGGCTTTACTGAAGATAGCTGTAAAAACAAAAAAACTGCCTTAATTCTCCTATAATTGGATAAGTGGCTGGCCTAATCTGTGACTATTTGATAATTTGCTAGAGTATGTCTTTTCTTTTTTCCCCTCAGGACATTTGACAGTTCTCCTATTATATGATAAGGGTGTTCAGGCTCTTCTACGATGTGAACCCCGTCTTCTTAAACCTCTACACTGTGTGGCTCAGCTGCAGACTGTTGACAAGGTTCTTCATCAAGACAGAAAAGATATTGTCCTTATCAGAGTCAAAGTTAATAAGGCAAGAGGGTAGATGGGAGAAAGAAAATTACATGAATAGAAACCAGCGGATGAAGTCGAGGAACACGGGGAGCCAGGGAGGAGACAGAACATAAACATTCTGTTCTGGCAACTCATTGATTTGGATTTTAATTTTGATTTCAACACATAACTATTTAGTTGTTCATTGTTCTTTGTTTGGTTTTAATTGTGCTTCAGAAGAACGGTGTACCTACAAACAGGAAAAGGCTTGCAGCCTAGCTGATACTGGGGTGGAGGGGTGGAGTGAACTTACATTAGTTAGTAAAAATCATATCCAGCATGTGGACCGCACAGATATCAACACGGACCCCTCCTCCTCAGCACGATGTTCCAAATCCCACTAATGATTTGTCATCTTCATACCCAGCATGAAATCCGGCTTCCTGCCTCCTTCTCCCTCCTCCCCCTTCCTGGATCGCTCCATCACCCCATCCTCTTTCTTAAAGTCTCCATGCACAGCTCCTCTGGGTTAAATTATTTCACAAGCATAGTAATTATTATAAGTGATGAACCCCGTTTTTTTCATTGTATGCACAGGCAGTTTGATTTTCAGACATTGATTATTATTATTATTATTATTTTTGCTTGTGAATTGAGGCTTTAATTGGTCTGAAGATACTAAGACGACATTCACATCGTTAGCATGTCTGCACTGCAGTGGGCTTAATCACTGCCAGCAACATAATTCTCTTTGAGAGCCCAGCACTTAATGCTGATAATACCACTCAGCATTCCTGACAACTGGTCCCCATGTATAAAATAAAAAAAAACCTTGTATGATTTTTTTTTTTAAATTTTTTTAATTTAATAACTGGATTCATGAGGCAGTAAACCATAAGCTCTTACTGTAGGACAGGGTGGTCTTTAATTGATTTCATCTGATGAGTATTGTTCATATGTAGTAAAGATTATGAGGCGCTTTAACGCCTGCAGGCTGTAGTTGCTCCAAGAAGATTTTGGGTTTGTTTTTCCCCGCTTGGTAAGGTTTGTTTCATCCAGTGTGAATGCAGTATCTCAAGAGGATGGGCAGCATTTATATTATTCCATTTTTTTTTAAAAACCTAAACAAAGCTAAATGTCTGCTCTAGCTGCCAACCTAATGTCCAGAAGATCAGCAA
The DNA here is from genome assembly GCA_037176975.1 of Arrhamphus sclerolepis. Taxonomy (NCBI): domain Eukaryota; kingdom Metazoa; phylum Chordata; class Actinopteri; order Beloniformes; family Hemiramphidae; genus Arrhamphus; species Arrhamphus sclerolepis. The sequence goes on along the minus strand of JBAMYA010000007.1, from coordinate 3,676,306 downwards.
GGAGCAACGTTACATGCAGCAATGCTTTTAACTCTGCTAACATTACATAAAGTTATGTCATTGCACCTGTTGTGACTTTACCTCAGATAACGGAGCTACAAACCCGAGATTAAGAGTTAAAACTTTAGGTCTAGTGCTAGGTAGTTAATAGTAAATCTGAAATTATGCTCAGATCTACTCAAACACTGTATAATTTATTTATTTTTATTTTATTTAGTCATTTAACAGACACTTGTTCTGAGTGACTCACAAGTAAAAAACATGGACAACTATGATTGAATTTGTAAATGTGTAAATAAAATACTGCTTTACAGTCCTCTGCTACCCCGTACAAGTGCAGATACCAACTACTAGTTCAGAGCTATGGAGAGAGAGAGTGAAGAGAGGGATATAACAGGAGAGCAGTAATAAGAGAGGAAGAGAAAGATAAGTACTGTTAGGAGAGCAAGTTCTATGACAGGGCTGTCCTCCATTGGGGGATAAGATATGAGAATAGTCTGGATTGGTGTGCCTGTACAGCCGGCTTTGTTGGACGATGCTCGTGTGCTGAAAGCAGCAGACAAGGGGTTGCATGAGCTTTACAAGAATGTTCAGGTAAAAGGGAGCAGTTCCAGCTAGTACTCTGTAGGTCAACATAAGTGACTTGAACTTGATGCGGGCAGCTACAGGTAGCCAGTGGAGCTTGATAAGCTGTGCGGCGATGTGTGCAAGCTTTGATTGGTTGAAGACAAGACGCGCTGCTGCATTCTATACCATCTGAAGCAGCTTCACACACATCGACACACCCATTAGAAGGGCATTGCAATAGACGATGCAGGTCATCACCATAGCTTGTACCAACGTGTCTGGCGTGCTGGGTTAGGAAACACCTACATTTCTACCTAAATGACATCTGAAACGAGCGCCGTCAAAGCTTAAACGAGGAGTAGCAAAGCCATGCTGCTATTCAGCGCATACATGGGCTGTAGTCGTGCAAGTAGCGGGAAGATCAGGCCTCAAATCAAGTACGATTAATTGAACATATTACCTCAATTAATCAACAGTTATTTTTAGTTAAGTTTTATTTTTCCTCACATAGATCACTGACAAGGTTTTTGCTGCAAATATTAAAACTGATATTTTTTTCGAATGACAGCATACAGAACTAAAAAAAAGTGAAGCAAAACCCAAACAGATTAACTATTTCAAAATATTGAAATACATAAAATAAGTTAGATATTGGTTCCAAATGGCGGAACAACATTGAAATGATTCATAAGAAAAAGTTACATCTGGATATACGAATCAAGCTTATTATAGTGGGAAAGCTAAAAGAAAACATGACGGAAGTGTGGTACACAAACATTTAGTCTTTTTTATCATTTAGAACATAATTTAAATCCACTAATGTTATCCACCCATCAGCACTTTCTTCTGCATTTCTGCTCTGATCTTAAAGCATTACGTTGACAATATACATTAAAACAGGAGGATGGAAACACACTTACTGGCTGAGAACCAAACGCCGGTGCTTGGCATGCAGAACTTGTTTCCACACTTCGACGGTGGACAGCTATGTCCATGACTGATTTCACACTGGGCTTAAGTTGCATTGTGAGCAGCACATGATATGTCACGTGACAGATGGTGTGAACTTGTGTTCAAAATACTGTTATGAATACATGTCCACAGTGTTCCAAGGTTAAAATGTTCATATGAATCTCTGTTACTAAAACACACACACAGTTTTAGTCTAATTTAATCTCTTCTTCTTGCTCTGTAGGTCTTGGGAGGCGAGCTCCACTTGGATGCCCACTCACAGTTGTCGTTCAAAGTTTCATCATGAACCGGAACAAGCGTGAAAAGGAGTACTACAGTATAGATGTTGGTGATTCAACTTTTACCGTTTTAAAGCGCTACCAGAACCTCAGACCCATTGGATCCGGAGCACAGGGAATTGTCTGGTGAGTGATATGCATTTCCTATAAATATATTTGTTAAGCCAGGAAATTTACTATGGAGCCTTTTCCACCAAAACAGTTCCAGTCTCAAACTAGTTCTGAGTTTCAGCTGTGAAGAAAGAATGATCTGCTGATCTGGAACCAAAAACCCATTTGGCTGGATGCAAGAACCGGTTATGTCAGGACTAGGGGCAGGATTATTTAGTCAACAACTACCACTGTTAAGTCACATCAAAATGGTAGAGGGATAACTAACGAAAAGAAATCAACAAAGAGCGGGCACCAAAGCCATGTCATTCTAAAGCAGAGGAGGCGGGAAATGGCAGAGATCTCTTGTTTTCTCTTAACCTCCTGTACTCAGTGCGTATAGAATTTATAGTTTGAGCTTTGTGCTGGATGCTTTCTACTTATCTGACTGCAGCTGGGATGGGCTGTTTTCTGTGGACTGAGCCGAATACGAGAGTGTTTGGACGGGGAAGAGCTACTCACTTTCGCTGTTCCCAGAAGTCCCCAATAACACAGCGCAAGTTGCTAGATTTGTCGATGCTAGTCACTTTATGGAAAAAATTAAAAACAGTGGCTGGAGTGGTCTGAATACTCACTAAACACAGTGATAAAGTCTCTTAGTTGGCAACACTGCATTTATCAGCTGAAGTGCTCTGACGTTGACAACTTAACGTATAAAGTGCTGAGTCATTCAGTAGTTCATGAACTACTGGATCTCGGCTTTGTCCCGCTTCCTCTGTTGTTGATTGACGTGGCACTGATTTCACACTCATTTCAGAATTGCAACTGCAAAAACAAAAAGCGCAAATGACAGAGACAATTTGAAAATGGAGATGGTTTTAGAACAGTGTAGCCAAGAAAGTGTAACCTGGGTTCTAGATTTTCATCTCCTGGTCACATATTCTGGGTTTTGGCTCTCAGATTTTGGATTTTGACTCTCAGATTTTAGACTAGGATCTGAACTGACATCATGAAAGACAGCCTTCCATCTTGGACTTGATGTCTGAGATAACAGCACACATATGATTTCCTTTAACTGTTCAAATTTGTGTTTGACATTGTATTTATGTATTTCACTGCTATATCTTTTAAAAATTAAAATAAATTATAGCCACTCTGGTCTTTATTTTGGTTGATCCATGTAAACCCTGTTTGCATCTTCATTCGTAAATGTTTTTGGGTGTTACAGTAGCCTCTTACACACAGCATTTTCAGTCCGCCAGAGTTTGCCTCCATTGTGTTGTGTATGATGAGAATGGCGGGACATATTCGTCATGCCTCTGTAACGCCTTGAGAGCTGGTCTTATCGATGGCGCTCTTGTCTTGTCTTGTAAACGCACCCAAGTTTTGTATTTCTGAAGGGTAAAAGTGATGGTTAAAAAAAGAACAGACTTTTTTCAGCTGATATAATCTGCTGGTGTGTATGGATCCCATTCTAAAGAGGTGGTATGAATAAATGAACGATAATACCAAACGTTATTATAACAGAGTAGTTATATTAAGACATTGGTTCTGATGGAAGAAAAGATTATCACAGTAAACTAAAGGGGAGGTTGATGGAAGCTGGTGATACGGGAAGTTAACTTGATTATGAAGAAATGATGATGAAGATGAAGAAAATAGCAGAAGTTGATGTGTACACTAGAATTAGATGAGGGAAAAATGGTTTTTGTTCTGCATTTTTTTGTGCACACATACTGTAGGGAATCTTGAACTGACTGGTGTCGCTGTAGGTACAATAAAAACTTTGGACGAGCGCTACGTTGTCTAAAAGAATAAAAACTAGTACCTGTGTTCTTGCATACTTGGTGCCATTGATAATTAAGTTTGTAATTTAGTGCCTAACACACAGTGTTGTGAGTAAATAAATCAGAGATCCATTTGAAAACGGTGTCAAATTTCTTTTAGCATTTATTGATTGAACTCCTGTGCTCCTAATTCATGCATCTGTCGCATTTTAAGCTTAAAATGGGCCAAAAAAGAGAGAAAAACGTTGGCACTTTAAATCCTCTACTGCATTTATTTGTGCCCCTACTACTGCAGGTAATTCTAATTAAATTGCCTTGAACAAGATAAAGATAAATTTAACAGTTGCTTCCCATGTTTTTATTTCTAGTGTTTTATTTTGAGTTGCAGAAGTGCAACAGACTTTGAATCGGCATTCCTGTTGAAATTTCTCTTTTGATTCTTCACCTCAGTTCAGCGTATGACCACAACCTGGAGAGAAATGTCGCCATCAAGAAGCTGAGCCGACCCTTTCAGAATCAAACTCACGCAAAACGGGCCTACAGAGAGCTGGTGCTCATGAAATGTGTCAACCACAAGAATGTAAGCTTTGTTTATCTTGTCGTTCTTTTTGATTTCAAATCTGTTATAAATGAATGTGTAGTTCCTGTTGCTAAAGGCTTAAAATACTTTTGTATTAGAATTTCTCCCATTTAGTGGACAAGTTAAACCTGACAATCATCTAAAATACTCTCCATCCACTGTCTAACAACATGCTACTACTTTGTCAGTAGGCTGCGTCTGTCCCAAATTTGATTCAAGTCTTTGCTTCACTTCTTTGATGACATTAATTCCCAAACCAGTGCCTTTACTTTTAAAGCTATGTGTATCTTTAAAATGCTGACAGAACTAGGCTAATGTTGCTTTCACACTTGTGGCTCAAAGGTTTGGTCATAATTGTGTTTCACTTGGAACAATCACGCTCTGGTGGGTCTGATACTGAGACAGCTCTGAAGAGGTGGTCTCAGTACGGCTGTTGTTGAACGCTGGTGCGGTTCGTTTGTCTTGTGAAAGTTCCTTGACCTTTGGGCTGATCCATCTATGGGTGGACAACTCCTGTGTGACAGCGAAGAGGGCTTCCGTAGTCCACCGTAGTCCCCTGCATTGTTGTAAACACGACAAAAGAAAGTTACGCTAGCAGTTGCGGACAAACGACTTCCAGCTGCTGTGCAGCTCATCTAGACTGGTACAAACAAGTAGTGTAGAAATAAAAAGCCCAACTGGGTCAAACAAAACACGTAGTCATTGTATCACCATGCACTTCTGCTCTTCAGCTTCAGGCTGGTTGTCATGGAAACACGATACTCTTGTCAAGACTGCTGTTGGCACTGACCGTTGTCATGTGACTTGTGGTGGGTTGTTTGGGAACAGTCCCTGCAAACACGAACCGAACTCAACGAAACATGATGCAACGCTCACCAACACGTGAGAACAAAAATGTAAAATAATTTCAACACGTGTGAGAACGACCTAAGGAATTCCCAAAGAAATGACCGTGGGATTGCTGATACTGCCCATCTCTGGTCTCTTGCTTACTGCTTGAAAATTTGAGATAAATCTTTAAAAGTGTATGAAATAGTTAATACAGCAGGGAAGCTGCACATCAGCTGTGAATTCTGACAGTTAGTCAGACACTTCCATGGTTATGAGTTAAGTACATCTGACTGGCAGTTCATGGTTTCCTTGGTGACCTAAAGTGTAATATTCCATCTGTCTCAGACTAAAAATGCATTTAAAGGTTGTCTTGAACAGGTGCTGTTTAGGGAAGAACTGTAACTCCAAATTCAATTTCTTTGCCACTGTGAGCAACACAAACTACCCCCCCCCCCCCCACACACACACACACACACACACACTGTGTGACATTTGTGTTGCTGTAGCAAAAATGGCCAACATAAGAGCGAGTTCAAAAACGTATAAATTATGGATTTGTTTGAAAATACTAATCTGATTTTTTGATTCTGTAGAGAAGTTGAGCTTTTTTTTCTGTCATTTATCTTGTGTGACAGAGAACATATTTTCCTAATTTTGTTAAAACTAGAGACCTGTCAAGTGAAAACTGAGCTTTTTTTTTTTTAAATTTCAACATCCTCCACTCTGCCAAAATGTCAGTTACACTTTTCCTCATGAAAATTCCACCTCTCATTTCTATGGGAATGTTTGTGTTTGCCCGCTTGAGTTTGCTTATGTGGTTGGCCCAAGTGGGACTCGGGTAGGAAAACCCATTTTGGATCGATGAACATTCACCATCTACGTACCTGAGCATAACCATTGCGAGGAGCTCACATGGGACCAATATGGAACACAGAGAATCCAATATGGGGCCTCATTTTGAGCCCATATTGTATCTGTGATGGGCCCCACATACAGATATTGGCTGGTTTCTCCAGTTCAACGGTGGTAATATGGCCTCACAGAATGGCCCACTGCAAAATAATGAAAAAAAAAGAATTGAGATTTATTTTGTTGCTTTTCTGCAACTTTACATCAAGTTATTTGATATCTGATTCAGTCAAAATCTATTGTGATAAAGCAGCATTATTGACAGAGTTCATAGTTAATGACAGAGTACATTTAGATGGTGCAAAACTTGTCCTGTAAATTATTTTTATGAAGAAGAATGTTAGTTGTGTTTAGTGTCTTTGTCATTTTGAAAATCACTCTTTCCCTGTGCATCCTTTTTAATAGTGCTCCATCGAGCTCGGAGATTAAGTGATGAAATATAGTCCTGCTTAGAGTGATGACAAAAAAACTGATCACTGAACTAGAAAACGGTGGTGTACACACACACGCGCACACACACACACACACACACATGGAGCAGTCAATATCGATTTGTTTTGAATGACCTCTGTGCATTTCACTGCCACTGCATCATGTTTTCTAAATAGCGTTATAGATCAGACAGTGTTCTTTTTTTTGTTCTTTTTTTCCTCCAAAATTGATCCTTTAAGCCCTTCAGTCACCTTTATCTTCACTATTTAACTTTCTCTTTTGACAGATCATCGGCCTATTAAATGTTTTCACACCACAGAAGACACTGGAGGAATTCCAAGATGTGTGAGTATTAGAGTCAAAACTGCTAAAGCAGCTGCTAGAGACAGCATGCCCTGTGTTTTTTTTAATTTTTAATTTGTTATTTTCCATTTGGATTGTGGTTGTATTTGTTATTGTCTATCTTGTGGACACGCTTGAGGTTCACTTACTTTAGGATCTACAGACCAGAGAATGAAGTGGAAATGTTCCATCATAAAGTAGCTAAAACTGGATAAAGTTCAGTGATTATAAAAATTGCTTTGAACAATTAAGTGGGTTGTGGTAGTGACAAATCAAAATTTCACATACTTTTTAAAGAATTTCTGGACAATAGAGTCTTCAGACCAAAGAGAATTGGTACAGTTAGGTATGCAAGTGTCACAGTTCAGAATCCACACCAACATATGTCATCCTCACTCCCTCTTTCTTGTTTATTTAAGCAAGACAAAACTTGCAAACCAAATTCTGCACATATCTCAACATCACAGCTCTGCAGTAAAAGAATCTGGATGGTAAAGGCCTGTCACACACCAAAAACATTTGGCACAGAGTGAAAGGAAAAATATAACAAAGAAAGCCCTTGAAAGTCGAGCAACTGAAATCTTATATCGAGCACGAGTTTCACTCTCAAAACTAAAGTAGTCCGTCTCCCCAGTTACAAAAGACGGGACGAGGTGACGTAATGTTGCTTAGATTAAATCCAAAATAAGCCTAGAGATTTGAAGTAAGCATTTTGGAAGTTGCAGTCACTCATCACATAGTATCACGGTATCACATAGTAGAAGCAGCGATATATGATGACGGCGGTGCTATTTTTAGCCCCTTCCCTCAGTCCTTTGTTTCAAGGAGTATTGGTAGGGGGGAGGGGAAAGAGGTAGTCGAAAGGACGGGCCAGCAGTTAGTCTGGTTCTTCTGGATTTGATTTTGATTTCCAGGTTGTTACCAGTGGATGCAGAAGAAACTGGTGCCACTGGTTCGGTATATTGTGCACCAGTGGTAGTGGGTGTAATTGACCCAGAATGTTTGGTAAGGTGAGTGGTTTTAGCTGGACAGGTTATTATCTTTGTATTGTTGACAATTAAATACATTTCAAATAGCTGAATTTTACTTTGTTATATTTTACTCAGCATCCCAGCCTTTATTTTAAATGAGATTGTAAACCCCAGTCTTTATACGTTCCCCATTTATGTGGACTCTGCTTTCACATAAGAACGACACAAGCGTATATTGAGCTGCATCCTGGATTTATTTTATCGTCAACAAGATGTCCATGTGAGTGGAAACTGGCTGTAAAATCATACTGGGGGAATACTAAACCAAGATGTGGGGGGAGCGATGGTTTTATGGAGTAGGACTTGAACAAACACGATTAATGCCATCCTCAGCTCAGCCTGTGTGTGTGTGTTTCTGTACTGCTGTGTCTGCCTGATTGGAGCTAAAAAGGAAACTGGACAATCATTGCCAGAGGGGCGCAGGGCTAGCTCAGATGAACACTCCATTTGCCCGCATGTTTGTATACTTGAATGCATACGTGCATCACAGTAGGCATTATGGTACAAAAAGCACAAAAATGGTATAAAAGCATAATTTCGCCTTACAAACATATGCACGTTCACTGAACTTCGCAACAAAGATTAGTCGACATCCTCTGTCAAAGGTTTTCTACTTCAAGTTGGGGTGTGAAGTAAATGATCTATCAGCTGACAGATAAAACGCCATCATTAACATTTTGTGAAGGCGTGTGTTTGCATGCATGCTTGTGTTAACGTATGCATCTCTCCTGTAGGTATCTAGTGATGGAACTGATGGACGCCAACCTCTGTCAAGTGATTCAGATGGAGCTGGACCACGAGAGGTTGTCCTACCTCCTTTACCAGATGCTGTGTGGAATCAAACACCTGCATGCTGCGGGCATCATACACAGGGTAAGTCACACTGATCAGTCCACTCTAACCGAAAGCACAACAACTTTCAATTTTAAGGTTTTACATCCATATTTAAAAAAGAAAGAGAGAACTTTTTCCACATCAGACCTTACCAGCTAAATTCAGTCTTGATGAAAGGCAATGCATGATACAAAAGCTATTTGAAAATGCTGAAACAAGTACATTGTTACTGCTTCCATAGGAAATAAAAAAATGTAAGTCATCAGCAGGGGTGCAGACATCCATAAAATATCCATATCCTGGCACTTTGCTGTATATTTCATTAAAGTGAACGTGACGACAACACAAAAAGATGACAATCTTATCTTAGATGAGTCATGATAATCAAAGATAAGCAAATGTAGCTGTCAGTTAATTTGAGAAGAGTTAATAAGGTAATTTCCAAAAGTTTTAGATTGCATTAGTCTGCAGTGAGAGAGATGATTAACAAGTGGTAAGTCGTCCCAGGAGGGGACATCCCAGCCAGGTTACTCTGAGGTTGGACCACGTATCTTCAGTTGCAGAAACCTGGAAGTTAACATATCAGGTATCACATTAAATGATTCATTTTGTCGTGGTTCAGTTATGCCCTGTTATATGTAATCACTCCAGACGACGTTTGTGATGTTAATTCACTGCAAATGCACCAAATTTAAAAAAAAAAAGGTTAAAAAAAAATTTGATCGTGGTATTTGTGGTCACAGAGACACAGGTTTCAGAAATAAAGCTTGGGAGGAAGTGGGAGAGTAGGTGGATCTGGTATGACTGCGTTTATGTGTCTGTGGACAGCAATGATGAGTTAGACAGTAACAAGATCATAACTGCGATATGTGTCAAGTGACCACGCAGTATGTAGTTACCACAACCACTAGTGGAGATGTGTTTGCCATAAGTACTGTAACTTTTAAATAAAATCAAAGTCAGCATTTCAGCACAGACTCCTCATACCAAGTCTTAAGCACGGCGGTGGAGTGATGCTGATTTGAGCTTTCATTGCAGACATCTGTGGATCTGTGGACTTGAAAGCCATTGAGTCCTCCTTGAACTCCTCTGCATACCAAATAATTCAAGAGTCAGATTAAGGCCAAATACCAAATTCTGGCCATCAATTGGACTGAAATTGGGTCATGCTACAGGCTAACACTGTTGCTTTTGAACAAAAGAGTGGAGCTTGACATCTGATTGGACAAAAATGTGGCTCTTTCAAGGATAATATCTTATAAGTTATGAAGATATTTTCAGATGAACCCATAGAATACTGACTGGAAAGAGCAAGGACGATAATGACAGAAGCGTTAGAGTTAGCACTCTGCAGTGTATCATCATTAATGTATTTTAAAGCAGTTTCACCTCCAGTAGTGTACAAATCTGGTCTTCATCCAATCAACTATGTTTCTGCACTGCCGGTTTTATGCGGCTGAGATAAAGAAAATAGTGGTGAGCTTTCACTGTGCTGGCAGCCAGACTTAGTCAGAGTAGCTGTTTCCTTCTGCTTCCACTTTTTATGTCAAGCTTAGCTTTGTAATCGCCGGAGGTAGCATGCAGACCTGAAAGTGGAATCTTACAATGTAACCCTCGGAAAAAAATCAAATAGCACACTTCCTAAAATGTCAAAAATAGTCTTTTAAGTAAGGAGTTGACAAGATCTCTTTGACATTTAAAAACACCAGATAACACAAGCTAACATTAACAGGTTGTTAAACTCTGGAGAGGATGTGTATGTTGCAGAAAAATACAAATGCACCGAGGCTCTTGTTTACTTTGAAACAACTCACGGATGGATATGTACACCCTGAAGCACCAGCAGCAGTACACACACACACACACACACACACACACACACACACACACACACACAGAGTTGAACCCTTCACTCAATACTGTTAACGATCTGACTTAATCTTTGCCAATGTCATTTTTACCATCTTGTTCTTCTTCCCCTGCTCTTCTTCCAGGTTCCCTCCATTACCCGATCTGTGGGCCGTGACAGGATCTTGGCTCTCCGCCAGCAGACTCAGTTCCTCTGGGACGCCTACTTCTCTTCTGTAGCTAAAATAGTCTTAACGACTCTGGAGGTAAGCTTGCAGACAATGGTCCTCAACGGGAGTAGCTGATTGAGGTATCAGGAGGGCTTAATTTAATCAACCAAACAGATACTGTATGTTGCTGTGCACTGTGGACCGACACCAGCTATATATCACCTCCAGAGAGGAACCCTGGGGAGAAGTCTTTCTCCAGCTGTCTGCTGAGTCAATGTGACAGCAGCCATCTGTTTTGTTTGCTTAATATTCATCTGGACTTGAAGAGATGCATGTTGACTGAGTTTCACGCTGTTCAGATTGCTTCCTTTAAACAAACACAGGAGTCTGCTGGAGCCGCTCAGCGTAAAGGTGGGGTACAGCGTAAAGGTGGGGTACAGCGTAAAGGTGGGGTACAGCGTAAAGGTGGGGTTCAGTGTAAAGGTGGGGGACAGCGTAAAGGTGGGGTTCAGCGTAAAGGTGGGGTACAGCGTAAAGGTGGGGTTCAGCGTAAAGGTGGGGGACAGCGTAAAGGTGGGGTTCAGCGTAAAGGTGGGGTACGGTGTAAAGATGGGGTACAGCATAAAGGTGGGGTACAGCGTAAAGGTGGGGTTCAGCGTAAAGGTGGGGTTCAGTGTAAAGGTGGGGGACAGCGTAAAGGTGGGGTACAGCGTAAAGGTGGGGTTCAGCGTAAAGGTGGGGTACAGCGTAAAGGTGGGGTACAGTGTAAAGATGGGTGTGGTTAGTGGTTGTATGTGAAGCTCATCTGTGGTGCAATGTTAGAAGAAGTAATATTTTCATGAACAGAAAGTCCAGTTAACGTTGTCATGACATTTGATGAAAGCAAACCAATCCTTCCACACTTTTGGAAATTTGCCCACAAACCAGTAACTTGAAATTACTTTTGAACATTTGATTCATCAGGATTGAAGTGAAATGGGAATTGTTATTACTCTCTTGAAGTTTTGTGGTTGAACTGACCTGAAATGATGTGCCTGGTGTCTCCTTCCTGGATGAAATCTACTGATATTGAATCTATTAAGATATATTCTGACATAAGTAACATTCAACAGTAACACAGAAATTCATGTTCACCTACCAGTTATCCTGACTCAATTCATCCCTCAGCATTTAAGCCCCTCACGCCCCGAAGCTCCCATTTAAAAAAGAAAAAGAAAGATGATCTAAACTAACTTACTTATCCAGGCTGTTATTTAGCTAAATGACATTCAAGGTTGTCAAAACGCTAAGATGTAAATACCTTTAGGTCTGGTTCTGATGTAGCACTCATTAATTCAGTTCAATTCAATTTATTTAAGTAGTGCCTGTTTACAACAAGTCATCTTTAGGTGCTTTAGAAACCCAGAACACTCTTTTCATCTTGTAGCCACCATTTATCACTCCAGTTTTGTTGTTTTTTTCTTAAAAAACAACAACTTTGCTTTCTGCTTCAGTGCGCTTATTTTCAACAGCTTGCTGAAATAATGGATACCCGACAGAAAATATGAGCATATGACAAAACAAATGCACAGTTGAGAAGATCGACTTACCCACGGGCCCATCTGATCCTTTCCTACTGTAATCCAGATGTGCTAAGAACTCATGACCACAGGCTAAATGGCTGAAATGAAGCGTTGTTGCTAACTGCAGCATCTGCTGCAACCCTGTCAGTTAGACGTTGGATGCATCTGAATCTCTGCATGTGTAAGAAGCCAGTTCCACGCAGGACGAAAGATAAATAAATCATGAATAAACAAATGAAATGTTGTTCCGTACTTTGTTTTTGGTATCTCCAGTACAATTCACTTGAGTTCAATTTCTATTTCCGATGAAATATATTGACATTTCACTTCAGCAAGAACAGCTGCTGAGTTGTGCTCAGCTTGATTGTTGATAAACGTGGATCATGTGACATTTACAGACTTCCAACCTCACATGGAGCAGGAGACACAACCGTAGACGCAGAAACAGTCACAACTGGAGTGTTATCAAGTGTGGACACAAATGAGGAGACTGGCAGGCGGCAGGTTCCAAAAGAGAATGAACTTTAGTTCATCAAGGTCTTCAGAGCATCCAGGACTCAACAGGGCAAAATGGGAACCAGGAAAACCAGAACCAGGACTAATCAGGAGGAAACAGACAAAGCGCTTCAACGTACACAAGTCCTGACTTTACCTTCTTGGAACTGAGAAACAGGAAGGGAAGTTAACAGCAACAGAAAAGGACCGAAAACCAGAGAAAAAAGACAAGAAGAAGACAAGAACCAGGAAAAAAAACAAAACAAAATGCAACACAACCTGACTGTATAGATTAATGACGTTAATTGTTTATTGGTTTTGTCCCTTTGGCGGCTGATTGAGACCCACTTTTTTATGGGACTAAGTCTGCTGGCTTGATGTGCATCAAGGTTGAGGTGGCAGCTCACACAAACAGGGCACATGCATTAAAATTAATCTTAATTAAACCAAACGAGACTGAACGCACTCTAAGAGAACAAAAGTAAACGGTAAATAACTCATACTACGTACTTTTTAACCTTTAGGAAGTATTTTACAGAACTTTTCCTTTATATAAACATATAGAAGCTCCATGAGGATTGTAGTTTAGAGACCGTTATTCAAATATGCTGAAAATAGAAAGAATTAATGGAGGTTATTTATTACATTGAAAGTAAATGAGAATGGAAGCGTTAAAAGAAAAGAAATCATCTAACGAATGACACTACTAAGCCTTTTCCAAACTCTTCATCACTTTATTCCACTTTGTGAGACGTGTGTATTCAGAGATGCAGGCAGAAGGTCAGCATGTGTCATTAGTCCTCTTCAGCCTTTGTCCTGACCTGGTAAGAACTTAAATGGAAGTTATTAGCTGGATGAGTAATGGACTTTCCCAGTTGGGATCCAGTTGCTAACATTTTAACAGCCAGACTTCCCAAAGCAGCGCGTTCTGTCTGAGACGTGCTCTTTTCAGTTCTTAATATTGATACATTGAGCTATTAAAACAATCTATTGACTCAAATGAGTGAGGAGGGTTTATGAGACTTATGAGGTCCTCATGCCAATGCAGTAAGTCAAGCTAGAAAATTGATTTTGTCACCATGTCACCACCATGGCCACTGAGATCCACCTCAGGACCAGGACCAGGACCTAGTCCAGATGGGCCTTAAAAACCATGCATCTCCAAAACAGTAACCTAGCAACTATTTACAGTTTTATAAATAGGGTATTTTAGTTTGAAATGTTTTTTTTTTCCAAAGCTCATCAAAGCGCTCATGGGAAAATGAAGGAGCTAGTTTTAAACAGTCATAATCATGTTTATTTACTTTCCTATTTGATCCGTCATTCATCTTCAACTTCATGTTGTTGTTATGATTATTGTCGTTGTCTCTCCCAGATCATCCAGGACCGCGTGGAGTCTCACGTGTCCAGAAACTGGCTGTTCTGGAATTCTCTACCTGGTGGTCTCTACGCCATCCCGCAGTATTCTGCTGACCCGACCCAGTTCCCTTTTTACTACGCCATACTGGGTAAGTCAGAGAACAGGGGCTGAGGAAGCCTTCTGTGTCACCAAAGCTTCACGTTAGATCCCCACTGTCCTCCCAACCCATGATTTTATATGTGTGTGTGTGTGTGTGTATCTAAATTTAGGAAAACGGTAAATTTAACTAACGTTAATGATTTGAGGGATGCTGTTTCTGCAGAAATGAAAGGAGATAAAGGAGATTAATTTCTGCTTCTGACAGTTAGTTTTGTTAGTTTTATGAGGTCCTTATAAAATGTTACCTTAGCAGGGCATCGTAGAGGATCTGCAGTGATGTACATGATACTTTACAACTAATGTAAAATGTATGTTTGCACAATCAACTCCAGAGCACATCCATTTTTTATTCTAAATTTAAGAATCTTTCTCTTTTCATAAATACCTGCACTGTTATCTGTTGATAAAAGCTGTTTAAATATGGAACTTACATAAATGAAGTCACTCTCTTCACTTTTTAACGTTCCTTCTGCTTCTTGTGTCTGGTGGAATAGCTGGAATAACTACTGAACTTAGTTTCTTTGTAATGCATTTGAATTGTTTTTCATCAACTTCTAACCTCAAGAAATCAAACCAAGTTGAATTATGTGACACAGCGAGGTGCAAGACCAGGCAACGATGTGCCAATCAGTGTTTTCAAAGAAGAGAAACCATGGAGAAGAGACGTGACTCTGACCAAAGCAAATGTGGATGAGCAGAGTCGACATGACCACCACGCGTCTTACGCTCTTACACAAAGGTTGCTGACGATGAATAAAGGGTTTATCAAGTCGCTGGTTTTCTCCTCATCAGGGAATTAAACGTATGTGTGCAGATTGTTGCCAGATAGTTGGACGAGTGGCATTTGAGATTATCGTCCAGTTGTTTGGTACTCTTCATCTTCATCATCTTCATCATGTTTCTGTGACTGTATCTATCTAAGCAACACCGAAAGTAAAGACTTGACACTTTCTAGAGTTTAGTGAAGTTGGCGGCCAGTTAGAAAGCTGAGGATGATGGCAAATGAGCACAGAAATAGGACAGCACAGTGGACACACATGAGCAGGACGGTTACAGAGGCAAGAGGAGACCCAAAAGACCATAACAGCTCACTAATGCATGACAAGGCCTTGGAGCTGCTGAGAAGATCACTGAGCAGGTGTCTGGTAACATAAACTGTATGTTCTGAAAACCATGACTGATTATTAAAACAGAATATACTTCTGCTGATTCTGCCTCTAATAAACCAGCTCTGGTTAATGATGGTGACATTCATTCTACCTGTAACTCATCCATCCATCCATCCATCTTCCTCCGCTTATCTGTTACCGGGTCGCGGGGGCAGCAGCCTGAGCAGGGACGCCCAGACTTCCCTCTCCCCAGACACCTCCTCTAGCTCCTCC
>JBAMYA010000007.1:3627441-3646723 GCA_037176975.1 Arrhamphus sclerolepis | reverse complement strand
TACACATATATATATTTACATGGACAAATTAACAGAGAAGTAAGATGAAAAAAGAGAGTGAGAGAGACAGAGAGAAGCAATGATGCATGAGAAGCAGAGTGCAGATAAAAATGAAAGAATCCTGCTTTCATTTGTGTTGCTTCCTGCTGCTTTGTCTCCGGCCCATGAGGGAATTTTAGTTCAGAAGGTAATCCGGCACAGTTCTTGTTTGGAGACAGTAAAGAAATGAATGAAATGCTGCCTGCCAGCATGCAGGATCGCAGGTTTTCAAAACATTTAAACATGAGGTCTCCTATCTGTACACAGCTCTTTGTCTTTTAATCTCTCTATTTATGCATACGAGTAAATTTGGCAACATCCCCTCAGAAGGGAGGTTGGTTCAAACCCTGACTCCTGCTGTCAGTTTGCCCTGTGATGGAAACCAGTACACATGTGTGCATATCAATGAATTCAGGTAAAACAAAGGCGAAAAATGCTTCCCATTTACAGTGCTTTACAAAAGTATTCTCCTTGACATTTTTCATGTTTTGTTGCCTCATAACCTGGAATTAAAATGGATTGTGTGAGAATGTTTTTGATATCATTATTATAATACAGATACATAAAACAGAAAACTCACACACTTAGTATTTTGTAAAACCACTTTTTGCTGCAAATTGCTTTGGATAAGTCTCTTATATGAAGGACTGAGTTGCTTGAAGAGCTCCTTGGTCTTCATGGAGTTGTCTGGTTAGCATCGACTCTTGTTTAGCGGTGTTGCAACCTCTGGGGCTTTTTGGAGAAGGTAGATCATATGGCACTTAGACTGCACACTGGTGGACTTTAAGAGGTTACTGGCTGCAACTTGTTAGGGGTTTACATGCTGAAGTCCTTTAAAAATCATTTTGTGTGTGTTTAAAAGTTTCTTCTTTGCTCCCCAAAATTACAATCACAAATCCTGACTTTCACAGTATGGAAAGTGCAGGGGAAAAAAATACATGAAAAAAAAAGTGTTTGTAAGGAGGGGGAGTGACAGATAAGAATGATGCTATTTGAAAGAGGTGATGATTTGATGAGGTTAAGCTAATTTCCACGAGTGATGGCAGCATTAATGCAGAGAGATCCAGGGCTGATGTAAAAACACATTATGGCATAAACAAGCATGAAAAGGGTTCAGTATTAGACTGATCTGCCTTCAGTCATCTCAACTCTGAAATGTGAAATAGGATGTATATTTAAAAAAAATAATTAATTTGAAGAGACAGAAAGAAAAAATGCATTTTGGATTCATTGTAAATAATTCTGCTGATCTAGAAGGATAGAAGTGGCAGCTGGTAATTAACTGATTGTGATGAGTACTGCTGGCCAATCATTGAGGTGGGAGGGTATAAAAGCACCAGCCTTCCCACCTGTTCTCCTTCTGTTTCCATCGTTACCTGTGTCACTTCCAGAGCAGGAGGTTGTTTGGTCAAACAGGTGTGGCCACACGCTGCTGTGCCTTTCTGGTGGTTTTGCTGGTCAGTGCTAGTGATTGGTCGATGAGGCCTCATGAAGTGTTGCGGGACATCACCCAAACGCTATTGATGTTGTGTCACTGTGCTACTCAGTAGGACACCTGCTGGATCGTAAACATTATTGCAGGTAACCTAGTTGAGAGGCTCCACTGACATACTGATTAAATGACCTAGTATATACACAATAATGGTATTGTATTTTATATTATTATTATTATAATAAAGACATTTAAGACAGTAATAAGGTTCACTCTGGGCAGGACAGGAGGAGGAACCTTGTACACAAACGTTGAGGTGAGCTATAAAGGGAAATTGCTCCTGATGTGCATACACAGGGTTATAAATCAGGATTTTTGGCTTTTTGGGTGTACGCACACTTTTAGTACAGATCCTACGCAACGTTTAGTAAATGAGACCCCAGTTCAGAATTTTAACTTTGTCTGGTTGAAAAATGGAGGGTCTTCTCTGAAAGATGCATTGTGTGGATGGGAGCATATGTTCTTCTAGAACCTGCTTGTATTCTTCAGTATTGATGGTGCCTTTCCAGATGTGCAAGCAGCTCATTCCATAAGTACTAATACACCCCTATGCACACTTTTGAACGATAATAGCAATCCATATGGTCCCACTCCTCTTTAGTCTGGAGAATTATTATTACTAGCAGAAGCATTATAAGATTATTATTAATCTCTGTATAAGTTAGGGGAATAAAACTCAGTATCTGGTTGTAAATATAAACACCCCAGTCAGGGCTCATCTTTCAGAATGATTGCTATTGTTAAGAAATATCATTTATAATTCTGCCCCCCCTCATCAATGAGCCTCAAAATGTTTGACTATTGCACAATTTTAAAACTGTTGTAAAACTACCACCCTTTTTTGCATGCTTTAATGTAATTATACATTTTGATGTGAGACCGGACTGAAAAATGCTGTGCATGAATTTCACTTGTAAATCATTTGCATTACTGAATGACCAATGTCAATTAGGACAAGGAGATGAAATACAGTACATCTACTAATACCTATATTCAAATCTAAGTATCTGAATCAATGCACTGCATTTTACTGTCTGAAAAGGCTTTCCCCTTTTTTTATCTTTATAAGCAGTGTACCATGAAAATCATTATATTTATATTTCTTTCTTGTCTATACTTTTGAATGGACTCTTTATGTTGTTGTTCAAAATTTTCCAAACTTCCAGGATATTAGCCAGCCGGATTTGGTATTACTTCATATCAGAGCAGATTGGGAACGGAGCATGACTCATTGAAGAAAAAATGAGGAGACAGAGAGTAGATTAAAATAGGCAGCAGGGCTGTTCTCTCCTACAGATATAAATGGTTCTGACTCCTCACAGCCAGCTGGGACTCACAAAATATTGTTTGATTGTTGTAATCCATCATATGTCTTGGCACCTGGAATATGAGGGAGCCTGTTTGCATTTGGATGTAGATTTGACCTCATGCAATAATGAAAGGTAAAAAAGTAATTATCCTTGCCCTTAAGATTATCTATAAAATGTAAAGTTTAAAATCACTCTTATTCAGTGGAATGACTTAGATGAATCTTTTGAGATGATGGTGAATTCTGAGACTTGGGATCTTTTACTTGTACAGCAGGTTTTTACTGGATTAATATTAATTAAAATATTGCCAGATTGACAAAGCACTGGACACATTAAACACGTGCTTTAAATGATTTAAAAGTCTTTGTGTATAGGTAATTCTAAAGTAAGTAAGTAAAGTGTTGGCTTCTGGGATAATCTTAACCAACTCCTCTTAAAGGTCTTCAGTTGTGTGCTGAAGGAGAAAACCACTGGGAACTCCGACACATTTGACTGTCCTTAAGACACTTACAAAAAACCCCTCATTTGCTGAACAACCCTCTTTCTGCACCCAACAGGGTCAACATACTTAGAGTTCACCGATTCAACACTGAACCACCGATCTGAAACCAGAAACTTAGTGTCTTAACGTCTTTAAATTAGTTAGTTGACTCCAAGTTAGTTTTTTGACTCAGTTTGTTGAACCTTGCAATCCTGATCTTATTGGATCTTAGTGCTGCTTTCGACTCTGTGGATCACAATATTCTTCTCAGTCGCCTGGAGGAGAGGTTAGGCATTAAGGGGACAGCCTTGGACTGGTCCAATTCCTATCTTAAACATAGGACTTTTTCTGTGTCCATTGACCGGATCTCCTCATCCACTGCCTCTGTCCCCTATGGGGTCCATCAGGGGTCCATCCTAGGCCCATTGCTCTTCTGCCCATACATGCTTCCCCTTGGCGACGCCATCAGAAAATATAATATCTCTTTTCATTTGTTTGCAGACGACTCTCAACTGTACCTCCCTCTAAAATCCACTGACTCTGTACAGTCTCTTCTGGACTGTCTCGTAGATATTAAAGTCTGGATGTCAAACAGCTATCTCCAGTTAAACAGTGGTAAAACAGAAGTCATCATCTTTGGTCCTCCCAGATCTATAAACACTGTTGCAAGTAAACCAGCTCACCTCACCCCGTATGTTAAACCCCATACCAGAAATCTTGGGGTTATACTCGATTCAGGGCTCTGCATTGACAAACAATAAGCTCTGTTGTTATAAACAGTTTTTATCAGCTACGAATCATCTCCCACCTTAAATCATTTTTATCCTTTCATGACTTGGAAAAAGTAATCCACGCATTCATTACATCTCGCTTGGATTATTGCAATTCCCTCTACCTCAGCCTCCCACAGTCTTTATAAACACGTCTCCAGTTGGTTCAAAATGCTGCAGCAAGACTTCTGACTGGTACAAGGAAGCATGAACATATCACCCCTGTCATGGACACTTGAAGGCACGTTACAGGAATCTTGCTAACACATCGTCAAACCATCTCCAACGGCTTATAGGTATCTTAACATGCCAAACATCTGAAGCTGTCTTCAAGGGAATCCCCTTTTGAACTGCAGCCAATCATTAAGCAAGGATGAGCTGACATCACTGGTAGTATGGGAATCCTTAGAAGCAAGGAGAAGACACTGTGAGACCCTTAACGACTCCTAATCCCAACTGGATTTCACCTCATCCCTGCTCTCGGTGGCACAGACACACCTTGCTGGCCCCGTGTGTTAATTGATTCCTTAACTCTGCATTGTCGTTTACTATTTCACTGACGAGTCTGGCTGCAGACTGAGTGGAGCTTCACTGTCAAACAGGAATTATGTCAACTCCACTTCCTGATAAACACAGTGGAGCTTGTTTTCGTCAAAAGACATTACTAACAGGTAAGTTATTAACGTCAATTCGGGGAATTTTCCTGGTAGTCACAGCACTGGGGATTAGATTAAACATGAAAGGATGAATATGAATGATTTATATGTCAATTCGTATAACTAATGTCATTACTTTTGAATAAACTTCTCTGTCCATTTTTGACGAGAAACAGCAATGTTAGTCCCATTCACCTGTAACAATTACAGAACTCCTCGTCTTCAGAGGATGCAAGATTCTTTGCATTTTACATTCAACTGAACACTGAATATTCTGCTTTTCTCTTCCCCAGCTGAATTATCTAATTAATCTGTGCTTTCTTGCAATACTATTTTAATTTATTCGGGGCTCTTGCACAACAGCTCTTACCCATGAAGAGAGCAGTCAGGCCTGGATGCTGTGGTACTTATAATTTTCCATGACTATATTCAAGAAACAACCTGTATAAGGTTGATAATGTCAGTCACTCCTTCAGATTTGTTCTTCAGAGAGTGACTGTAGAGTCTTTGTGGTCATGGTGAGTTGCCAAGGTCATTTTTAGGAATTCCATATCACATCCATTATGTCCACAAGTCTATGAAGAGCTAGATAATTGCTCATTTCTATACATTTTGATTCGTGTATACTCATATTAAAACGTGAAAATAGCCTTTATGTCTTCACAGTATGCCTGGTAGAGTGCTATGGAAACAGACTCTGATTTCATCATCGTAAGTGCAGTCTCAGTACCGACATAAAAATGATCAATGTTAGTTGTGGTGATTTGCATTACAACAGTTCTCTTTTTAAGTATGGCATGCCTCATCTGAGGAGATGGTGGTTTTGATGAAGAACCTTGAGACTGAGGTGTGTGGTCCTTGAAAAGAATACAGTCCATTAGTAGATATTAATATGAAAGTGGCAAAGCGTGATCACAACATATTAGGTCGATGGAAATTACAGACATGGAAGAAGATTTGTCCACTTTACAAAGGAAGGCAGGCAGATGGGGGTGGGGGGTGGGACTCTACCGCCTGTCTTTTATGTACCCTGGAAGAGGAGACAGATCTCTTTGTGGGCAAGATCCCTCGTGTATAAATGTGGCGCTGCTTCATAAACAGCCTGGTTTTGTTATTTTAATTTTACAAGGAAATCTAAAAGCCCAGCAAAAATGCCAAGAGATTCACAGGATGACGCAGTGGGCAGTGCAGTGCTCATGATCACTTAGTTTATTATGAAAATAGGCTATAATATTTCTATATTAAGCCATGTTTCATACATTCTAAAGAGGCTCCTTGCTCTTGTTGTTTTTGAAGACAGCTGCCCTGCTATTCTCACGTTCACTGTAAACTGAAAAAGGTTAAACAGCAAGTAACTGTTCTAGGAGGAGGCAGGACAAAGTTCATTCAGTGTCATTTCCCATCAATAAGGCAAGGCTTGATTTTCATCTCTAATATGCTGCAAACTGTCGACTGCATGTAGTTGTGCTAAATTTGAGTTTTCACAGAGAGATTTGATTGTATTTTGTCTGAATTGTGTCAACTGACGGTTGTGTTTTGACACTGAGCAGGTGCGGTGAAGGTGTAAAGACCTCCAGGGAGCCCTAGACCATTTCTGGGTGCTGTCTAAAGGAGAACAGGACAGCAGGCGTCTTTGGGGATTTCAGGCTGATGATGATGAGCCTGGGTGCTGCAGCTGCTGCCTAGATGATAGAAGTGTTCGTTAACTGGCTCCTGTTCATAATTTGCTGAGTTTTTATTTGATTGTGCTTTTCAGCTTTTCTAATGTTGTTCTTATGCCTTATAAGAAGTCTTGCAATATTCTTTTATAAAGGTTTGAACACGTCAAACAAAGTAACCTTGTTAAAGTTAATATTTATTTACATCTGATATTTTCCACTTTCTCCATGTGAATGACAGAATTAACCACGCTCTTCTTACATTTCACTCTGTAAAAACTTCCCAAAGACCTAGATGAACAGGAATGTGCTGCTATTATATTAAATGTTAAGACTGCGTTTGCTGTCTTGGAACAAGAGCGCTTCATCAACAGATTATCATTTGATTGCTCTGGATGACAGTACTGTTGCATCTAGTATAACTGTGAGGACCAATGAAGTTGTTTTGACCAGGATTTGCCTTTTAAATCACATCTAAAATTTCTACAACGGGGGATTCTGTGGTGTACCAGCTCGAGACCTGGACTGGCAACCGGAGGGTTCAATCCCCGGCCGGTACCAATGATGTGGGGGGAGTACTGAACATGCGCTTCCCATGTCCACATCCATGGATGAGGTGCCCCTGAGCAAGGCACCTGCTCCCCGGGCGCCGCACCATGGCAGCCCACCGCTCTGGGTCCAACAGCCCAGATGGGTTAAATGCGGAGAAAGAATTTCCCCACAGGGATGAATACCAGTAAAAAAAATAAAATAAAATCATAATAATAACAATAATAATAATTTACCTGCATGATATTGTAAATAATGACGTAAAAACACTTCCTAAATTCCTTATTAGTTGGATGTCCTTAAGTGATTTTAAGTCTGCAGCTGATCTCAATACAGCAAGAGTTTTGAATTTAGGATTCACAGAAGAGCTCATGTTTCTCGAGCTTCTCTTCCTTGGCTTCATAATTCCTCTCATAACAGCCAAATAATCTCAAATAAAAACTCATAGTTCCGTGTTATCCCAGCTTAGCACTTGGTTCTCAGATTGCAGACTGGTTCCTGAAGTTGTCTGTGTTGGTTGCTCTCTCTTCCCACCCCTCTGAAACCTCCAACCAGTTGAGGCAGATTGCACAGAAGTGAAGATTCCATTCAGGAACTGGATTAAAACAAGTTTGACTGTTTAATTGAACCTGGACATACACTCCATTGCATCGTGTACCTTTAGAAAAAGACTGCCTCTTTCTGTTTTTTCTTCTTTACCATCAATAAAACCCTACAATCTCCTGGAGGGCTCATTATACTAAAACAAATCTGATAAATAGACCATGACTTGGTCATTGGTTTATTAAACTATTCCATGAGTTTAAAATCAATTCTCATGCAGACAGGTAGCCAGTGTAGATACACTGAGACCAGTTTAACATGAGCTCTCTTTGTAGCACAGTCATACTAGCAAAGAAAACCACTACAGTAACCAGTCCTGCTGGTAATAGGTGTGTAGCAGTGCCTTTGCACAGGCTTGAAACGCTTATGGAGGATGTTATTCAAATGACAAATTGCATTATTTGCTACTTTTCCAATTTGAAGTTAAAAGCTAATCTTTCATCGAGGTTTCAACATGTTCTGAGTTTAATGGACAACACTTTCTGTCCTGATTGTGTTGCATATAATTCTCTGCTGTCTGTAGTTTAAAAGGCTCCAGGGTAATTAAGAGACATGACACTGGGAAGCTCTGTCTTATCAGCAGTAGCTCTGGAAGTGACTTT
This sequence comes from Arrhamphus sclerolepis, assembly GCA_037176975.1. Classification (NCBI taxonomy): domain Eukaryota; kingdom Metazoa; phylum Chordata; class Actinopteri; order Beloniformes; family Hemiramphidae; genus Arrhamphus; species Arrhamphus sclerolepis. Next base: position 3,638,563 of record JBAMYA010000007.1, on the reverse strand, counting down.
TCAAGAGGCAGCTTGTAGAAATGAAAAAGGTGTCGGACCTAAAACTGACTGCGGGGGGATTCCACCACTGATCAATAACTTTAGGTGGATATTAAATGCTTAGTCTGAGATGAATTTTAAACTGAGACTCAAGTCATCTACTTTATAAAAAAAACTGCCCTTAAGTCAAGTAAACCTAATGCAAAGAACTTCACATGTAAAAAATCACACCAAAAACTGTTTTCTTAGTAACAGAAATATCACAATTAAGCTTCTCTAAAATAATGATTTTTGTATAAAAGCTACAGGCTAACTAGCAGAAGCCACCCACTGTCAAACTGGCACGTTAAGAAAGTTCTGGGCTTGATGTAGCAAAGTTTATGGATGTTGAAACTGACCTGGAAAATCTTCAAAAGCCAAAATCTTTAGTGCAGTACTTTTTTGAAGAAATTTAGTTTTGTTTTTCCTGCACGGCCTGGATCCTAAACAGTTTTAAGAACACTGTTACTGCTTCTTCCTTTGGGGACATAATGGTAAATTTGCTTTTAAGAGGGATTTTCAATTGGACTACATTATGATTATGTGGAACTATAGCACACTGAGCAGTTAATCTTAAAGTTATTAATCATACTGTTGGCTGGGATGTTGCTGATGACTGAGCTGTTAGAATGTGGCTGCCTTTTCTTTTCAAACTACTTTACTGATTACAAGCGAGTACAAGACTGTTTTAGAGCTACATGTTCATCTTTTTAGAATAAGTCGAAAGGTCAAGGTCAGATGTTACTGAGACATTCTTAGAGACACCTGCTGACATCATTTACCGTCAGTGAACATAGAAACTTTAGAATCCCTTATATGGGATTTTTTTGTTTTCTACGATGTGGAAATAATAATCACCTTGAACCACTTAAGAATTTTACAGTGGGAGGTGCAAGGACAAGTATTTTGTGGGATCAAAGGTGTTTCAACACTGGTTTGCTACTCAGAAGCAGAGGTCTGGAGGCAAAGACTGTAACAAAATTAACATAATTGAATGAGCGCGAGCAAGCACAAATTAATAAACTGGAAAGGGACCCTGATCAAAATGTAAATGGAAAACATAAACAGTGCTAACACTGAACTTTATGATGAAAAAACAAAAAAGCAAAGAGCTCAGTTTCTTTTCCATACCGCTGTTATTCAGCTGGGTCTATTCTAATGCACTGCAAATAACTTGAGGTCTCCGTGACGCTGCCAGATCCTGACCTTGCTGTGTGAAGTGCAGTGCTCGTGAAAACTTATGGCCTGCCTTGGCACTATGCAAAAATGACTTAATTACAGAGGTATTAATTGTTAAATATGTTAATTATTGCTCTCCTCAGAAGAAAGAGCAAAGACTCCAAAAATATAATAAACATAACAGCATGTTGTAATATGGCATCATAGTGAATAAATGTCCCTTCTTCACCTTTCTGATGCTCAGTTTGAACTAGAACACGTCTACATGCAGCAAGTTGCTGCCAGTTAGAGCCAGATTTACTTCCTGCACTTTACTGTCTGAAACATCACATTCAAGATGTACTGAGACACTGAATATTGACTGTAACATGTGGACACAATTGTTTCTGTGGCTGGTCATATGCATATGTATCTGAAGAGGTTCTGAAGAGGTTTCTGAGCCGTGGTCCTCCTGGTCTGACAAGACCTCAGCACATGTAATGGGTGCTCAGAAACAGCTTTCTGCATCAAACACTTGATTGAGTCTTCATCTTCGTCACTGACACGTACAGACCTACAGTAACTCAGGGCGATGGCAAACAAACTTACAAATTTGTACACATAAAAATTAGGAATAATCATGAACATGTTAGCAAACCATGACTGCTAACACTCGATTTAATCACAAACACGTGAATGAACATGGGATACCTCAATAACCAGCGCAACAAAGGATGTTGGGGCAAATCTGGCAGAATTTCATAATATATTACCTCCAGTCTGTATTTGCAGCACCAGCTAGTTTCAAGCTCCAAAACCAGCTGAAATGTAAATTAAGTGGTGTTCTTTCGTTTAGCTTGCCAGCTGTTTTTGAGATTTAATGTAAACAATTGTTGACTGAAGTCAGCTGTCTTACTTAGCACTATCACTGAATGAAATTATGGGACATTTATGTTGGACTACATCACACCACACCAAAGACAATTCTGTATAAAAAGAGATTTAAAAAGCATTGATCAATTAAAAATAGATAAAAAAGTGTAGCTATTAAAAAAGCTGAAAAAGAGGTTTAGTCATGAATAATGCTGTTGTCCATGCTGGCTGAGACGAATCCATTATATACCACTGGTCCTCTGCTGCAGGGGCAGTTAAAACCCCCCACACAGCCCTTTCACATCCTCTCAAATGTCACAAGTCGACATATAAAGACACATATTCATGCAGAAAACCATATGCCTGCCAGCATATTAAAAAACACACAGACACAGAGGTTTATGCTGCCATCCTCATGAGGACATTGTCTAAGTCTAAGTTTAACCTTGACCACTGCCAGTTTATGGCTAGCCCTAACCGTAAAGTGGTCATATTATGTGTTTTCATGTTTTGTAACTCATCTGCAGTGTTAGTGTGATGAATTAGCACCTTAGATGTGACCAGATGCTAAAGAAGGAGGTAAATGCATGTAATTGAGTTACTCCGTACAAAGGACTTGTTTCAGGTTGCTGAGAATGCTTTCTTCAAGCCCCGCAGGAAGGACACACTACAGTTATTTTTTCTTTTTTGACCTCATTTTCCTTTTTGAACAGTGAAGCTGAAATGACTTTAGTATTGCAAAGCACTGATTGCATTTTTGCCATAACATCATTACAGTCCTGCTCGTGCTCACGGTCTGCTTTTATTTAGCTGAAATCCAAAGGTTTCCTCAGAGAAGCTATTTCAGCCTGACTCTTAATGAAGCTTAAGCTTTTTTTGTGCTACGTCCTCAACCTTGGTTAAATGTAAAACCCCAATTTCAAAAAAGTCTGTTTAAAATGTAAATTAAAAACAAAACAAAACAATACAATGATTAGAAAATCTCATAAAACCATGTATTATTTCTAAAAGAACTTAAAGAACATAGCAGATGTTTCATAGAAAATATACCCAATCATGTTACTGGCCAGTAGATAATTAACCTTATTAGTTGGGAAATGCTCCTCCATTTGTTTTTGATTTGTGCCAATTACTTTTTCCATCCTTTTGTTGCTCCTGTTCCAATCTTATGTTTTGCCATCAAAAGTCTAAATTTTCCATAAAATGGTAAAATGGTAAAATGTCTGATGTGTTTTCTATGTTCTATTGGGAATTAAATACAGGTTTACAACATTTTCAAATCACTGCATTCTATTTTCATTTCCTGCAGCATCTCTGAAGAGGCTCCTTGCCTCTTGTATAAAAGCAATTGCAGCAAAATGTAACAAGTGTGCAAATGAGGTGAATATGAACATGAATATGTCAATATTTTTTTTAAAAAGAGGTTATTTTCCTCCAGAAACCCAAACTATGAGCTGGTTCCACAAGAATAGAGCCTGATAACAGGAGGCATCGTCCTCCATTCAGAAACTAGGGACCAGGAGGAAGTATGAGAAGAACTTTAACTTATAGTCTGAGTTTTACAGAAAACCCCTGAAGATGCACAGACTGGAGAAACATGATCTCTCCTGCTCATCCATATCATACCTGGCTGCAGTATTTGCTGTGGTATGTTTACAGAAATGTTGGGGTAACCTAATGATAAGGAATTGCAGTAGTCTAACTTGGGTTCTCACTTACACCATCCCTGGCAGCACATCACCCCACCCTCATCCACCTCCACTGGCTCCCGGTCAAGTTTTGTATCCAGTACAAACTTCTCCTTCTTATTTATAAATTCCTCCATTCTCTTGCCCCCCAAATACTTGTCTGACCTCCTTCACCATCACACTCCGTCTTCGGATGCTGGGGTTCTTTCCATCGTACCCGTCTGAAAACCTTTGGAAACAGGACTTTCAGCGTGGCTGCCCCCACCCTCTGGAACTCTCTCCCACCTGGAATCCACAACCCCCCCCCACTCTCCACAGTTTCAGAGCAAACCTCAAAACCCACCTCTTCTCTTTGGCCTTCCCTGACTAGCGAAGGTCCTCTACCTGTTTCTTCTTTCTCCACCTTGTAAAGCGACCTTGGGTTCGTTGAAATGTGCTATATAAGTGCAAGTTATTATTATTATTGTTATTATTATTATTATTAAAGAGCACATTATCTGAACTTATTGATAGGTTCTCCCGTCTCCTCCCTTGGTCTTTATTTCCGTAGTGACACTAATTCACTAGCATTGAAATGGCGTTTAGAATTATGGAATATATTTGATTGAAATATTCAAACAGATTTTTATCTTTTGCTGACTCTTGATCCATTGATATCTGTTGTGTGAGAAGAGCTAGCCATTGTGACGAAGTAATCTTTTTCCGTTTTTTCCAGTTAAGCAGTATTGTTTTTGTTTTTTTGTCTTTATCATTAACATTTCAACAATAAGGGTTCTTTCAAAGCCTCTGCCTTTTTTATCTGTCAATAACATTTGTCTAGTCATAGTGCACATTTCACCTCCACTGTAATTAAGCTATTTTAAAAAGAGACGTGTAATGCAAACATCAACATCAGACTAAAATCTATGACTTTTCCATCATGTTATTTCAAAGACTGTGTTTCCAAATGTTACTAATGTGAAACAATGTTGCCTGTCAACAACATGTAAAGGTAAAATTTGTAGTTATAACGACCTTTCAGCAGCATCCAACAGGTCATTTCTTCTCTAATGAGAACACCTCTTCTGTAGAATCAGAAGAGGAACATTCAAAATGAAAACCGCGAGACGTGTAATATGTCTGCAGCTCTGCCCGTCATGCACATGGCTGCTGCTTTATTGAGTTTCCTCTGAGGTGAATTGATCAGTGGAGGAGCGATTAGAAACAAACAGGTTGTGGAACCAACCTCTCATGTCTTTAATCTGCTTTTCTGTGCACAACCAGCCATTGTCAGACAGATTAGAACAGATCCTTTAATTGGCATGGTAAAGAGGAAATTGATGATGAATGTGCCACCTGCTACAACTCCATGTCAAAGCCATAAAAATGAAAAAGCTAAAGGCTTCAGTCTTCTCTGATTATGTGATGGATGTTCACAAAGAAAGGAGAACAATGAGATTCTTTCCTTTTCTGTTTTCAGAAGAGGCAAAGTTAAATCCAATTCAATAGTTCTTCATCATCCCTAAGGGAAATTAATTAAAATGAAAGTTAGTACACCCTCTTTTAGTTCTACATTCATTTCCTAATGTAACGTCAAGAAGAAAACGAATCAACTCCAAATTAATTTTCTACTTGACCAGAAAAACAAAACACCCTCCCTTTGACATTCTGAACTTTAATGCTGGTGTTAGATTGATTAATATCAGTATTCTATCACACTCGCTTCATTGCCATGCAAGGTGAGCAAGAAGATGCGATCAAGACGCCAATGTGTTCAAAGCAAAGTAAGCTCTCCCAAATGAATAATGTTGTCAACACAAAAATATTTAACTTCTGAGAATCATCTGAGGAAAATATGCCAGCAACAAGTCAGCATTTTCCAATAAATGAAGTCTATTACACATACTGTTGGTGCTTCTACATAAAAAAAGTTAAATTTGAGTCCTGTCAGATGCGATGCTGCTGAAGTACATTTAATTTGATATCATTTTATTTGGAAAACCTTTATAATGTGAAATGGTGGTTTATTGAAGAATAGGTCAAGTACTTTCAGCTGGTTTCAAAAGTGAATGGAAAAGAACAAACATTGTTTTGTTGGACTAAAAACTGACTTCTTCCCAACAGATATTCATCAGCCAAAAATAATTTATTTCACCCATAATGATGATCAAAATCCTGATAAAGTCATATGTGGTTTGATTTATACTAAAGGGGTTGTGAAAGGAAAATGAGTCATTGTTTGTATGTGTGGGTGCGCCAGTTCCTCATAAACCAAGCGTCTTTCATCAGGTGAACAGAGCAGATTAAAGACACAAAGACATCCTGAGTGAAAGATCAAACATGCACTGTGAAGGGGATGGAGAGGACGTGTCACTCCTACGCTAAAACCCACATATGAAAGTAGCTGCTCTGCCCCCACCAGCCTGGAAAGGATGTCGGGTGTGTTTCCACATGTGCTGCCAATTTACATGGTGAAATGTGAGAAAAGGGACAGACAAAGACATGCTTTTCTTGATGTCATCTGAAATGTTTAGCAGATTCTTCTAATTCAAACAGACAATAAAAATGATCTTTTACGAGTTTGTGTGGCTCGATAAGTAATCTGTTCAAATTTAGCATTAAGAGGATGTCACATAATCTGACTGATCACATAAAATATTGAAGGAATATTAGCAGAAAATAAGGAAGAAGATCACTACAAAGTAACCTGGTATTTATACACATGTATGTGGACGAACAAACCAGGGGGCATATCTGTGTGCACAATGCATGTGCACCCTGTTTAATCCTGCTTTGTTTGGTGCAAAGACAATGAAAATAATTTATAGTTTACATTATTATTCAAAAACAACAACATATAAATGGTCATTTTCAGTCAGGTGCTGCTAATCATCATCCTCAAAGTTCAAGTTCTTGCCATGAACTTGGGTTCAGAGAAGTCCAAGTCCAATTTGCTTGGAGGGGTTGCCATGTTTTGTCTAAGAAGAATGTCTGCAGGCAAAATGTACATATAAACATATACATATTTTTATATATATATGTATACACACACACACACACACACACACATATATATCAGCTGTTTCTAATATGAGCTCCTAATGGCTGCGACACATTGCACTTGCTTTCTGAGTAACTCCCATCATCCAGTGGAAGGTTGAGGCTCATGTAGGCGGAAATATTATTTCCCCTCTCATGCAACACAGAGCAGCCTACCGAGTGCATCCAACGTTAAACTCTTCCCATGGCCCTTCAGTCATGCTGTCAACAGGCATCAACGCAAACACCAACAACAGAATGGACAAGGCAGATGTGCAAACACGGCTGACGTACACCGTCCCACTCTCCTCACACCACGAATCAGAAATAAAACAGTTCAAAACAAGAGCAAATAAATAAATATCCCCCAAATCTGAAAGTAATTAAAATCCCTTACGAATGCTAATACCAGTGAGAAGCAGTGGAGCTGAAGGGAGCTGAAGGGAGCTGTCCATCATGTTACAGACATGGCAGTTGTTTATTTTGTGTTATCAACCTCAAGCCCCGAGTGCAAATGGCCTTCACAATAAAAATGTTGGCACTACTGAACTGAAACAAATATTTTAAATTGTATACATTAAATCAATGAAATCCACTTTGAATTAGCCTGGAATTTGTTCTTAATTGTCAGATTAAAAGCAGTGGTTGAAATTACGTTACCTAATTGCACTATAGATGCAAGTCTAGCTCATTTATTTAAAAAAAAAAGACAAGATTAAAACTGATCAAAAGCCAATTACATCTTAATGTCATGTTCTGACTACCACAATTCCAAAGAGGCAGTTTCCTTATAAACTGTGATGTCTTAGAAAAATAAAAAAATAGTAATTTGAAAAAAGAAAAGAAACAAACATAAAATTAAAGAATTTGCTTTAACTGTACACCGTACACAGTATAAAATATGTGCTCTGAATCTATAAACAAACTCTATAATAATAATAATGATCCAAAAACACAAACTGACTAAGGCACTAAAGTCATGAAATCAAATGCTTTTTTGTACTTCTGAGATCAAGAACTCTGACATATAGGTGCCTTTTCAGTCGCTGGTCCATGTTCAATGCGTTGCAGGCGAGTCCCAGTAGCTTCAGGTGCAACAGGGACCTCTGGCACTGACAGGCCGTTTTCATGGCAACAAGCCAGTATTATTTATGTTATTTTGCACACCTTGGGTTCACAGAGTATCACCAGATAAACCGGGTCATTATTCCCATGACACAAGTTCTCTTACTACAAGTGAATTTTCTGAATGTTTTCAGTGAAATGCTGTCTCCCTACCATTTCTACTGCTGCCAAGCTTTTTTCAAGCCGCCGTGAAGTATTCTCTCTTTTTATTCATGTTGCTCAGTGATAGCAGAGCCCCTAAGATACAAACGGTCCAAGCGAACATCTCGGCAGTGGTTGGATGACCCCACCTGATGATCAATTTTCATAAGACAGACAAAAAAGCAGTCAGGACTGAACAGTTAATTGAAACTAACATTCAGAACCTCTATCTCTATTTGAAATATTCAATTATTGACCATAAATAGTTCATCTCGGTGTTTCCCTTTACTCATTTTAAAATGACAAAAAAATATCCAAGTTGTAGCACTTGAGCTTATTTGCAACAAAAAACTGTTAGTGATCTACGAGAGCAAAAGGTAAACTAAAAATAATCGGTCATTAATCGTAAACAAGGAAAAAAAAAAGTTCAATTAACTGTGACACTGGTTCAGTCCTAGTTATGGTTCAGGACTGGTTTTAAGGGGACGACATGTTTCTCAAAGCTCCAAGGCTGCCACCCGGCATGAAGACATTTTTTCACGGGTATTTTTCCGACAACCTCTGCAGTGTCTCTGCTTCATTAAAAACCTTTTTGTCGTGTAGTCTCTTTGGGTCATGTGACATCGTTGACAGTTTGCTGCATGCACCACTTGAATTAGACAAAATCTGGAAAAATGACAAGGCTTTACTTTCAGTCAGACATGGATAAATATGAATATATACATTATTTCCACATCTGAAATTGTACATACTGAGACCCACTACGATCAGATGATTTTATTACGTTCTTACACAGACAGAGAAAACATTAAAAGCTGCAAGCACCAATATATTATACTCGTTTATCTGACAGGAGAAACTCTCTGAACTATCTTTCATTTCACTGAACAGTTAAATCTGCAGGCTGAGAGAGGAGAGGAAAGAGGGAAGTAAATCAAAGCAGTGAGCATTAATGAGCGCAGCCTTCCTGTCCTGAGGGCAGCTGAAGGTCTCAAGAGATTGTCAAAGCATAAATGTAAATGAGGCGCACAACATGTTCCAGAAAACAGGGTTTGGTGTCAAGACCTTTGATGAGTTCTGTTTACCAACAAAGAAATCACTTTTTAAGTGTCTCAAAAATATGGAATTTAAAAAATGCATGTGACTGTACGATGTAAGTATCCTACATTGGAGCATATAAACTATAATGTCTGGGTTACAGCGGCGAGGCATTTTGGTGACATAACAACAATGTTGTTAACGACAGATAAAAGCTACACTCCCAAGGCTTGATGCTTGGTACTGTTGAGAGCACGAGTTCATATTGGTTAAAATAAGGAAATATATTTAAATTATATAAGCTATTAACACACACACAAACACACACACACACACACACAGGATGAGCAACTGTTTTCACTAGGCCAATGATGGATGTTCATATCTGGAAATCATCAAGGGAAAATGGGAGAGAAGGATGGACGAAATGACCTTTTCCAGACGGTCTAGCCTTTAATCCTGACTACAGAGTCCTGCTGGGGACATGCAGGCTGGAGACGTCTGATAAATCAGGCTAAAATGCCACTGTGAATCTGCATTTGTATGCGTTTATTCACAAAAAAGGGATACAAGTGCTTTGAAGTGGGTCCACTTGGCAAGGGCTGAGCTGATGGCGAAACTGAAACGTTGACTGGTGTACCACCTGAGTACAGGGTGCCTTGAACCAGTTGATCCTGGGGAGGGAGGCTACTAACTAGTTCTTTAAATGTGTAGAGTTAGGCTTGATCTTTTTGTATTTAATTTTAAAATTATATTTTTTAACTTTGAGACAACAAACAGACAAATAACAGACAAAACAGCTTTTGATACAACTGATCTGCTGGTCAGCATGCAGTTAGCTACGCTTAACCCAACGCCACCTGAACTGGAAGATTCCCAGCTAAGAGGCATGGGTTCAGCCCATCAACTCTCCCAGTCTATAGGTGACAGACCCTGGGACTCCAGTCATCACCAGCTCCTTCCACATCTTGTCTACTTCTCATTCAACCATTGGTATTTTTTCCAGGTTCTTGTGTTCTCTCTTCTTGATGTTGCTGTCTCTCTGAACAGTTACGTCAGTCACTACTGCTTTCTTCTGGAGTTTATGGACCACCTCAGTGTCTGCTTGGTTAGACATCACCAGTTTATTAGTCTGGATTTGAAAATCTCTGAAGTTTTAGCTTTTCCATATTCTTGGAGGTATCTTCCATCTTGATTTGGGACTTCCAGTCCATACTTGAGACACACGACTGTTGACTGTTAGTCAAGCATTAGCTGCCATTTGGTTGCGGCTTGTATTTTATATATGAGCTGTATAGTTTCTAACAAACCAATTTATTTAATTTTACCTAAACCTGTAGCCGGTTCAATTTCACTTCATAGCCTGCTAGTACAAATAGCTGGCATATTTGGTTTTCAAATACAAGAGAGCACATACATTTAACAAAATACACCACAAAAGTTCACGTTTTGATCCAAATTCTGTGTGTAAAAAAACGCAGGAAGGAGGAAAAAAACAAAAGTGTGAGAAATCACTGAGGTTCCTACAGGAATGAATGGATGTCTGGATGTACGACTGCACAAAAGCAAATGGAATCAAGGCATCAGTGTCCTCTAACACTGTTGATGGAAATAATTGAGTTTGCAGTGCATTTCACCAAACTATCACCACCAATTCCTCACTGCAAGTCATTTTTGGTCAGGAACATATTAGTGTCAGCTTCCATGTTTTTCAACAGTGTAAAGATACTGGTGAATAAACAATGCACTGTTTACATGTACTTTCCTGTTGGTCTTTCAGTGTCAGTAACCAATCAGCTAGCTTGCTACTAGGGGTGCGCAAAGCAGTCGGTATTTGTATCTGCATTTGTATTTGTTGAGGGGGGAAGTATTTGTATTTGCATTCGAGTAAAATTCAAAATAGGCGTAAAAATACAGTTTTTTGTGTTACACTATAACGTAAATTAGAAGTGTTAGTATTCTTTATTTATATCCATTATAATAATCATGGATATGCAATATTGGTTGATGTTTTTCCATAAATCCAGCAATGAACATGTAACAAGGAACATCACTGAAAATAA
>JBAMYA010000007.1:3592911-3603307 GCA_037176975.1 Arrhamphus sclerolepis | reverse complement strand
TGGAGAGCAGCTGATTTAAGGTGGAATAACTGAAGTGGAGAGCAGCTGCTTTAAGGTGGAATAACTGAGGTGGAGAGAATCATGATTTAGCAAACATTTTACAACAACAGTGTCTTTTTTTAGTCAAAAATCATGATTTCTTTGGTCAGATTTACTTGTTTCAATAACAATTTGTGATATAAAATTTTTGAATGGTTGATATATTTCAATGAAGAGTTGTAAAGTTAAAAAGTCACAATTTTATGACATTTGTGATTGTACAATGAAAAAAATCTTGGTTTTTGGAGAGTGTGCAATTTTACATTTAATTCTTTTTTTAATAGAAAAAGTCAACATGGTTTTAAATTTGTAATTTTAGACCAAAGGTCTTAACTTTATGATAAAAGTTACAATTTTTGTCAAAACTGAGATTTTATGACAAAAATTCACATTTTCGTGAAGAAAAAAAGTAATTTTGCAAAATTCACCATTCTACAACAGAATTAGATTTTTGAAATTGGTGATTGATGAACAGAGGGATGTTTATACTCCTCCACCACCTCCACTTCTCCATGAAGTGGAGGTTGACATGACTGTTAACATAAACCTGGCTCTCCTAAATCCACAATCATCTCCTTTTTGTTCACATTTAAGATGATGATTGTCTCCTCACCATGCCACAAAGTGGTCCACCAGTTCTCTGTCCTCAGTCTCTGGTCCTTCACTGATGGACCCCACAACTGCAGAGTAATCTGAGTATTTCTGCAGATGACATGACTCTGACTGCTACTGCAAGTCTGAGGGGTTCAATGTGAAGAGGAGTGGTGAGAGTCCAGTTCCCTGTGGTGCTGCAAAACAGACCATAATGTGATCGTAAAAAATGGGCAATTTTCTAAAACTGCACACTGAGCACCTGCTCAGACATACAACTGTTCAGTCTGTTATTCAGTCAAAAACCTGGTTGAGGGAGTTCCTCTCTGTCTCTTCCCCTTCACGAAGCTGAATCTGGTTGAATTTCATCAGCAAATGACCTTGTAGGGCTCATTTTGGATACATCTGAGCAATGGTGTGTTCTTTTATTGATTGAAGAGGCTGCGCTGGTTAGAATGGAGCTGCCTTTATATTAGGAAAAGTATATCATGGTTCTGAGATACTTTGGGAGACACTGATTATTTCTTTTTTTTCTTTGGTAGACAGGATCACATTTTTCTGCACTTATATCCATAAAAAATAAAAATCAGTCATTGGTTAGTAACAGTCATCAACAGCCCTTATTTCACACCAAAGACTTTTTTTTTAAGACTTGTTTTTGTCTACAAACCAGAAAGAGCAATCGATTTTAGGTTGCCACATCATTTTGAAATGTGTAACATTAATGATTTATAGTAATGCACCCTGTTCCCACCTCAGTGAGTAGAGGATTTCTTCTTTAGGATTTCCCAGCAGTTGATTACACCCATATTCCTATTATAGTTCTTTGTATTTTGATATTTAAAAAAAAATCTTAGTAATGACTACCTTTATTTGTCTGAATTATGGTTTCACAATTCATTTTCAACTGCTTTTGAGTGAATTTCTTTTACACCAGCGAGTAAATATTAGGAATAATACACTTACATTCCACTATTTGTCACTCATTAAATATTATAATAGTTGATAATAAATATTGACAGAGTCAGTAGCTCTCTAATTTCTCCCACACTGAGTCCCTACCTTTCACCACTGCAGTTGTTACTTTCCTGCACAAAGATGTGCTCAAGTTCACGATATGATTTCAATAAGAACTCTGGTACTAACAAAGAAAAGTGGGAGACTCTCTTTCATTTACTTGGCGTTACCATGGTTAATTACAGTGAAGAAACTCTGTTGGTGATGTGTATTAATAGTCTGGGGCATGAGTTTCAATCAGAGTCAGCGTAACATTAGCATTGACTGAAGCAATTTTAAACTTTGTATCTTAAACCAGAGTTTGAGACCAAACTTGAGCTATGTGTACACATGGATGTTTGGTTTGTTTGGCCAAGGGGGAGAGAGGCCTTCAACATGCTAAAAGATTTCATTCAGCTTTTTTTCATAATATGGTTATGAGTGAAAGTCTGTCAGCCATACATTACCCTGCACCCTGAACCACGGATGCTTTCATCATGACTGATGGTTCAAAAGAATAGCACTTTAGAAAGAGGTGTAAAAGTGCAAGACTAATATTTACAGAAATCTCTATTGTTAGATGAAGGTTCTACAGGCAAAAGAAGTTTAAAAAAAAAAAAAAAGCTCTTTGGGAGTGCACTACATCACTTTGCTTACAGTCAGCATGATAAAGTACGATGAGCTGAAGCAGACAATGGGAACAGAAGAAAATGTGAGAAGTAAAAACTAAATGTTGCAGAGAGGGCTAAAACCTGCCATGGCAAAGAAAACTCCCAAGAGACAAAACACACAGCAGAAGAGGAGTGACAGGAGCTACTGCAGCAGAGGTGTTGCTGCTGTTCACTGCAGGACTGGAGCAGTTCTGCTTCTGGCAGCCGTCCCACTGCGCTGCGCCGTTGACCTCCAGATCAGCGGACATGTGCATGATGCGGTCACTGTTTCTTTGCTTCTGTAAAGACAAACGGTGCCAGATTATAACTTGAAAACAGCAGAGAAGAGCTTCACCTGTCCACATGTGAACAGCTTGTTTGCTGGTGACTCACCAGTCAGCATACATGAAGACTCTCTGTGTGATTCTGTGGATATGAATTTTTATTGCCAACACTGCTGACTGTACAACAGTTACCTTTGGGGACGATAAAGTTTACCAAGCAACTTTGAACACCTGAAGCTGATGCTGTGCCAGCTTGTTTATCCTGTGTACAGCTTGTATGGATATGGCACTGCTCTGACTCTGTTTGTTGTTCACTTATAGCTCTCACTCTCAGGTACAGTGGGCAAAATGTGGCCGTTTATGCTGAAACAAAACTCGTTTTCAGCTTTTCTTTGTTTGATTATTGAAACCGACACAAAGTTCATGTTCACATCACTGCCATTTCGACTGTGTTAGTAGTTGAGAAACATTTAGTCATGAATTTCCTCTATATTTCTAAGAGTGTCTAATTGCTTTGGTAAGTTAAATATTGTTTAAGGACATGGTTTATTACATGCATGACGAAGATTAGAAAACAAGGAGAAACATACTTATCTCATAATTTAAAAATAAGCAACAGCAAAGTCAACCTTGTAAAAGAAGAAAAAATGCAAAATGAAGAAAGTAAAAAGAATATGTGTTGGTTTGGCCTTCTCCTAATGGAAATAATTGAAGGAAATGGGTCTTCAGAGTGATTAAAAAAAAAAAAAAAGTTGTATGCTCCTCGACAGATAATTTATCCTTCCAATAAAGAAGCAGCTTGTTTCTGGATAGTTGGACAACATCTAAGACGATTGTGGTCAGTGTGACCATTAGTTGTCAGTAATTGTCACACACTTTTCCTTTAAGGTTTTTCATACCGTATTATCTTCAGAAATTGTTTGCTTTGCAATATGCTCCTTCCCTTTTTTGGAGTTATTTGTTCTTTGACTGTGCTCACTTCTGTTTCTCTTCCCCCTCCTTCACCGCTCTGTCAGTGGGCAACGGTGACGTTCCACCTCCCCCACCACGTGCTGAAGCTTGTGGCCGGCGCAATCGTCAGCGAGCTGAAGAAAATCAAGCAGAACGTAGCGGCCTTGTCTGTGGCCTCGTCCATCATGGACAGGCTCTCCTACCTCCTGTCAAGCGCCAGGCCTGAGCTCGGGGTGGGACCTGGGCGCTCTGTAGACAGGTGACAACCAAATCTGTATTGAGCCACATGCAAAGTGTTTCACTCACATTGGAAAAATTTTAGAAAGTGCAAGTTTTTTTTTTTAAAAATAAAGCCTTGTTCTCCGCAGATCATTGATGTACAGCGAGGCCAACAGGCGGGAGACATTTACGTCATGGCCACATGCTGGGTACAGGTGGGCGCAGCCAGATCCGATGGCTCAAGCTGGGTTTTATCACCAGGTATGTTCTGAAAGAAGTCAAAAGCATTTTAAAAATCTGCCAGCTCAGAGGCAGGTGGATAAATGACATCAATGTTCACTGTCACAGTGAATTTGCATGAACTGAAAGGGCCATTTGCGTGTGCAGTAGAGGGAAAAAGGTATAACAGTGGCTACATTTACATGGAGAGAACCTTTCAAAGTCCTGACCTTATTCTAAATAACACACATTCCTGTTGAGGTGTTTTCATTAGTTGGTTTGAGAATATAAATTTCATTTTCAGGTTTAACATGTTAAATAGCAGAGCTTAATTAATGGCACGCCCCTTACGTTTTGTACACCTTTGTGTTAAGTTTGGTTTGATTATGCTTAAATTATATTACTCCAGTCATTATTCACACAAATCTCTGTTGACATGAACAAGATTATGTATATTAGAATATTAAATGGCATAAAAGTTTTTGATGTTTGAATCAACTAACTTTTTAACTAAATTTAAATTGATTACATTTTTATGGAGTTAGTTTGTAGATGCATTTACGCCTACTTGTAAACCTGGGATGCTGTCAAGTAAAGATGGACTTAAGGGACTGTAGACTCTGTTGACGATCCACTTGTTTGTTGTCCGTCAACAACCACTTGTTTGTTGTTTCCACAGCCTGCTTCCACAGGGGATGACAGAGCCATGTGCTTCACCTGCAGCGTTTGTCTCGTCTGCTGGGAACCTACAGATGAGCCCTGGTGAGAGGAGCACATCAATTATGAATCGTTTCAGCTATCAGCTACACCCTGTGATGCACCAGGCCAACGTGTCTCTGTTACTCCTTCAGGTCTGAACATGAGCGACATTCTCCCAATTGTCCATTTGTGAAAGGAGAGCACACACAGAACGTCCCTCTCTCAGTGACACTGGCAACCAGCCCGGCCCAGTTCCCCAACAGCCCTGACAGCTCAGACAAGATCGCCTGCTATGGCTTCGGGAGCTGCCCGCAGTTCCTGGCTGCTGCCACCAAGAGGGGCAAGATCTGCATCTGGGACGTGTCCAAAATGATGAAGGTAAGAGCAGTGACTGGCTCAAGCGTGGCACTGGTTGTTTTTGATGTTTAACCTCTTATGAAAACTGTGTTTGTGTGCTGATCAGGTGCACTTGAAGTTTGACGTGAACCCGTATGATCCGGCCATCCTAAGACAGCTGATCCTGTGCAGCGGTGAACAGAACCAGCAGGCGCTGACTGAGTCTCAGAGACCAAATCTGACCTGGTTGGAGGAGTCTTCTTCATGTTCCGACCTGCCTAAGCTGGAGGGAGACAGGTAAAGCACACCTGTGTGTAAATGGGTATGAAGTTTGTCTAGTTTTTAATAGGTTTTTATTTGAAATTTAGAAAAGGATGCAAATAATGCAACACACTCTTGGTTGCTATGACAACATATTAACACTTTTCTACAGCAAAGAAATGACTAATGCAAACTATATTTAAGGGCTTTAATGGAATGTATTTAACCAGCTCCTATCGAGTGGGTTCTGCACTCGTGATGGATCATTTGAACTATTTTTTATTGCACAAAGGACGATATAATATACACATGCAGACCACCACACAAACGGGAAGACGTTCAACTTTAATATCCTACTATAAAGACCATGTCCACCTACACAAAACACAGTGACCCGTAGCTAAGTGAGTGCATCTTTAAAAGATGAGAACATAGTCATTTTGAGTTAAAAAGTCTCAATTTTGTGACGTTTGTCATTGTACAAAAAAAATAAAAAATCATCAAAATTTGCAATTTTGGTAACCATGGCGATGGTTATCATTATGCTATAGTGTGACACCTCTAAAACCTTTGTTGCACAAAAGGAAAACTAATCTTGGTTTCATCCATGGTTTGTACACGGCTTCACTGCATGAATCAAAACACATGAGCTCTTTGAAACTGGAATATTCTGGAGACTGAGATTTCTGTTAAAAATAACTTTATTTCAACTGTTTCCTCTTCAGTTCCCCTCAATCTTACAGTTATGCTGTAATTACACATGTAGTATATTATTTTAATACAACAATGGACATACTGGTGTTCAATGCCATGTTTGCAAAAGGAGCTTCTGTTCTGAGAATTTTTAAGGTTTTGACCAAAATGAATTATTAAGACCACAAAAACTGGACACATAAAGTATCCTGAGCTTAATAGTGCTCTTTTGAATGTCTCCTATTATAATATAATAGATCTCCTTTAAACTTTGCTTACTCTTTTATGTTGGGCACTTTGGAGGAGGAAAACACCTGTGTGTTTGTGTTGTGTTTTATTCAGTTACAGTTTTCTTGGTAATATAAGTTAATATCTTCAAGGAGATCCATGTGAGACGTTAAATCTTTTGCTGTGGCTGTAAATGACTAACTTTTACTTCATGTCTATCAGTGCATTGATTTAAATAATTGCTAGGTCATCTTGGAAATGTTAATGCATCTTGTGTGTTGTGCCAGACTTTTAAAAAGTAAAAGCATATGTCTCGTGGATCAATCAGGATTAATCAGTTCTTCTCTTTCAGTGATGACCAGCTGGAGGACTCAGACAGCGATGAGCATTCCCGATCTGAATCAGTAACGGGTAAGCTGGCACTGGATGAATCATATCTGAAACCATGCTAAAGTTGCTTCCCTCTCTTTCAATAGTATATTTTTTTCCTCTTTTGTAATTTTTGTACTTACTATATCTTTATGTTTTATGATGAGGATCAGGATAAGCTAAAAACAAAAATGTCAAGTGGAAAAGTATCGCCATGATTCGATAGCTTATGGGTCCACCTTTAGCAGCAATAGTTTAGTCTTTTTATCCATGATTTTATTTATCAGTTGCTTATGTCATGGAGGAACTTCACAGCACTTCTTTAGTGCATTAAGGTTTTTGGGCATTCAAATTTGCACAGCTTCCTTAACATTTAATTTGCTCAGATATGCTAGACACAGGACAGTGTTTGCCCTGTAATATCTGACAGGTAGCTCTTCAGTTTACTAATACTTGTTTAAGTGTACTAGGGTCTCTAAGATCCTCGGTTATGTCTCTCTGGCTCAGGATCCTGTCAGACTGGTCATATTGGGCTCTGAGACGACTTAGTTTCTGTGATCTCACTTTAGATTTGAGTTGGTATGTTTGAGCCACATATGAGATGCACTGATTTAGTGCCATCAATGGGAAGTATGAACAGAGTTCGTTCCTGATTAAATGTTCTACTTTTGCTGTCCAACACCACTAGTTCTTCCTTATTTTTTTTTTTTTCCTTTTCTTCATCTCATCTGTCTTTTTTCAACTTTCTCTGGCACAGTCATCTGTATGTATCTTTTACCAACTTTCCTCTAACTCATCCTTGCACTGTGGAGTCACTATGGTTAAAGTCTGGAAATGTACAAACTTGATTCGCTGACTGGTATCACATGGGATGGCGTAACGTGCATACAATTATTCTGTTTGTTTCCTTATCCACTAAACCACTACCCTATAAATTAAATGAAATTTTACTGACTTACTGTGATTTGATATAATTGGAAGTGATTTGAGTTCAGTCAATATGTGACACTGTAACGTATTAATCAATAACTCCTGAATCGAATCAAAACTGTATTGTGATAAATTTTTGATATTGGCAAACATTGATCTTCATCCAGTTAATCTGTATAATATATTGTGATTAAACCCTACAAACAACCAAAGCACTGCTTTTATGAACGTCTGTACATCTGTTGATGGTGAATTGATGAAAGGCAGATGATTAGCAACATCTGGCAGCCTTAAATCCTGTGGAAGCAGTAAGGCAGTAATTAGTATTAAAAATAAAAAATAAAATATCAAATTTCATAAAATTGGCCACTTTTTTTGTTCAAAAATCAATTCTTTTTCTTGAATAATCACAAAATTAAAAAAAATTAAAAAGATTTTCCTAAAAAAAAAAAAAAAAAAAGCCAGACATTGTATTATCACATCTTTTCTTCTACAAAAAAATGTCAAATTTCACAAAATTTGTAACCTTTATTTTAAAAAAGAGAGACTTTTATAAGGCAGCCATGTTTTTTTTCTTTTAAAAGTCACAAAATAAAAAAAATGTTTTGAAAAATCTTGTGGTAAATTTGCAAATTTTGAACATTCTAGACTTTTTATTTTACAGTCAACTTTACAGTCAATTTTTGTAAAATTAACTTTTTTATGTCAGAACTGAATCAAACGGCAGTCACCTTTAAAGTTCCTCAGAAATGTTCTAGTCGGAAATTTATGGGTCAGATAAGAGTTTTGAAATAATGTTTGAGTGTTTTACGTGAAGAGGAAGAAAACCTTTGTTCTGGTCTTGTTTGATTCCAGGTCAGTCATCCCAGTGGGAGAGCATGGACGTGAGTCTCAGTGTGACGGCGCTGAGCGTGCTCCAGCAGCCAGAGAAGCTCCAGTGGGAGGTGGTGGCAAGTGTGTTGGAGGACACAGTGAAGGACTTGGAGGAACTTGGGGCAAACCCTTCACTAAACCAAACTAAGGCCCACAGCCAGCCTAAAACAAAAGACAAGGTCCCTGACCATCACAACATTCCCTTTCCCTGCCTGCTGGCTGGAGGCCTCCTCAGCTACCGCTCAGCATCCAGCACCCCCATGGCTGGTCCTCCAACCACAACACGCAGGACCCAAGATGGTCCAATAAGGACTCAAGGCACTGAGCCTTTCCCTGGGCCTCTACAGGAGCAGGCTCCCATGGAGATTGAATCCTGTAGTCCCCAGACTGCAGCCCAGGAGCAAGGCTTCTCTAGTCAAGCAGGATCTCAGCTACCTAGTCCCTCCTCTCTGCCGTCTGTCCGCAGGACTATACCAGTGCTACTGCTGTACAGCATCAGAGAGGTGGATGACAAGTCCTCAGGACAGGTTTTCGCTCAGATGAACAGCCTCATGAGCAAGGGGCTCCACGAGGAGGGCTTCACTGTGCCACAGATCATTGAGATGGAATTTGATACGCACGAGCAGCTTCTGCTTCAGGATCCTCCAATCACGTACATTCAGCAGTTCGCTGATGCAGCGACAAATTTGGCGGGGTTGGACGGTCACATGGACAAATGGAGCACCCTAGCTGCAGCTACAGTCTCCAACCCGCCTCGACCAGGAGCACTGGTGCAGTGTTTGAGGCTGCCGAAACAGCTGGAGGACAAGAATCTGTATGTGGACTCCATCACACCATGCTGGGATGGTGTGCACCTCCTGGTTGGCCTGCAGCCATGTGGCTCTGAGTCTCTCTGTGCTACAAACCAAGTTGAGGCCCTCAACAATCTCAACCGACTACATTCAGCTCTCTGTAGCCAGCGCAAAGGAGACACCCTTCACTCAGTGTCCAATGGAGTGGAGGGCCATCACGCAGGTGGGTCACCACCTCAGACTCCACTCATCCTACCCCCAGGAGACCAGCAGCAGCAGCAGAAGTCCTCAAGCAGTGGAAGTGGAGGGGGGTATCTTGCTCTCTACAAGCTTAACTACTCCACCCGTATAGTCACGCTGGAGGAGGAGCCCATCAAAGTGCAGCAGATCAGGGACCCCGGTGACGCCATCACCTCCCTGATACTCCTTCCACCAGATGTGCTCGACAGCAGAGAGGATGACAGTGAAGAGACTCCTGAGGAGGCTCTGCCTTCTGCTCCAAAAAATGGTTCCTCTGTCCTGGGAACCAGCTTGACGGGCTCTGCTGGCTCTGGAACTGGGACTGCATGTGGAGCAGCCACAACCAGCAGCAGTGCTGCCGTCACCAGTCCTCCCACCTCTGCCCCCAGCCACAAAGATGGCAGGCGGGGGGAGGTGGCTGGCCTTGGCCACTTGGTGGTCACAACACAGGCTGGGTATATTATGATTCTGGATTTGTGCACGTTGGAAGTCCTGGCCAAGATTGAACCACCTAAAAGGGAGGGCTCAGCTGATGAAACGGATCCTTTTGTCTCAGTTACCTATTGCTCTGGGACTGACCGCCTTTGTGCTTGCACCAAAGGTAAATAGTTCTGTACTTTACTTCAATGTTTACTTCATGATGCCAGTTGTTGAGTGAGCTGCTGCCTGAGTGGTTTCAGCTTCACAAGGGCACATTAGACACATTTAGAAACTTTGTTTTAAGGAGCATCTGATGAAAAATCAAGCAACTTTTTCATTGTGAAGCTATAGGCATTTAAGGAAGAACTTGCACTGATCTATAACTGTCATTAAAATATAATCAACCAAACAAAAACAACCATGCTTCAAGTATAGAGGTCAAACATTTTTGACCAAGGTCTTTGACGGGGTGGTAGAGAGGACTTAAAGACTCCAACATATTCACATCAGACTTTAAGGCAGGGGTGTCCAACTGATCCGTGAAAGGGCCGGTGTGGCTGCAGGTTTTTGTTCCAACCATGCAGCAGCACAGCTGACTTGTTTCATT
>JBAMYA010000007.1:3578220-3592321 GCA_037176975.1 Arrhamphus sclerolepis | reverse complement strand
CAACCTGACAAACTGGTAATCTGGGATCCAGGAAACAAAGGAGGGATCCACTCCCATCTCTCTGAGCTGGTCTTTGAAGTATGATGGTTGGATGGTGTTGAATGATGTTGTTCTTATCCTCTCATTCAAGCTCTTTTTTCCTCTTGGACTTTAAGACCATTAACCTCCTTGGTTAGCCAAGAAAAAAAAGTTACTGTGGCGCCCTGACAGCTGTCGCCTGTTACTTTAAGAATCTTATGCTACCGGGCAGTACTGAGGAAGGCGAAGAAAGAATCTCTGCCTGAGCCCTGTTTCTTGTCTCTTTTGCAGAAACAGCAGTGGACAGACAGATCAACTTTCCTCTTTCAAATGTTCTCCATGCCAACGGGGAGAAGAACGGCCAACCTGTGCTGCAGGACTTCACAGAGGACATCCAGTTCATGGACATCGAGGAGACATCAGGTGAAAAACATCTCAGCAGTTGTCATCACACACACTAAGGGTTCTCACACCTTGGCTTACAAAAGCAAAGTTTGTTTTTTGTTTTTAAAACAAAAATAAAAAAGTCAATTTTATTTGAATTAAATTGTTTTTTATTAACTATTACACAGACATGAGATTTATGGTTCATGACTCTGAAGTGTTTCTTTCATCTTTTTTCTGCTTACCTCTGAGGTTGTGTTCATTGGTTTGTTCTGTGTGTTTGTGACCTGAGAGACATTGAACTTTCTTCTGTTTGTTGCAGCCTCTGTGTTGTGTCCGTTCCTGGAGGACCACAAGGAGGACATCCTGTGTGGTCCAGTGTGGTTGGCCAGTGGGCTGGACCTGTCTGGTCACTCTGGCATGATCAGCCTCACCAGCCCCAAGCTGGTCAAAGGTAAGAATGGTTACAACTGCCACTTTTCTACAGTCGTTGTGAGTGGATTTTGAGGACAAGCCTGTTTTCTGTTGTGTAATTGAGACATGATGGACAGTCGTCACAAAGAAAACCTGGGTACTGGTGATGTTTAGCCCCAGAGAGATGCTGCAACTCGATCTTTGTACGTCTGCATGTTACTTTCAAAAAAAACCCTCACTCATGCTGATGAGGCACAAACCATAATGTTTTCAGTCTTTTTTAGTTTTTCTATGGGTTCAAGCTGAAACTGCTGCTGGCCCCCTGTGCCCTTTTTTCCCTGAAGGCGTCTGGCCAGGAAAAACTATACATCGTACTGACCTTTTGTAATGATTCAGGCCTGTCTAATAAGTACTTTTCTAGCGGCAGAAATTAGTTTATGTTTTAGCTCATATCCTGTTTATATCTGCTAAAATAGAAATGATCTTTTCCACAGATTTTTCTCAAACTCCTGAATTAAACACTGAAATTGCCTACTGTTAAAAAAAAATAAATTAAATGTAAAAAAGTGAAATTAAAAGCAGAGAGTCAGAGGTTACTGAGGATTTTTAAAAAATGTCTTTTCTAAGATGTGTAGTGGCTTCAATGATGTGAACTGGAAGTTTGAGGTGGCTGCGGACAGCTGTAGCCCTCATACATGGGGATCCTGCTTCATCAAATGAGCCATCTGTCACCCTATTAAAGGAGTTTTATTTGACAATCACTTTCAGAGCGACACACCAGTCAAAAACTTGTGGATTTGGTTTAAAGATAGCTTATGGTCTCTCTTGTGACATCATAATCCAAAGTTAGTGAAATCTTGTACTAACAATCAGGACAACTTTCTGCTTTTTTTTTTTTTTAAGGGGCTCAGGAGGATAAAGTTGTAAATGTGCAAATGTCTTTTCCTGCTGCAGGCATGGCAGGAGGGAAGTACCGGTCCTTCCTGGTTCACATCAAAGCGGTGAGCGACAGTGGCGTGGAGGAGAGTCCACGGCCGGTGCTGAGGATGCCCAGTGCCAAGCCTCAGAGCTCCAAAGCTCACTCCTTATCCACCCTGCTGCAGCGCGCACAGGCCTCCAAGGTACAAATGCACACTGAGTAGGCTTTGTGTCTGGAAACCCATTATAGCTGTTTGCTATGAGACTTATTTTTTTTCCTATTTCATCTGTCTCTGTAAATAATAAATGACCACCTGCAACTGCAAAGCAGCTGGTACATGGTTACATGAATGTCTTTTCTTCTTTATGATGTCTGTGTGCAGGAGAAGGTGTCTGCAGGGAAATCTGAGGGCTCAGCTCAGTCAAAGAAAGTGGAGAACCTGCGAGGCTGTGACCTTCTGCAGGAGGTTTCTGTCACAATCAGAAGGTTCAAGAAGACAACAATTCCCAAAGAAAGGTGAAACTGCTTTCTAGGATGTCTGAATGATTCCAGGTGCTTTTCTGTAATGTTTTATCGTGGAAAACTCTCTTGCTCAGATCTAGTAACATGTACAAATCACATGATGCAAGTTTAAAGACGATGGACAGAAGTGATTCCGTATTCAGAAGAAACAAACAGGCAAACCTTTTCAGTGAAAACTCTATTGAAAAGACAGGACCAATAATCAAACCACCCAGCCACCATCCAGTAATCATACTGTATGTACAGTTATTTATGTCAAATCCTGTTTAAATATAGGCCGTTAAAGTGTCTTCCACACACCTCCAGAACAGTTAAAGAAAAGGAAAGTTTGGAAACCAGTCACCTGCGTGTAGATGCTGTCTTTGAGATGTTACATGCCCTGAAAGCTGCAGGTGATATATTCCACATGAGTAACAATAATATATTAAACAAAAGCGAGGTAAAACATTCCACAGGTGACAGAAGTGATATGGATGCTTTTCCACCACTCAGGTCCCTCTCTTGACGTGTATTTAAAAAGCTTTTGTCATATTTATACCTTAGTGAGGTTGTGGTCACTTCTCAAGTTTAGCTGACAGGTGTGTCATCACATCATGACCCAGGACATATGGAAACAAAATACACAATGTAAAATCCAATATTTCAGTCTTAGGGCATTTAATCCACAATGGCAAAAATCAGGAAGAAACATATTTGTTGGTTTTCATGACAGTCAAACATGAAAAAATCATGCTTATGTGGCGGTGCTGGAACAGGTAACCATGTATGTTAATATAGATTAGTACACAGACGACTTAACGGAATCACTTCTTTCTCGACTTCTTCTTGATGATGCTATGAGAAAACCGTGACTCTGAGGTTTTCATTAATTATATTCATTGATGTAACTGTTGAGTAGTGTACTAATGGAAAAAATTGGCCCTGAAAATATTGTCATTCACATAGACGAGTGTTGAGTTGACTTTCATCGGGTGTCCTTGCTTGCTTTTTAGGGTCCAACGTTGTGCGATGCTGCAGTTCTCAGACTTCCACGAGAAGATGCTGGATGCACTGTGTCGGCGGACGGATGGCAGCCTGGCCACTGAGCATGCCCAAAGCCTCATCTTGGACATCTTATGTTGGCTGGCTGGGGTTTTCTCCAATGGCCCCTGCAGGTGGGCTGCAGCCCAGAGTACACAGCAGACAATAGCACAAACTTCTGCTAACTACTAATACACCTGTTACCCTTTTTCAGCATGAGAGAAGGAAAGGAGGGCCTACTGGCGAAAACCAGGATGAGGTTAACAGATATAGTTCGAGTGTGTTTCTTTGAGGCTGGTCGCAGCATTGCACACAAATGCGCTCGCTTTCTTGCACTTTGTATAAGGTAAGAAACCTGGTCAGCTTCTGCAGGAGTTGATTTTTTTTTTTCCAATACACATAGAGCCCAAAATCAAGAACAGAACACATTATACAGAAATACTGACAAACGTGAACTAGAAATGGCCACTAGAAATGGCTTGTCAGTAATCAGATTATTGCTTTCTGTGCAAATGGTGTCATTATTGGCTAAGTTTGTTTGAGAAAGACTTCAGGATGCAGTGCTGTCATTTAAGGTTTTTGTCTGCAAAAACCAAACTGATGTTTGATTGTCTGGAGTTAAGAAAGCAGAACTTGAAGATTCAGGTCATTAAACTGCTGTGCTGCAGAAGACCTACATCACTGGTGTCCAACTCAAGGCCTGCGGGCCAGATCTGGCCCGCCACTTCATTTTATCTGGCCTGTGAGAGCGTGCAAAGGATGAAATAGTTTGATGCCCTTGCTCTAGAGTCTGTTTTGATTCCTTTACCATTTTGTGTTTCCTTGGCGATAAAATGGACACACTGTTTATTTTTCATTGCAGCAATGGGAAGGGTGACCCAAGTCAACAGGGTTTTGGTGTGAGCCTTTTGAAGGCTCTGCTTGATAATATGCCTTACTTACCTGCAGCAGCAACAGGTGGTGAGTAATTGAACAACATCATCATCATCATCATCATCAACATGGAGCATAGTTTCCGTCAGAGAAGCCCCCCGTCTCCATTTCATTGCCCACCTGTCTCTCCTCTGTTTGCTGTCAGGATCAGTATTCTGGTACTTTGTGCTGCTTAACTATGTGAAGGAGGAGGACCTGGCGGGCTGCAGCACTGCCTGTGCCTCTCTGCTCACCGCCATCTCTCGACAGCTGCAGGACCGCCTCACCCCACTGGAGGCACTGCTGCAAACCAGGTGCATCTCAGCCTCTCCTGTTTCTACAGACAGGTTTTGCTCTGCTGCCGTAGTCATGCATCCTAATTAAGCTATTTATTTTGTTCATATCTGAAAACTGGTCTTCCCTCTAATCTTCCTCACTCAGGTACGGGCTCTACAGCTCTCCGTTTGACCCGGTGCTCTTTGACCTGGAGGTCAGTGGATCCTCCTGTAAAAATGCCTTCAACAGCAGCATTGGAGTCCAGTCAGATGAGATCGACCTCTCTGACATTCTCTCAGGTATCAGCTAAATTTGTTTAATTTTATTAGAACATTGCATTTGCCATTTAAATGT
The DNA here is from genome assembly GCA_037176975.1 of Arrhamphus sclerolepis. NCBI lineage: Eukaryota > Metazoa > Chordata > Actinopteri > Beloniformes > Hemiramphidae > Arrhamphus > Arrhamphus sclerolepis. The sequence continues at coordinate 3,587,502 of JBAMYA010000007.1, read as the reverse complement.
TTTTTATTAAAGCTGTCAACTGGCAAGTCTGTCAACCTGATGGACCTGAAGAGCTGCATGTTTCCACATAGAGGTGGAGACCTGCAGCTCACTGTGTGACTTAGGGAACCTTCTGGGTTTTGTCCTTAAGCAACAGAGTTTTATTCCAAGACAGACTACAAAGCCAGAGCAAAAAGTTAAGCTTTATTTAGAAGCAGCACCCTGAATGAGCCTAAATGAGGGAGGATATTAACAAAAATTATGTGTAGGGTGAGATACATGTCTCTTTGTGTTGATTTTAAACTGTAAGCTTCAGCAATGCTGGAGACGGCGCAGTTGACCCAGTAAATGACTTGTCCATATTTTGCAGGGAATGGAAAAGTGAGCAACTGTGCAGCAGCAGAGGGCAGCTTCACAGCTTTAACTGGACTCCTGGAGGTGGAGCCTTTGCACTTTACTTGTATCTCCACCAGTGATGGCACACGTGTGGAGCGAGATGATGCCAGCATGTTCACTGGTAAACCTTTTCTTTGGTAGCAGTCTTGACTCACGTTCCTCCCTGCTAGTCAGTCAGTGAACCATTTACGTGACTTTTGTAACCTCAGTGAGCACATTTGGCATGACTCCAACGGTTGGCGGCTTGCCGACGGGGACGGTTGGCGAAGCTTCAACAGCTCTGAGCTCTGCCGCCCAGGTGGCCCTCCAGTCGCTGTCTCACGCCATGGTGTCGGCCGAGCAGCAGCTGCAGGTCCTGCAGGAGAAACAGCAGCAGCTACTGAAGCTGCAGCAGCAGGTGAGACTCTGTCACAGCGGAGCCGTGTGTTGATACTGCTCACAGGTCAGTTTCTGGTCCTGAGGAGGGTTCGGGCAGAGCTGCTGATCGTATTGATCTACAGTTTACGTCACATTTCAGACTTGCGGATGAAACACAGGGCTCTTGCAGGGAGATAAAAAAAAAATGAAATAATAAAAAAGCATTATAATGAAGAGAGATAACCACTGCTCTGTACACTTATGATGATCCTCATTTTAAAGCGTTTTCATTCCATTCTGAATACCTTTAAATCAGAATGTCAACAAAAAGAAAAGGAAATTCTTCTCCTCAGGGCACATGTGTGAGCAAGTCTTTGTTTGCAGAATTATTAGGTTAGTTGGTTAACTTCAGAATATCTAACTATATGGTAACTAAATAAAGACTTGTCACACACTTCACTGTGCTCAGTTAGAAAAAACAAAACACCTTCACTGACCAATGCTTAAGTTCATCAGTCTTTATTTTGATCTTCACAAGGGTTTTTAGGGACCATGTTGACAGTTCACAGCAAAATGTATATTTTTGGAGCTCATGCCTAAACTGTTTAGCTGTTTCAAGAGTTTGTGTAAGTCTGAAAGGCTTTGTCTTTTAACATAAAGATAAATATTTGTTTCAGTTTTACATATTCAACCTGAAATTATGAAGCTCACTAATACTTTTGCACATGTTAATCTAAGGTTAAAAACTTACGGCAGTCACCTCAGTTAAAGTTATGAGCAGCTTTTAAAATAAATGTACTTATTGAAATGCCATCTTTCAAGAAGAAATTTTCATTTTGATGCTTTAAGCCTGAGATAATAAAGTTTTCAAAGTGAAACAGGGAGAAAAATATTGAATCTGTCTCTGCTGCTGCTTTTGTCCAGGAAGTGTATGAACATTTGATTTGCTTTCCTAGTTACAAAAAGGCATCAATTGCAATTTCCTGCCAACTCTGATTTTCTTAAGTCTGACCTGCTGATACTGATCGTCTTTCCATCAGTCACTGAATTAGACCAAAGGAAAAGTCAGTAATAACTGCAGATTTGATGAAAAGAAAACGTTGGCTTGCAAATGTAAAACTTTTGTCTGAAGTTTGTAAGCTGCTCGAACACAGTGTTATTATATTTAGTGATCTTTTTATTTACCCACTTGCTTGTGTTGAGAGCAGAAGGCCAAACTGGAGGCGAAGCTTCATCAGACCACCTCTGCAGCCGCCGCCGCTGCCTCTGCAGTGGGGCCCATGCACAACTCGGTGCCTTCCAACCCCTCCTCCGCTCCTGGCTTCTTCATCCACCCGTCTGACGTCATCCCACCGACACCGAAAACCACGCCTCTGTTCATGACTCCTCCTCTCACGCCTCCAAATGAGGCGGTGTCAGCGGCCTTTAGTGCTGAGATAGCTCACCTGTTCCCTGGTTCTATGATGGACTCTGGGCCCGTCACCATGGCAGCACACAAGAACACACAGAAGGCCAAGCCTGTAAGTAACACACTGCTTTGTTTCCACCTTCAGTCTTCAGATTTATGTTTCTGTGTAACAGCTGTGTGCCAAAGCTATGCACGGCCCCTACACTGTCCCTTATTATTTTTGTTGCTCTGTAGTTCCACCGCCAACTGCTAGGTGGCAGTGTAGTTTCTTTTTCTTCCGTGATTTAGCTCGTAGTTTCCTTTTGTTTACTTCCTTTTGGTGCAAATAAAGTATATTTTATTTGTGTTAGAGCTGATAAATGTTGAAGATCATTTTTACAGACGTTGCAGCAAACTATGTACCTGACTTGAAAACAACAAATTTGTCTTTTCCTATTAATAGCAAGATCTTTGATACCAAACATTTGCATCAACTGTCTGCTGAGAGTTCCATCTTTTATTTCATTAGATATACGTATTTTAGATCTTATTTTAGACAACATACATACATGCCTATATCCCTTCATCAAGCATAAATACTCCGTACTTGATGACAGCAGCTGCATTTGTTTTTATAAAAAATGTTGTTGGATTATTTGCTCTTCAGCCAGTTGCAGAACAGGAACAAAACTTTCTTGACCAATCATATGTCAGGCCCTCATGATTGCAGGAGGTCAAGAGGTTTGGTAGACGTACATTTGTTTTGGTAGGATGAGAGGAAATGAGCTACTGAAAATGTGAAACATTTTAATAAGCTTTGATAGACTAACGTATATTTTTATTAGGCCATTGTGTGCAGGCTTATGTCTCAGATGAGCACCATCTGTGCAGGGATCCAGAATGGTTTTTTGCAAATTTTCTAGTTTAATTTTTGTTTTCTTCTTCTTTTCATGCAAAATTAGAAATTATGGCTTAATAAAGTTGGAATTTCTGATTTTGTCAACTTGAATTTACTGGCCTGAGTTAGAAGTTCAGTTTTGTCCCAGCGAAGGCCATGACTGTGGTATCGCCACCCTGAGGAAGTTTAGCGGTTCAGCCCAACCAACACTTGTTAGTTATTATTCTGACTTCCTTCCAGTATGGTACATCGGTACATCACGACATGTTTTGGAAACTTTATACAGAACTCACTGGAAGTTTTTTGTAATTTCATAGTACCAATAATTTTGTCATTTTTTTATATAGCACCTTTCAAACACAAGTGCAGCTCAAAGTGCAGAATAAAAACAAAACATAATACAGCAACAGATAACAAATAAAAGTAGACGAGAAGGTAAAAACAATGATAATACACATGTAAAAATATAGTGCAAGTGAACAAGTGTAATAAAACTAGAGGGAAAAATGTGTTACTTATCCTACAATACATACTTTCAATCTCTGTAAGTTCATTGACTGTTACTGGAAATACTAATATTATTAAGGTAGCAGGTTACTGTGAACAGTGATGTCCAATATGTTTATTCAGTTTTGGTTGCTGCTCTGTTATTTAAATTCTCTTTTTGTCCTAAAATGACAGTATTTATGGAACATTATCTCCCCTCACAGAGCCCCGTGGGCAGTGGTCTGGCTCTGGCCATTTCCCAGGCTTCCCACTTCCTGCAGCCTCCTCCACACCAGTCCATCATCATTGAGCGAATGCATTCTGGTAAGTTATGCAGCAATATGCCATATTTATTTGTTTGTTTTATTTATTTACTTTTATTTAACCAGGTTAGTCACAAAAAACCCACAAACATTCCTATGGCCAATTTATAGTCACCAATTAGCCTGACGTACATGTTCATCACCTACCTGGTGCTTAAAAATGTATGCGGAGGAATGATAATTGATATGAAATTACATCACTGCATGTGTTTTGTAATTCGACACTGTCGATTGTCCATCTTTTGGCCTTCCAGGAGCTCGTCGCTTTGTCACTCTGGACTTCGGCCGTCCAGTCCTGCTCACTGATGCTCTGATTCCTACCTGTGGTGACCTGGCCTCTCTGTCCATTGACATCTGGACGTTGGGTGAGGAGGTTGACGGCCGCAGGCTGGTGGTGGCCACGGACATCAGCACCCATTCACTCATCCTGCACGATCTGCTGCCACCGCCTGTCTGCAGGTTCATGAAGGTCAGCTTTTTTGAATTACATTGAAAAATGTGGAATGACATGCTTTCTCCTCAGCAGAATGATGAATTGAAGGCTCCTCTGATTTGCACATCTTACTCTCTCAGATCACTGTGATCGGTCGGTATGGCAGCACAAATGCAAGAGCAAAGATCCCACTGGGCTTCTACTATGGCCACACATACATCCTGCCATGGGAGAGTGAACTGAAACTGATGCATGATCCTCTGCGAGGTGAGAGCGATGCTGCCAGTCAGCCCGAGGTAGATCAACATTTGACCATGATGGTGGCGCTTCAAGAGGACATCCAATGCAGGTAAGACAGGTCCTTGTAATTTTCTTTCCTGACACAGGCAGAAAATACGTGTTCTGGTTTGGTAATTATCTCATCACTGTCTCTTTGTGGAATTTGGTTTGACTTAAAGTGATAAGTGATTTTACGTCCTTTACATTCCCCTTCACCAACTGACACTTGCCCTCCTCGTCTTGTTCGTCAGGTACAATCTAGCTTGCCATCGGCTGGAAACCCTTCTTCAGAACATCGACCTGCCACCGCTCAACAGTGCCAACAATGCCCAGTACTTCCTAAGAAAACCAGATAAGGTGGTGGAGGAGGACCAGCGGGTTTTCTCTGCCTATCAGGACTGCATCCAGCTGCAGCTCCAGCTCAACCTGGCTCATCACGCCGTCCAGCGGCTGCGTGTGTCACTGGGCGCCAGCCGTAAGTCTCTCCCTACATCTGGTACTCCAGAAGCCCAGGAGTTGGTTCACAACTCATCCACAGAGCAGCTGAGGACCATCATCCGTTACCTGCTGGATACACTCCTCAGCCTGCTGCACTCCAACAACGGTGAGGCAGGGAGCAGGACACAGCAGATGATTTCTTTTGCTCAAAGATTGAACTATGAATGCGCAAGTTTGATACATTGATGGAGACTAACTTCATCTTTTTGCATGTTTGCAGGACACTCTGTGCCCTCAGTGCTGCAGAGCACCTTCCATGCTCAGGCATGTGAGGAGCTGTTCAAGCACCTTTGCATCAGTGGAACGCCAAAGATCCGTCTTCACGCTGGCCTTCTGCTGGTGCAGCTCTGTGGAGGTGAACGCTGGTGGGGCCAGTTCCTCTCCAACGTGCTGCAGGAGCTCTACAACTCTGAGCAGCTGCTGATCTTCCCACAGGACAGGTACAAAGCAGTCTAATTGTCTTGTCTAATTTCTTTGGTTGAAAACTAAAATCAGTCAGTTGGTGTGAAACTTTGCTCGCTGTAGCATCACAGATTCTCTATACCACTTTTAACTGTATATATTAACCGAGGTGTTCCCTGTTCACCTCAGAGTGTTCATGTTGCTGTCCTGCATCGGCCAGAGGTCCCTGAGTAACAGTGGTGTGTTGGAGGGCCTCCTCAATCTGCTGGACAGCCTACTGTCTCCACTGCAGCAGCCGCCAGTGGCCCCTCAGCGAAGGACCGAAGGTAAAACAGCTGCCAGGGTGGCGAACATGCAGATGCATGTGGTAGAAAGCTAAATTGTTGCACAGAGAGTAAATGATAAATGTATGCATTTAGGTTACATGAGTTTGTTTGTGTGTCATGTAGGTGTTTTGGATATCCCCATGATCAGCTGGGTAGTCATGCTGGTTTCCAGACTGTTGGACTATGTGTCCAGTATAGAAGATGAGGCCTCTGGTGGGAAGAAGCACCTTGCAGGGAAGGAACGGGAGAGACCTGTAACAGGTTTGTGAAATGTACAGGTATATGAAGACTTCACATGTAGAGCAGAGTCTCGTCTGTGCTCAGTACACATCATTTTGTGGCTGCTTTGGGCTTGATGGCTTCCTGAAAAACCCATGTCCTCTACACCTTGAGGGTTTTTTTTGTTTTTAAACTCTTATATTGGCTTGTTGATGTGTCTCAGGCATCCAGTGGAGCTTCATCAATAACAGCCTTCAGTCTCAGAACCCCAGCAGGTCATCTAAAGGCAGCAGCAGCTTGGATCGTCTCTACTCACGCAAGATCCGCAAGCAGCTCGTCCATCACAAGCAGGTGAATGTGTCTCAGATTAACTCAAAAACTCCTTCACTCTCGTTTTTCATCATTTTCATGTCAAACGTCTGCAGGTTTTACATTTGACCAGTAGATCCAAATGGAGATTGCTTTAATGTGATATATACAGCAGAAACTTGAGAAAACAATTGATCTGGAATTCTTGTGATTTACATACAAAGATATTTGTGAGGAATGCTTTTATGATATTAATCTTTCCCTTTTTAATATAGCAGTTGAATCTGCTGAAAGCCAAACAGAAAGCTCTAGTTGAGCAGATAGAGAAGGAGAAGATCCAGAGCAACAAAGGCTCCTCGTACAAACTGCTGGTGGAACAGGCCAAACTCAAACAAGCCACGTCGAAGGTGAGCAGCACAACTCACTGATCTCTCCTGCAGAGTTATGCATTCAGACTTTGTGATTTGTGTGCAGCTGTGTTCTCTACATAACAAAGCTTTTACTGTAGTCTATTACACAGTCAAATTAACCCGTTTTCTAATTTGACAAAAAATGTAACCTGATCTTTGTCAAATTCACAATCATAGACGTGCGCAATGTGCTTAAGCTGATGGCACACAAATAAGAGAGAATTGTACACACCAGACATTGAACTAAAGTGTCTGAGCTGAAGCAGTTCTGGGAAGATGAGTGGATCCAAATTCCTCCTGAATGTTGTGTAGGTCTGGTCTGAAAGAACATGTTTCAGTCATTGCTGCTATAGGTGGGTCAACCATTAATTCCAAGATTTCCCTTCTTTCCTTTAGCACTGTGAATGTTCGATAAACACACAAGAAATGTTAACTGTTTCTTGTGTTATCTTAAACACGTTTATTATTGTGACTTGTGAAGATCAGATCTCATTTTATTGCAAATTAATTCAGAAAACTGGAAAAGAAGCTTGTCAACTATGTGGGAGATATTCAGATATTCAGAACTGATATGTGACAGCAGTGCACTGCTCCGTGAGGCACGAGCTGTCAACATGCTGTTCTTCAGAGTACAGTGGTTCTGTCTGAAAGGGCATGAAGTCCTGGAACGTAGAATCCTAATGCCTTCATCCCTTACTTCCTCCTCCAGCACTTTAAAGATCTGATCCGTTTGAGGCGGACAGCAGAATGGCCTCGCTCCACATTGGATGCAGAGTCCACAACAGCCAAAGAAGCCCCAGAAGTAGAACCTCTGCCCTTCACATTGTCCCATGAACGCTGCATCTCTGTGGTGCAGAAGCTGGCCCTCTTCCTGCTCTCCATGGACTTCACCTGCCATGCTGACCTGTTGCTCTTTGTCTGCAAGGTTTTTATCTGACACTGGTGGCAGGATCTCCTTCAGACATGTTTCTGTATAAAACCAGAAATGACTGCTTTTGTTGTCCCTTCAGGTCCTTGCGAGGATAGCCAACGCTACTAGACCAACAATCCACCTCTGTGAGGTGGTGTCAGAGCAGCAGCTGGAGCGCCTTCTGCTGCTGCTTGTGGGGACGGATTTTAATCGTGGGGACATCTCCTGGGGGGGTGCATGGGCACAATATTCTCTCACGTGTATGCTACAGGACATCCTGGCAGGTGGGTTTCATTTACCTGCATTTTTGCAACCAGTATTGACAGAAACACGTTGGTGTTTGGTCCAGATTTGTCGCATCCAGTTCAACTGAATTTGGGCCGACTCGTGTTTCAGTTTCGGGTAATGCGTGCAGGTTTTCATCAGTGTGGGAAAATGGTTACTTAATTTCATTCATTTAAGTATTAGAGAAAGGTAGTCTAAGAACATAAGTGGACTATACTTTATTAAAGGTGGGGAAAAAAATCAGTCACAATTTGGAGCCCCACAAGGCTTCATACTGGTCCCAGTTGTTTTTAAATGTTTAGCTATTTGTGTTCAGTTTAGCTACTTAATGATTCTTTGTGTTTAATGTTCTCGACATTCTGATTGATCTTTTCATTGCATGAGGGGTGCAGGTAAAGATTCTTGCTCAAGTTTTGGTGTGTTTCCGTGATCTAAAACATCAGGTGAAAAGAGCGCAGTAGGAGGAGTCTTTTTCTAGCTTTGGTTTTGTTTAATTTTATTGCCAAAAAAAAAAAAAAAGTTTCAACAGCCAATAAAACAGCCACAAAATCCTCAGTCTGGATGAAAACTGTAACTTTAAACTCTGATAGTCTTTAGATCTGAGAGTGTATGTTACTCCTATGATTGATTGATTGATTTATTTATTTATTTATCTATCGGGGGTGTACCATCAGCGCTCTGTTTTCTTCCTCTTCTGTAATACTGTACTGGAAATTTTGGCTCATTATTTAGCTTTTGGTCATGGCAGTCTACAAAGGAGGAATGGTCCCGTAGCCATTGGATTATATCTGATGATAAATTCTCAGATGACTTAAAGGTCCTTTTCCACGTGGAGTGTTGTGTGTTATGATTGACTTGCATAATGAGTGCAGGGTTAAGAAAAATCAAAGCTTCACGTCCAGGAACTATATGTTGTCTTTGCTTGTTGTGCTCGTTGTGCTTGAACCTGAACACACTGTCTTGCAGGTGAACTGTTGTCGCCCAGCTCTCTGGACACCATGGAGGAGGTGGTGGTGGGTGAGGAGGCCGGGGCGTCATCGTCCTCAGCTGCGGCAGATTCAGACGATGCTCTGCTGCAGCCAGCACCAGTGCCCCTGGTGGAGAGCATTGATGAAGCCCTGGTGCCTGACATCATTGCAGGTACTATGGGAACCTCCTCAGTGTTCCAAAGTGCGTGGGTAACCTGCCTGTTTATCACAAACACCCTAATGACGACCACACACACACACACACACACACATTTCCTGTTGTAACAATGTAAAGTTGGACCACAAATGCATACATAATTTGTTTTACGACATAGTATTGTTTCGTCCCGGCCGTGGAACACTGGACCAACTCTATACCCTCCGCAGAGTGCTCGAGGGTTCATGGGAGTTTGCCCA
>JBAMYA010000007.1:3532466-3577883 GCA_037176975.1 Arrhamphus sclerolepis | reverse complement strand
ATGTCCCTGCTCAGGCTGCTGCCCCCGCGACCCGGCAACGGATGAAGCGGAAGAAGATGGATGGATGGATGGATGGACATAGTATTGTTTTTATGGATGTGACTGTTACTGCTGCTGTTGGGATGGTGGTGGGGTTCAGACCTGAGCATCCAGGCCCTTTTGGGCTTTTTGACTTCTCATTATTTCAGTTTAAACTTAAAATTTAGTTTTAGGAAGCAGTGTTGGACAAAATGTCCGCAACTCAGCTAATGATCAGTCCAGGGTGAGATTACAATTTGACAAACATTGACTGGCCTATAGAGATATGGGTCAACATTTTATGGACTGATAAAAGCTGGATTTGGATCTAGACACCACAAGCAGTTTATCAGATGACCCCTAAACTCTGAATTCAACTCCAGAACTCTGAAGGCAGTGAAGCATGGTGGAGCAAGCATCATGATATGGGGATGTTTCTCATGCTGCGATGGTGGGTGTGTTTATAACATACCAGGATCATGGATCAGTCTGAAGACCATCAGAAAAGTCATATTGTCTTCTGGTCTTCATGAAACAACCTTGAAACAGCATCTTGGTTCCAGACTAACCAGTTTAACGTTATGGAGCAGCCAGACCAGTTCTGAAGTTTAAACTAAAATAATGAGAAGTCAACAAAATGCATAATTTGAACACAACTGTTTATAGTTTGAGAACATGAAGGAGAAAAGTCTCTGGTGTCTGGAAAGACTGAGCTGCAGTTCTGGCTCCATCGCTGCAGACTGCAGTGATCACTTTGTTTTACTTCTATGCTTTTTGTGTTCTTGCTTGGATATATTAAAGCTGTTTTCATTATCCAAAGGTGCTCCACCTCTGTCATCTTTGGAAAAAGATAAAGACATAGACTTTGACTTGCTACAAGACCTGATGGATGTTGATATTGATCCTTTAGATATTGATTTGGAAAAAGATCCACTGGCTGCCAAAGTATTTAAGGTACGTGATGACTTCCTGTTCTTGCTTCACTCTGTGTCACGACTGGTTTCCAGTTAAAAAGTCTGAGATTTCATACCGTTTCACAAATATGATTTTAGAGGATGTACTTTTTAATATGAAACAAACATAATTTTCATAGTAAATCTCGGGATTGTGAAAAAAGTTTGCATTTTGAGAATAAATAATTTATGGTTTATAAGGAAGTAAAATTCAACGTCCTCTTATATTAAAATGAAGTAGCTCTTTAAATATTTAGAAAGAAAACATTGAAGAAAACATCAAATTGTTGAATCACTAAAACTTTTGACCATAAAGTAAGTTTTTTATTTTTTTATCTACCTCACTCTGCACCAATTTTTTATTTTTTATTTTTGCATGCATGTTTGTTCAAAAATCTGTTGAGAGATGTTTCACCAAAACAATCTTGACTTTGAAGTGTTTCTTGAACTTATGGGAAGTGAGACATCACAGGTGTCACTTTGTCGTGCCTAAACTTAGTTTTTAACTGCTTTTAGCATCAGAAAGTAAAAGTTCTGGAGATAAAGAAGCTGTGATCATTATGAAGGACTGTAGAAAATGTGAAATGTGAAAAAATAATGTTTTTTCTTCTGCCTGTTTTAATTAAATGTCATTAAAACTGAATTGGAGTCTCATGCATCGTTAAACCTGCTGAAGCTAATTTGATGATACATGTAGTCTTTGTCTTTTCCTGTTTTCCTTCATGTTTGTCTTCCTCCTGTTTTTCTGCAGCCTATAAGCAGCACCTGGTACGACTACTGGGGTGCTGACTATGGCACATACGGCTACAACCCTTATATTGGAGGGGTCGGTATCCCCGTATCAAAACCCTCAGTTGCTGCTGAAAAGCCTGGATCTCAGGGTCTGTCAGTCTCCGTGTCTCAGGGTGAGCATCAGCACGCGTCTCTGTCCACTTCTGCTTTTATGTAGCCAGTGCAGTGTTTTTCATGTAAACTGATGTTTCACAGCGCTGGACGCCCGACTGGAAGTGGGCCTGGAGCAGCAGGCTGAACTGATGCTCAAAATGATGGCAACTCTCCAGGCAGACTCCATTCTGCAGGCTCTCACTTCAACTTCATCCACAAGTAAGCTGGGACATTTTTACTCATCAGGATTTAAAAAATGATGACAGTGTGATCGTGGCTGTAAGTGGTTTCGTTTCTTACCTCCAGTGAGCCAGCCCTCCAATGGAACAGATGACTCCCTGCTGCGTGCTCTCCATGGCGGAGGCTCTCCTCCGAGCAGCAGCCTGGTCACCCAGCCCTCTTCTATCCCTGTTCTGAGTGCCTGCTTTAACAAGCTATTTTCCATGCTGCAGGTCCACCATGTCCAGGTCAGCACCCTCACACCTCCTGAACACACTTCAGATCAGACACAGTCAGGAACCCAACAGCTTCAGCTAAACTGACTTGTGTATGTTATGTAGTTTGAATAGTTCACTTGTTAATCAACAAGAGCTCATAATTATCAGCTGTGACAAGAGTCTTCCTGCTTCGCCTCATGAAACAACACTTACCATATACTTAAGGTTAATGTTTGGTCAATGCCGACCAAATACTGCATCTGATATTATAATAATGATAAATATTTACACAGTCAAACATTTCCCAGTGTTCAGAGCCTGATTTGGTTTACTTTTGAAAGTATTTACATTTTTTCACAAAATGTCAGTGTTCAAATTATTAGCACAAAACTGTTTTTCCTGATGTCTGTAAAGATGATAGTTGCTGAACTGGCTTCTTCTGGACCTGATGTTTGTCTGTGAACATCTGACATGAGTCTTTCCTTTGGTCTGATGAGAACAAACTTGAGTCGCTGCTTTCGTTTAGTGAATGAAAGGATCTGCTGACAGTTTATCCTAAGGTCATCCCTAAAAGCCCAAAACATCTATATTCATCCAGATCATCTAGAACTTAAAAACACAAAAAGCATGGTGGTCCCATCAGAAGTAAACCCTCAATCCTGTTGATAATCTTCAAGGTTGATGTCCATGCTTGAAAACCACACAATGTGGATGAGCTGGAACAATTTTCCATTTCAAAATCAGCTAAAGAGATCCATCGTGAGTGTTAATTGTAAGAGAAGGACATTTTTGCTTTTTTTCCCTCTGTTGAACATACATTTTCTTTCTTCTTTTGGAGCCAAGTGAATGATTTTCACTTTCGGTCATGATCATTTCCAAATAGAAGGCAACATTTTTGTGTAATTTCATAAAGGGTTTATAACGTTGTCCATAATTGTTGGTTAGACGTCTGTGTTGTTTCGGACCGCTGGGATGCGCTGATAGAAGTGCTGCATTCTGATAGGAAGAAGTGCCTTCATAGACTTTGTGAGTAATGAGGTCCTGCAGGTGAAGAGCTGAGTTCAAACTGAGTGAAGAAGAAAAACAAAGAGACGTTTGTGATGTGAAGTGTGTGTTTGCTCACAGCTGGAGTCCCTGCTGCAGCTCTGGTTAACGCTCAGTCTCAACACAAGTTCGGGGGGCAGCGAAGAGAGCGGATCAGACATTTTCCTGTTCAATGCCAGCCGAGTGCCCACCATCCCTCTCAACCAAGGTGGGCACTTCTGATGCCGAGCTGCAGAAGCTTGTTCTGCTTTGTTGCATTATGTTGTACTTATTCCTGCTGGTGTGTGTGTTCAGCCTCCATCAGCAGTTTCCTCACGGTGCTGGCGTGGTACCCCAACACTTCCCTGAGAACTTGGTGTTTGGTGCTGCACTCCCTCACTCTGATGACCAACATGCCAGCCTGCAGTGAGTATGCTGCCCTCAACAGTGTTTGTGTCCAAAGCAGTATCCATGAGAGGCTGTGTTTGAGGAGCAAAGATGGACAGAGCATCTCCACTTTGTCAATAAAAAAAACCCCAAAACATTCAAATGTTTGAAAACAAAGTTGCTTAAAGAAAGATTCAAAGAGACCTCTATACGCGAGTGAAACTCAAGGCCAGTGGGTCAAACCTGGCCAGCCTCTTCATTTTATCTGGCCTGCGAGAGCGTGCAAAAATACAATTTACTGTTTGTTTTGGATTTGACATCAAAAGTGGAATAAATTAAATCAGAAACAAAAAGTCATGATTTAGTCAAATGACGATGCAAAGTTGCTCATTTTTATCAGAACTCATGATTTTTGTAAAATTAACCTTTTTGTCATACAAATTTGTGAATTTAGGACAAAAGCTTGAAAGTTATGCAATATTTCTAATTTTATGGCAAATTGTAACATTAAGTTAAAAGATTTTGTGACTTTTCTGATTTGTGAAAAGTCTTCGTGGAAAAAAGTCTCGATGTAGCAGAATTTCAAATTTTACTTTTTTTTTTTTTTTTAACAAAAAAATTAACAAATTATATTTGATTTTACAAGAAAAACAATATGATTGTAGTAGTGAAATCAATTTTTATAAAGGTTGCGATTTCTCAGAGGTTTGAGATTTAATGACAAAAATCCACTGTTTTTATATAAAAAAAAAAAGGTGAAGAAATACTATTTAGAACAAAATGAGCCTTTTCATTAAAATGTGTGAAATTTATGACCAAAAAAATTGCTTTCTTCTTTTTTTTTTTTTTTGATTTCACAACAAGGGTCCAGGAACTAGTCTGACAACATCGCTGGTTGAGAAAATAAAGACTAACCAGTCCATTAACTGTAACCATGGTGATAGTTTGACACCTCCAGTGTTGGAATATCATGTGTTCAAGGAATCTGGAGGTTTCAGTATCTAAAGGGCAAAGGTGCAAGTTAGAAAGTCATCATCTGTCCCTCACACGGCACTGCATCAGAAACTGGAAAAAAGGGTTACTATGGAAACCTTTGTCAAATAGTACGTTGTGAAACTACACAACCCTGACAAATGTCACTTAAAACTTTACTTTGCCAAAGAGAAGCCTTTGTTCTATAGTGAATAAAAATGACTTCATAAGATTTTGAAATAGTTGCGTTCAGTATTTCATTCATATTTTACACAGCTTAGTCAGCTTTTGGGGCTATTGTAGTAAAACTAAAAATCAAAGGCTTTTATGGAAGAAAGAGTCTTGTTTTGTGGCTCACATGCTGGGTGTTGGTGTTCTCCAGAGTTTAGTGGTTCACATGAAACTTGTGCTTGAACTTCCAGCCTCCAGCAACGGGATGAGCTCTCAGGAAAGCACCGCTCAGCAGATGGTGTCTGACCCCACGCTGGTTCATGTTCTGGTGCGCTTCCTGTCTGGCACCAGCGCCAACGGGACCAGCCAGCACAGCTCTCAGGTGGGACCCACTGCCACTCAGGCCATGCACGAGTTTTTGAGCCGCCTGCAGGTCCACCTTTCTTCCACCTGTCCTCAGATGTTCAGCGAGTTCTTGCTGAAACTCATGCACATTCTGTCTACTGAGAGGTATGTTGTTGCTTACGCATTTGTGAAAATATTACAGACAACAATAACAGTTAATGGTCTTGCCAGTGGAAATAATGGTTGATCCTGACTCCTCAGGGGTCCGTTCCAGTCTGGGCAGGGTCCGCTGGACGCCCAGGTGAAGCTGCTGGAGTTTACCTTAGAACAAAACTTTGAAGTGGTCTCTGTTGCCACCATTTCCTCCGTCATCGAGTCCATCACGTTCCTGGTCCACCACTACATCACCTGCTCAGACAAGGTGGTCTCTCGCAGTGGCTCAGAGAGCTCGGTGGGCGCCCGGGCATGTTTCGGGGGCCTCTTCGCCAACATCATTCGGCCAGGAGATGCAAAGGCTGTTTGTGGAGAAACCACGCGTGACCAGCTGATGTTCAACCTTCTCAAGCTGGTTAATGTGCTTGTGCAGCTACCGCTGTCTGGTGACCGTGAGTTCAGTGGGCGACTGCCGCCGGTCGGCAGCGGAGCAGCTGACAGTAGTGTGTCTGACGAGGAGAAGGTCTGCGGCAGCAAAGAAAGTGTGGGTGGTGGGTCAGCTTCCAATCAGGGTCCTCCTGCCGGCGTGGCCGACTTGGTTCTTGCCAATCAGCAGATAATGAGTCAGATCCTGTCAGCGCTTGGCCAGTGCAACAGCAGTGCCATGGCCATGATCATTGGTAAGACAACGGATGTCTTAAATTTACCAGGTAGCCTTAAACAGCTCTGAATGCTTAAAAAGAATCAGTATCAGGATGTTAAATCCATAACTCATGCTTGTTTGTCCCAACAGGAGCTAGTGGTCTTCACCTGACCAAACATGAAAACTTTCATGGAGGTCTGGATGCCATCTCTGTGGGCGATGGCCTCTTCACCATCCTCACCACTCTTAGCAAGAGGGCCACCTCAGTGCAGGTCATGCTACAGCCCATCCTCACATACATGGCCTGTGGGTACATGGGCAGGCAGGTGAGTGTTGATCTGCTGTCGTCTGAGGACAACAAAACGTCTATTAAGTAAATGCAGAGCGGCACCAAAACTTTAATGTATTTTATAGGGGTCTCTCTCCACCTGTCAGCTCTCTGAGCCTCTTCTGTGGTTCATCCTCCGAGTGCTGGACACCAGCGAGGCTCTGAAGACGTTTCATGACATGGGTGAGTACATAAAGGAGAATCTGCTTCGTAGCCGTTGCTCCTTTGAAACAAACTTGCATTTAAACTTGCAGACTGGAGATCCTGAAAATCAGATTTGAGCTGGCAAATCTGTTTTTTGTTTTTGCTATTTGATGATGAAAACCTGTTTCTGATGGTAAGATGTAAGACTGCTGTTGAATAATGGCTTGACCTCCGCTCAGGCTCGACAACTTTAAGGTTGGGGAAAAAACGGCTGAGGATTTTAATTTGTTTCTCATAAAGCTACTCTTTGTCCTTTTGAGATTTATCAAAACTGTTGTTTTTTTGTGATGGTTTTACAAAACTCCATCAGTTGAACTTTCATGGAAATGAAGAAAGGATCAACTAAGAAATGAACTTTTCTGTCTTCCTTCAGGTGGCGTTCAGCTGATCTGTAACAACATGGTAACCAGCACCAGAGCCATTGTGAACACGGCACGCAGCATGGTGTCCACCATCATGAAGTTCTTAGATTCAGGTCCTGGAAAGTCAGCAGATGGAAACCTCAAAGCTCGAGTCATGACTTCAGAGCCTGACAACGCAGAGGGTCTTCACAACTTTGCTCCTTTAGGTGCTCTGAGTATTATGTATTTATTTATTTTCCACATCTAGTACAAGATGTGGGACAATATTTTTGACATTTGAGAATTTTTTCATGTAATCTGTGATGCTGTTCTCTCATCAGGCACCATCACATCCAGTAGCCCAACAGCACAGGCAGCAGAGGTCCTTCTCCAGGCCACGCCTCCTCACCGTCGGGCTCGCTCAGCCGCCTGGTCCTACATCTTCCTGCCAGAGGAGGCCTGGTGTGACCTCACCATCCACCTCCCAGCTGCTGTGCTGCTGAAGGAGCTCCACATCCAACCACACCTTGCGTCTCTGGCCAGTAAGCACCTTCGCCTTGAAAGTGTTGTTTTCATTGTTTATGCAGCTATTCCTTATTTTTTTTGCACTTTTTCGTCCCAACCAGCCTGTCCGTCATCGGTTTCTGTGGAGATCAGCGCAGACGGCGTCAACATGCTTCCACTCTCCACACCTGTCATTACCAGCGGCCTCACATACATTAAGATCCAGCTGGTGAAAGCGGAGGTTGCGTCTGCCGTGTGCCTCAGGCTGCATCGGCCTCGGGATGCCAGCACTTTGGGTCTGTCTCAGATCAAACTCTTGGGTCTGACAGCGTTTGGTAACACCTCGTCTGCAACAGTGAACAACCCCTTTCTGCCCTCTGAGGACCAGGTCTCTAAAACCAGGTACTGATGGTGTTTCCTGACTCAGAGTATGACTCTTTGTTGCAGATGTATCTTCTGTTGTGACCTTGTCCTTCTCTGTTGACAGCATTGGTTGGCTCCGACTTCTCCACCACTGCCTGACTCATGTTAGTGACCTTGAGGCCATGATGGCCAGTGCTGCAGCACCCACAGCCAACCTCCTGCAGACCTGTGCTGCCCTACTCATGTCACCATACTGTGGCATGCACTCGCCCAACATTGAGGCCGTGTTGGTGAAGATCGGCCTGCAATCCACCAGAATCGGCCTGAAACTCATTGACATTCTGCTGAGGAACTGCGCTGCCTCTGGCACCGACCCAGCGAGTGAGTCACTCTCAGCTTCATCGTTGTTTGTTTAATTACAACTACGACATCCACGTGTCCTTAAACATCAAAAAAAAGTCTTGACATGTCAAGATTTATTGCCTAAAGAGGTTTTTAAATTAAGTCTGGTTGAAAGACATCAAGCTAGTCATATTTCTCGCCTACCTCTGTCAGTTGTCTAGAAGTATTTATGTAGCTTCAGCTCTCCAGCATATTGGCTGAAGCTGGAACAATCTTTCCCTTATCATCCTGTCAAAAGGAACAATCTCACATTGATGCAGATACATTTTTACAGTCAATAAGAGAAGATGAGTATCTTAATGAACTGCTTCATGCTCATTCATAGTTCCAAAATTGTATTTCGGGACTATGCAAGTAATACTTTTAAATGCTTTTCAAAAATGCATCAGATGATTTTGCAGCTCCTGGTTTTATCTACATCCTTCTTGTTTTAGTCTCTCTGCTTTTAAAGGAGACTAAAACCTGTGTCTGAAACCACCTCCCAAGTTACTACAAGAGCTACAAGAACATCACTGAGAAGTGTTAATCCCTATATAGAGCACTCAATAAGTATGATTTATGTCTGTTAAAATCACAACAGACATGTTGAGGCTGTCTTGCGAGTTGTCCTGCACCAAGAGCAGGACTGCTGTGGTCAAAAATGAAAAGGTTTACATTCAATAGCTTCTATACAAGTTTGGAAAATTGTCCTGCAAAGAATAAATATCTGATCTGTTTTTGATAGCAGTCTTTTTTTTTTTCTTTTTTCACAATACAAGTTTATGAGCTATGGCGACAGAATATATGTTTTGTTTTATCTGTGTGACAACAAGGATACGATGAACAGCACAAACAAAATTACGCTCTCTTCATATGCATTCCTCCATAGTAATCATATACACTGTACATTATCTAGGGGTGATTTTGGACACAGGCATGTTGTCTGCCAGCCTGAATCCGATAATTCCGGTGTCTGGATCATAATTGAGAGATTTGTTGGTGGTCTGGACTACAGCAGATATACATACACTACAAGAGCTCCTTTTTCAAGCACATCTCTACAGCTCTGTCAGAGCAGCTGGCTTGAGGGGGTGGAGTCTGATTCTTGGCTTGACTCCACCCCCATCAGAAAGCTACCCAAGTTGTTAGCTTTCTGTTAGTTCCCCGTTAATGTGAATGAGGAACCTTGAAAATGCAAGGGTGGCAAATGACAGGAACACAACTGGACATCCATCCTCCCATTTCTTCTTCACTTTAAAATATGTTTCATCCTTTGCTCCTCATCATCCAGTAATGCTTTGGAAAGCAATGGCTTTCACGATTTCTGTTTCACTGGTGTTTACTGAGAGTATGTCGTTCTAGTTTTACTTTCAGTTGGTGTTGCTTTTTCTGTCAGTAACCAAGAACATGTACCTTAGAAGTTGCAACCCAAGATGTTAACGATAGTTAACGCAGTTGTGTCTACCCATGTTACACTACTGCAGATGAAAACAGGGTCTGCAGTAGCTCAATATTGTTTTTGAGGGTTGAAACTGTTGTAGTAGCATGGATGCCAGACATAAATGTAATGAACTTGAAATGAAAATGTGAAAAACTAGTCTGGATGTAACATAAAGCACTGCTTAGAAGCTGTGTTTGTGTCTTTTGAAGATTTGAACAGTCCTCTGCTCTTTGGGCGGTTGAACGGCCTCTCTTCCGACTCCACCATTGACATTCTGTACCAGCTGGGGATCACTCAGGATTCTGGGACCAAAGACAGGTACTGAAATCATTTCATCTTTAACCTTCAGTCAGACTGTCCATTTAGCTTTCCTGAAACATAATGCCCAAGGACACACAGCTTCCTCTCAAGGGGATCTTCCAGACAGACACATCCTGATAGTAAAACGATAGTAAAAAATGCTCCTCCTGCTGTCCTTGTCATCTTTTACTGTCTTCTCCTCTGCCTGTTGCATATTAATGTTGTTATTGTGAGGCAGCTGAAGGACTGAGAGTTGAGACTTATCCAAGAATCTTAACCGCACAGGATCCAGGCTCTTCTGCAGTGGGTCCACGACTCCTCTCGAGTGGCTGCCCAGAAAATGAACGGCCAGATGGGGTACACCGGTGCTGGCTCTTCCTCTGCCTCCTCCAGGGAGTATGGTCTTCTCATGCCGTCTCCTTCCCATCTCCACTGTGTGGCGGCCATCTTGTGGCACAGCTATGAGCTCCCGGTGGACTACGACCTCCCTGCTCTGCTAAACAGAGAGCTCTTTGAGTCAGTCCAGTTTTAACACCACAAGTTGACACACAGTTCTGCATCTCATCACTGTTGTTACTGATTCTTGTCCCTGTGACTTTCCCTGCAGGCTGCTGTATAACTGGTCCATGTCTCTCCCGTGCAATATTGTTCTGAAGAAGGCAGTGGATAGCTTGCTCTGCTCCATCTGTCACATCCACCCCAGCTACTTCTCCCTGCTCATGTCCTGGATGGGGATTGTCTCTGGGCCCAGTGCCAGTCATTCTCAAGCCCAACAACGTCGTCTTGCCATGACCGACGATGGCAAGAAGCAGCACGATGCCTGTGCTAATGCTGCAGGACTTACAGATGACTCCAAACATGCAAGAGCGCCCGTTACTCTGTCAGAGTCCCAGCTGACCACACTGGCTGCTGCCTCCCAGTCTCCAGGAGCCATCGAGCAGCTGCTGGACTCGGGCCTGCCCTCATTGCTTGTTCGCAGCCTGACCCAGTTCTGTGTCGGCCTCTTGATCAGCGCCGACCTTCCTTTACCTGTCGCTCAGGCCGACAGGCGCCACCACCATCACCACTACTACTCATCCTCGCACAACCGGCCGCCTCTGGCCGCAGAGTTGGCCGCTCCAGTGCTGCGCTTCCTCACAGAAGTGGGCAACAGTCATGTCATGAAGGACTGGTTAGGAGGACCAGAGGTGAACCCACTCTGGACTGCACTGCTCTTCCTGCTGTGCCACTCCAGCGCCAGCGCCGGTGCTGGCGCTACTGCTGCCACTGGTGCCAGTGCAGTTAGTCAACCTCTGAATACTGGACCTGCAGTCAGTCCCACTCCACCCCAGCCGCAGCATTCAGGTTCACGCTTCTCGCTGGCATCTTCTGTCCAGGCTGGAGGGCTGACCACACAGCAGAGGACCGCTCTGGAGAACGCCACCGTGGCCTTCTTCCTCCAGTGCATCTCCTGCCACCCCAACAACCAACGGCTCATGGCACAGGTCTGCAGGAACTATTAAACCCTTTATGGTTTGACATGTCAGATTTGCACATGTAATTAATCAGTAGTCTGTTCTTGGGTTTTTGTGCAACACTTAAATATGCTTGTTTGAAAGTTAAGTTGTTGGGAGATAAAGGTAGAAGGTTGTAGATCTGTACAGCAATCGAATGAGATATTTTAAGATTGAGGTAGCTCCCAACTGACAAGGTCCTCTTCCATTAGAAGATAGCTTTGTTGTTGTTGTTGTTGTTTTTTAAACTTGCTTGAAAGAGACAAGTTGTAATGTAGCCAACATTTTATTTTAATTATTTATGAAATTAGTCATCAAGACCAATTCAAGTTACATTTATCTTATTTATTCTTTCATGTCAGCAATAGTTGCTGTCTGGATCTTACAGAACCTTGTATAGGTTGGAAACATAGTTAAATAAAAACCCAGCACATGAGATTTTTATTCATCAGTGCCTCTGGACTGGTTCTGAGACTACTTTTTGTTGTTGTTGTTTTACTGGGAACAGGTTCTCTGTGAGCTCTTCCAGTCTGCTCCTCAGCGGGGTAATGTACCCATCTCTGGAAACATCTCAGGATTCATCCGAAGGCTTTTTCTGCAGCTCATGCTGGAGGATGAGAAGGTCACAGTCTTCCTGCAGTCACCTTGTCCGGTTGGTAACTTTTTCTGATGTCGAGTTACTGTGAACAGAAACAGCCAACTTCCTGCAAAAAGATATGATAAAAGTCACTCCTCGCCCATGCAGTTATGATTCTATGTTCAGCTGTGACCACAAGGGGGCAGCACCACAATATGATACTTTATTATCAGGCTAATTCATTCTTGTATTGTCTTCAGTGAAATCTTAATAATCTGGATTCTATACAGCTGAGATTGCTTTAAAAGAGGGGTGAAGTCACACAAAGGGACTTTATTTAGTTTCTAGTTTTTGAATTTGTAACTGAAGGGTACAGTCATAGTTGTGGAAGTTAAAATGTGAACAGCATTTGGTCTCATTTCTCTCATGTTCACTCTCTTTACTGTGCACGCTAGCATCGTTGTTGATGAGACGTAGTATCCTAAGGTGATGCGCAGCTTTTCACAGGAGACAAGCAGGACCAAAGTTACTCAAGTTATTAAAAGTGTTTTTTGACAACAGCAGGGAGGAAGACCATGAGTGCTTCTCAGAGTGAATTTGAAACTAATATTTTAACATGAATAGAAGTTCCAACCATAGAAAAGTGAGTGTATGTGGTCCATTGTGTGAAAACGGCATACTGTTGTAATACTGAAATTCTCTTTTTCTCTTCTCAGTTATACAAAGGACGCATCAATGCTACGAGTCACATGATCCAGCATCCCATGCATGGAGCAGGCCACAAGTACCGCACCCTCCATCTGCCCATCTCCACCACTCTGGCCGAAGTCCTAGACCGTGTGTCCGGTATGTGACATACAGAAACCTGAACAATGTTCTGTGCTTCAACCATCACAGCAGGACAGGAACTTATGGGATTTATTAGGAACAAATAAATAGTCATTACTGGTTCTAAAGTCACAAGCTGCTTGTGATTCACCCTTTCAGACTGCACTGGACTGTTTCATATTACTGCCTGTTTTCATGACATGCTGGTGTATTTAAGAAGGAACAATGATTTCATATCATTGTCCATGTCTCCATACTTAACTGATGCTCTGTTGGTGGGTTGGAAAATACATTAAAAAAACATTTTCTTTCTTATATAATATTAAAATAAAAATTCAGAATGTCTCCTCTGAAGAAGTGGCCATAAGCCCAATTCAGATATTTCATTAAGGTGATAACTGGTCTGCTTCCTGTTAAACTTGAAAAGATTTCTTCATGTGGTTTTTGACATGGACACCAAAAGACACTTTGTCATTTTGTGTTACGCAGGAACACAGGGACCTGTTGATGAACCTCTTTTGAAGTTTAACTTTCCTTGTAAGGACACAGTGAAGGAGGCCGGTGAAGCCTTTCTGTTAATCGAGGGCTGATTAATTAGGAGCTGCACCCGTACAGGTTTTCAACCATAAAGGCTGCAATTTTAATTATAGCCTTAATTTGGAACAAAATGTGCCCCAGACAGCAGCTCTCAGCCTCAGTCAGGTACCCTTGTGGTTGAAATCGGAGGACATCCTGTGGTGATGGCGGTCAGCAGTGAGCCACAGTGAGCTCGTTCCAAGCCATGTGTATGATGAATGGCTCACCTCTGGAGACCTTGAACAGCTGATAGCCAACCTGATACACTGCTGTTGTTATGGGCTTGGTTGTGTGTCTGTGAGATATATATCCTGCTTTTATTTATAATGCTTCGTATGTTGCTGATTCTTTTTTTTTTCTTTTTAACACTCCATCTTTTGTAGCCAATGCTCCTGTTTTTAATCTGTGGAGTATGACTTATTTTAACTTATTTTAATTTGATTTCATCGTCTCTCTTCTCTTCTTCCACCCAGACACACCCAGCATTACAGCAAAACTGATCAATGAGCAGAAGGAGGACAAGGAAAAGAAGAATCACGAGGAGAAGGAGAAAATGAAAACTGACAATGGCTTCCAGGACAACTACAGCGTTGTTGTGGCCTCAGGTACTGGGATTGCAACTACGACATCCAACATATTTGTTCATACATTCACATGGGGACTCTCCATTGAATCAACACTTTTATTTTTTTTTCCTTTTCAAAAAAATATTGGATTTGACACTAATATTGTGCTACTTTCATATTAGTTAATAACTGTATTTGACAATTTATTTCAAAGAGGGGAAGTGAGTGGTTAATAGACCAAAAGAAGTGTGGTGTTAAAAAAACGTTCTTAAAAGTTCTTAAAACCATCAAAATCTCACATTTCAGTTTTAAGTAAGCTTAGGTTCCTGTCTCTCTGAGGCATCTCAGGGTGGTGACAGATTAAACTAAAACTAAATAAACGCTAAAAAACAGAATACTGCAATGAAAATAAATGTCAGTCCACCCCTACAAACCCTAATATTTTACATCATGGTACCAGAGGCATGAGAAGGTGGCTGGTTGAGGGAGGGGGAAGGAAGAGGGGGGTGAATGGGCCAGCAGCAGCCCACGCAGCCAATCCTCTCCAAGCTATGGGACAGTCCACCAGTCCCAGTCTGGCACCTGCACACTGCAATTTGCATACATCATGTAGCGCACACACACACACACACACACATCAGTCATTAAGTCAAGTTTATTTCTTTAGGACATTTAAAACAACCTCAGTTGACCAAAGTGCTGCACAGGCTAAATTTTAAGGTTTATTTAGAGATTTTTATTTGTTTTAATCTTGTTACAGATTCTGTTGCCTTTTCTTTCTTTTCTTTTTTTTAAATATTGCTGTTACACAACTGGACCCTGACACTTCCTTGTCCATCTCTCCCATCAGGTTTAAAGTCCCAGTCCAAGCGGGCTCTTTCAACACCTCCCCGACCTCCATCACGGCGGGGCCGAGTCATGAGTGACAAGCTGACTGCTTCATCTGGAGTTGATCCTTCAGCTAAAACCATCAGCGTGCCAGTCTTCCACCTCTACCACAAGCTGGTTCCAGGTTCTACATGCAGATGCAGTACTCTGAGGTGTTGGAGTCCAAGCAGGCGAATGTCATGACGATAAATCCTTGCCTTGTTCTGTCCTCTGCCCACAGGTCAGCCCCTCCCACCTGAGATGACCCTGGCTCAGCTGCTGACGCTCCTGTACGAGCGCAAGCTGCCCCAAGGTTACCAGTCCATCAACCTGACAGTCAAACTGGGCTCCAAGGTCATCTCTGACCCTGGCCTTTCAAAGACCGACTCTTTCAAGAGGCTGCGCACGGAGAAAGGTACTGAAGCGCACGTGTCTGGGTACAGTCTGGGATTTCAGGGATTTTTGAGTCCAGCCAGCAATTCTCTTTGTAAGGTGACACCATGGAGGGTTTTTATCGTGTTTAATGTGAAATCTTTTTTTGTCTTTAGTAGGAATGGGACAGTCCAGTATCAGCAAAAACTGCTCAAACTAACTTTGGACTCCCATCCCAGGTGTCCCATTTGAAACTTAAAAAAAAATAAAATAAAAATGTCCCTACTGAGCATGCTCAGTGTTGTATATTAAAAAATGACACTAGTGAGGCACATAGGCTGCAGCCTCTGCTGTCTTTCATTGTTAATGAAGTAAATGAATGCAGTTGAGTGTAGTTAGAAGAGAGAACAAATCATCAGCTGGTGGATGTAACAACTGCACCGTTTATGACAGGGAAATGGCTCCAGACAACATAAATTTTGAGCACTGTCAAGTCTGGTCTGACTCAAGATTGCTCCTCTAATGTTTATTAGATTTACTGGTTTTACTTTCACAGCTGCAGTGTAGCTGAAAGAACCAAATCCAGTGCTCAGTCTCCATTGCCATGCTGCTTACCTTTGCAGCTCTGAGGGAATTAAAAGTTTCTGTTTCATAATTCTCTCTCAAGTAAATTATTCATCTCACTTGGAGAAAAAGAAATATTGTATTATGCTCCTCTGTGACCAATTTTAGTTTGTGGAAACAATTCAGTGTTTTGACTTGTGGCCTTTTACTTTGACTGTCATTGTGTAAGTCATAAAATGATAAACACGGCTCCTGAAGGCCATTTAGTCAGAGCAGGTTCTGACAGGGATAAGACTGCTGACATGCAATAACTAAAAGAAGTGCTGCTCCAGAGTGGCAGTGACCCTCAAACTGGTTATATTTAGCTGTTTGATTCTGCAGACTCGTGGATCAGTATTGCATCGCTTTGATTTTTAATGTCAATGTCTTGTGTTGATGATGTCGCAGAAACACAGGCACATTTTGGCACATTTGGTCCTTCACCATGAGGACTTTGGATTGTTTAGTTGTCTCTGACTCTGTTCCTATTGATCATTGTCACACAGCACTTTAAAAACTGGCAGGGTTTTTGTGTTTTTTTTCCTCAGACATACATTATAATACAAAAGGCCAATCACAGCTGAAGTTCTGGCTAAGTGCATAGATGTGATCCCATAGAAGTCTTTTTGGAAAGAAGATGACATTTAAGCTCCGTCATATGTTTTTGGTTTTTTTTGTTTGTTTGTTTTTTTACTTACAGACAGCATGAAGTGGCGTTGCAACTCACTGTCCTTCAGCCTTGTCATTGCCAGAAGTAGCTGGTATTGACAGAAACAAAATGCTGGTGTGGATTCTCAGTCAGGTAGTCCTCAAAGGCAGCTGGACTTCATTCAGAGGGGTTCCCTCAGGTCTTCACGGGGTGAACTGATGGAAGATGAAACGTCTTCACCATATCAGACAAAGAAGTCCAGTTTTCTTTGATTCAAGCCTTTGAGGACACAAAAAGCTTCCTTGTTCTGTCAGAAAAATAGAGATTTTCAGGAATTTTTCTCCATTTGGATATTAATTTATTATGGAAGTTTATCGTCATTCGACCAGCTTCCTGGTACAACGAAATGATTTTCAGTACAACCCGTCCAAGATCACAAATAACACATAATACTGAGGAGCGGATGACTGAGGCAGCAGCCAGTGGTGGCGCAGTCTTTTTCCGTTGATAAGGAAATAAAAACACGAGGGGAAGAAGAAAGGAAAAAAAGGCATCTCCAGACTATGCCCTATAGGGGGCACAGTTTGGGGTTACAAAAAAACACCTCGGCACAAAAAAGCAACACACTCAGACAAGCCACAACATAACTCAAGGACTAGGACATGTTGGAGGGGGGTGTCCCAGCACAGACAGACTAGGGGGCATCTGAGGACATTGACTTTTTTTTTCACTTTTTCTTTCTTGGCTTTTAATCAAGTTTAAGTGGATTTTGACAAAAAAAAATATTTCAAAACATTTTCTAAATTTTAGTTTATTTTACTTCTTATTTTATTACATTTTATTATTTTCTTGTAATTGTGGCATTATAAGCATCACTTTTATCATCCTTACCTCGGTTGTTTTAAAGTCTGCTCTATAAATAAAGGTTGAGTTGAATGTGCATTTAACAATCGGTGGCTGAATTCGAAATTTCTTTTTTGTTAAGTGACATGGTGTCCTGAATTTTATTTCTAAGTGGTAAGTCTTGACTTGGAAATTAAGTCTTTAATTTGATGTACACTAAAGGTTTTGGGACAATGTGATGATGGAAGAGTGCCAACACATCTTGGAACATTTTTAGGAAAAATTTGTATGATCCCTGTGACATTTTTTCCTGGTAGACTGAAGGTACCAAAAGAAAAAAACCCAAAAAACTATTCCAGATGCTACAGGGTACATGAACAACAGGACCTGTCCTTGCTGTTATTGCAGTGGATCACTGTGACATGCTGGGCAGCTGCCCTGAGGACGAGCCCATGATGGCTGCTGATGAGTGTGTGGATGCAGCTGCAGACGAGTCCCTGCTGGAGACCAGCCCCATCCAGTCACCGCTGCAGGTGTTCGCCGGCATGGGTGGCCTGGCCCTCATCGCAGAGAGGCTGCCGATGCTCTACCCTGATGTCATCCAACAGGTGATGCTCACAGCTTGAAGCACATGCAGCCATTCTTTTCAAGGATGGAGAAAAATGTGACATTTAACACCTTATAAAGCACAGCCTCTGAACGGGGACACGGCTGTGTAAGTATTCAATACATCTTTCCTGAACAGCTTTTCAGCTCTATCTGTTCACCACATGATGTGGTTTAGCTTCAAGAGAAGCTAATATAAACCTTGAGTTGCATTAGATTTAATCTAATCTCTCGTCAAGAATGAACATAGTCACAAGCCACTGAACAGGTCACCAAAACAACTTCCTCCTCAACTTCATTTTGTTAATGGCATTGGTTTTTAAGGTTTTATGCCATCATGGCAGCAGATTTCTGCCTTCTTGGATTCCTGTGTCGGTATTTGCATGTCTCACCTTTGCCCCGCCTCTCTTCCTCTGGACAATGACTTCCAGGTCAGTGCTCCTGTGGTGCCCTCCGCCACACAAGAAAAGCCCAAGGACAGCGACCAGTTTGAGTGGGTGACCATTGAGCAGTCGGGAGAGCTAGTGTACGAGGCACCGGAGTCCATTGCTGCCGAGCCGCCGCCCATCAACAAACAGCAGTCCCAGTCATCCTCATCATCGTCGTCGTCATCCTCAGTGCAGACCATGTCGCCAATCCCTGCTCACTCGCTGGCTGCCTTCGGACTGTTCTTGCGCCTGCCGGGCTACGCAGAGGTGCTTCTGAAGGAGAGGAAGCATGCCCAGTGTTTGCTGCGTCTCGTGCTGGGTGTCACAGACGACGGGGAGGGCAGTAAGTCTGACCACTGCAAGGAAACTGAACTTCCTAACCCTCGTAACATGACCGTAGTTTGATGATTTAAATATCTGCTTTGGCATTCTCACAGGTCATATCCTGCAGTCGCCATCAGCAAATGTCTTACCCACGCTGCCATTCCACGTCCTTCGGGCCTTGTTCAGCAGCACTCCTCTGACCACCGACGATGGTGTGCTGCTACGCCGCATGGCCCTGGAGATCGGTGCTATCCACCTCATCCTGGCCTGTCTGTCAGCTCTAAGCCACCACGCTCCCCGCAATCCCAACGCCAACACCAGTGTTTCAGAGGTTAGGACACCCATGCTCATCTCGTTATCTGACCATATACACATCTGTAGAGGGCTATAGATGGTTCCCTGACGTTTTCATCAGTCTGAGAGTTGATGCAGTACTGTTTAACATCTCTCATTTGTTTCTTCTCACCATAGTCTGCTCTATCAGTCTACCGGAGGGTGTGTTTAGTTGGCAACACTAATAGAGAACCCTGAGGGGAAAAAAAACTATTTCATTATTATTATTGTTTCCCTCTTCAAGGCTTTTGTATATCCTACCTGCATCTCTCCTTGCACAGAGTCCCTGATAAATCACTTAATTGTTCATCTTGAATGAAAAAGGAGCAAATGGCATTTTAAAGAGAAAAGGAGGGCCAGACACATATCCTTTATATTATTGACACCTCAGGCTGAAAAGCAAGGGAAGGAGAATTTCTACTGACTTAAAGTCCTCTTGACTGCTCTGCCCCTTTCAGGCACACAGAAAAAGCTGCTAATATAGCACTGATGTGCCCAAAACATTAAAGCAGCCCTGGTTCACAGCCCAGGAGCTCCCTGGTATGACCATGCTGAGTCTGGAGCAAAACAGATGGTTTAGGATGTTTCCTGGCTCATTTTACATGTCCTGCGTTGAAATGTTAAGATGTGACCACAGAGATGCAGCAGAGCAGCTCGTTTTTCAACAGCTTTGTTGATAGTCAGTTTAAGGGGGCGGAGTCAACCACACACTCCTCTTTGAGGTATGCCTCTTTTGAAACTTGTGTTACAGCTTTGTGCTTCTCATTTCAAAGGAACAGTGACTGCAGCATGGTGTCAGATTGGGTGGTGTTAAAAACGTGAGGAGCTGCTTTGACATGTTTTTATCAACACCCTACAAAGATAAAGTACAACATGAATTTGCAGCTCTGCTGAGCAGCTTAGACACTCCACCTGTCTTGTAAACTTCCACTCATTTAGTTTGGATACATAATATGGAGTTACAACCCCTGAAGCACGTATGAGAGAGCACACAGCACTGAGCTTACTTTACCACATGTGGAACAGATGATGTCTAATAGGTGTTTGCTCCGGTTGTGCTAATTCATGATGGTACCTGACATCAGCCTGACTTCATTCTTGTTGAGTTCATCCATCCACCCTCATTTTGTCACACTTCCTTGACCTAATTCAACTTAATACACAGATCAGAGATCAGGTGATTTTTAGCATCAAATGCAGTGTGTGATCAGTGATCAGACAGCTGCTCTTTGATTTGCAAGGAAACAATAAAATGGTAACTTAAACAAGACACTGGTTTCCATGGTAACGGAAAAGAAACAACATCCAGCACTTTTGTTGTAGGAAACAATATTTCTTCTTCAGCATGCGGCCATGGTTTCTTTTTATTGGTCTCCAGCTTAATGTTGACAAATTTCTTGAATTTTGCCTCAAAATGTCATTGATTATGTCATCCATCACTGCCACCATAAATTCACCAATAAAAAGGCAGAAAAAGTGGTGAGAGGAAACGTAAAGAAAAAAAAGTCCCTCCTACAAATGACTGAATTACTGAGATGTGCGTTCGCTCTGGATTAAAATGATCCCATGACTTCTGTGTTGGATGAAATAGGGATGGTAATTTGGGCTGGATTTTTTAATTTACAAATCCCAGACATAGAGCATTCACACTGGATTAGCATCAGAGATGTCGTCCGTAATTATTCCAGATTACCACAGGTCCTTAGATTATACTAGTCCAGTGCAAATAGAGCAAAAGACTGGAAAATAACTATCACTCAAAAGAAAAAAAACAAAACAAACAAATTATAAACACATTTGTGGTTTTATGTTTTAAGTGACAAGGTGCATACCAGTTTTACTCTGATTGTGAAATCTAGCTACAGTGTGGAGACCAAGTATGGGCCGAGCTTTAAGTATGTTTATTTCTGGTGCAGAGATTTAATCACTTTTGGAGTCGCTGCCTAGTGGTCATGTTAGGAACTGCATGTTGTGACACTTCTTGACATTGTATTAATTGAAAACAGGATGTTGACCCTTGGTTTTGGGATATTAAACCTGTTAAGTTATTAAAGAACTGAACAGTGACTCATGAAGTTTCACGGACCATCATTTCAGAGGAGAAAAGTGGTCATTTTCAATGTCAGTACTCTGATATTAGCTGGTTAGATTTGCTTTTGGATACTCGTGTATTGGTGAAATTAACCGTGTGTGTGTTTGCAGCCACAGATATCCACTTGTCATGGTGGAGGCACCAGTGAAGATCAGCAGCTGTACTGGGCTAAAGGAACTGGTTTTGGTACTGGATCGACGGCCTCAGGCTGGGATGTGGAGCAAGCTCTTACCAAGCAACGGCTGGAGGAGGAGCATGTCACCTGTCTCCTGCAGGTACACCTGCCAGTGGCACATTACATATATACTTCCTACTCATGGAGCTCCAATGATGCTATAAGATAAATGTTCTTTGTGTTTGTTTCATGTGTGTTTCTCAGTTACATTTTTATTATAAAAACTAATTAACCACTGCTTTATCTCGTATGAACACAGATTCATCCAAATTTCTTTCTTCTGACTTCTAATGAATCTGAAAATTTCAAAATACTCTTTTCAATTAAAATTTCTTGCAATGTCAAAGTTGTAAGAAGTTTTTGATGGTAACACATCTGGAATTATCACACATGGAGAAGCTTTTTATTTTTATAGGGGGAAAACAAAAACATTTCACAGATATGGCGAGGAATCGTTTTATTTAACAGTTGATGATTCTGGCTTTTTAAAGCACACCTCACAAAACTGAATACACTTATTGTAATCAGATCAGGTAGCGAAATAAATGATGGACTAATGAACCACAGGGAGACGGACTGTTTTTGTGAAATGAAATACCACTTTTGAAATTTTATTTTTCCTTCTTTTCGTTGAAAAACAAACAAAACAGGTCTTAGCAAGTTACATCAACCCAGCAGGCTCCGGCGGCTGCCACAGTGCTGACGCCTCCTCTGCAGACAGCAGGGCCCACAACAGCTCTGCGCTGCCAACTGTTCTGCAGGAGCTGCTGAGCCAGTCCTGCCTCATCCCGGCCATGTCCTCCTACCTGCGCAACGACTCGGGTAAGTCCATGTCGTCACAAATGCACTGAATAACAACAAGGGAAAGTACTGGAATTAGCCGGCCTGACTCGTCTGTTTTCCTCTGCCTTTGGTCCCACTGGTTGTCAGTGAGCAAGTGCTTTGAAAGTCTGTGTTGCAGTAGGATTTAATGGTCACGCAGCAGTTCTAGCAGAAGTGGATGGCCAATGAGTGACCAGGTATCCATGAAAAACAAAACTGCATTCTTGACAACTTTTTTCCCTCTTGTGCAATGTAGCTGTCGCAACTTCAGCAATACTTGGCTTTTTTTCTGCCCAACATAAGCTTAACCAGCAGAAAAAAAGGAAAACAAATGAATTGGACTGTCCACATGAAACGGCAGAAATCCTTCTGAGTGGTGACTTCCTCAGAGAAAGTGTTGTTACCTGTTTGATGAATGCCTCGTGTTTAGGCCAGAGCTGTCAGGACTGATGCAGCCTTCTGCCCTCTCGTGGTTGCATTTTACTTTCTAGACATGTCCGGATAACGCACACTGTTTTTGTCAATATTGAAGAGGAATCTTGAAGGTAAACAGAATCCTGGGTCGTTTAAATATCTTTAATTTTGTATGACATTCATACAAAGTTGCTTAGAGGAAGATACTTTTCAGACTCTATTCTTTGGTGAGGTCATTGGCTGTAATAATTTTATTGTAAATAGCCATTTTTATTTAAAGGATTTTAATTATTATGACGCATGAACACCCTTTGAGCATGTCTCCCTGTGTGGTCAGCTGCACAGTAAACTGGGGCTACGATTGTCATTGGTTCAGCTTTTTGCCACCAAGTGGCTGCCTCTGCTGTTTGTACACACTCTCACGCATCAGGTTAAATAAGGATGGACTGTAAATGCTCTCTGATCATTGCTTCTCTGTGGGAACATTTGAGGTTCACATGAGGAGAGAACAGATGGGGCACCCTCCATGCTGCTATGCTAGGTACTTAATATTTATTTGCAGATTAGATCGGCAAAAGGATTTATTGGTATTATTATATCTTGTTTTTTCTATGAGACAGTGGAAAGAGGTTTTTGAACACCTTGGCATTGTTATGTATTCGTTAAATGTGATCTGATCTTGGTCTAAGTCACAATAACACACAGCTACAATGTTCTGAAGCTGATAATACACAAACAATTGACAGAGGTGTCCACTGGTGGCGGTTCTGGGGTTAAACTAGTCGTCTGAAGTTTTAACAGCTCAACCTCCTCCTCAGTCCTTTCAGCCATCACGTCTCCACTTAAGGTTACAGGGACGGTTGCATTCAAACTACCATTCCAAACCACATGGTGGCAGTAGTGCACCACATTCACACTTTCACAACTGCCAAAACAGAAAGGAAGGAGACGTTGGCAAAAATGAAGAAATAAAAGAGCGAAAACAAACTAGGAGGAGCTAAAGATGACTCGTGTTTCGGTGCTGTTTGTGCAATCCAAAATGGTGGTGCTGAATGACAAACTCGTACAGGAAGATTACATTAGGCAGCTGAATTGTGTCATTTCCTGCCCACATCTTATCCAATTAGAGCGTCAACACCACTAACCCCCCCCCTCTCCTCCTCCTCCTCCTCCTCCAGAGGTTTATCAGGGCCCCTCTGAGTACCTATCCTACCATAGAAATGTTTTTCAGACTGTAGAGGTTCCTGAAAGCCTTTTTAGTGGGGTCGTTCCTGGTAATGGAGACACGTGTCAGCGATACAGCCCTGAAAAACTAGAAGCCTCGCTAGTTGAAACGCAGCTAAAGCTGGATCAGATCTACAGAGTGCTCAGGAGGAGTTCTGGACCATTCCTCCTTCCAGAACTGCTTTGGCATCTCTGTGAGGTTCAGGCTTGGGCTCTGACTAGACCAGTCCAAAAGAAGGCTGGATTATTTTCCTCTGGTGGTGAATTAACGTACACTGGCCAGTGTCTCAGCCTTTGAACTGCCTCCCCCGCTCTCTAACACATCCTTGTGTGAAATGGCGGTCATTAAACCTTGTTAATTAACGTGGCTGCAGCACACACCTGTGTTTGTGCATATTTTGAGCTGCTCCACTTCTCTTTTGTTCCTGAGTGCTTTCATCCTATCTGATGATTTAAAGCCTATTGGTCCCAACCTCCTGGCTCCTGATACGAGGTGCTTCTGGCCTTCACCCTTTGATGTGAGCCGCTCTCTTTGTGTGACTGGCTTTTGATCTCAGTGATGACTTCAGGCTGAGTCGGTGGATGCAGCCTTCATCTAGTTCTGACCACTGGTGGCTGTTGTCTGTGCATTCTGCTCGTCGTGAAACCTTTGCAGATGGCGCAAATCTTGGATCTGGGTAAACTAAGACAGCAGATGGAGCTGCAGGTTCTCAGACTGAAGCTGAGGTGGGCTGCATCCTCCTGGTGGGATTTTAATGGAGTCTCATTTAGATTCTGCTTCATACTCAAACGAACAGCCTGGTTCTTCCACTTGTGTTAGTTCTTCTCCTACGTTTTTGGAAATAATGATTTTGTAAATATCGAACAAATGAGGACAGTGTATTCCATGATTCCATAGTTTATACATATATATACATGTGTGTACGTGTGTGTGTGTATATATATATATATATATAATAGTGGAGCCGTTTCCTTCTGCTGGCAGGATAAGAGTTTGTTACCTGTGTTACCCAATAATACACCAGTTGTGGTGATTAAATGCTGTGTAGTAATGGTTGTTGTGGGACAGCAGGGAGCACACACTGTGGAGGTTTCCTTTTCCTTCAGTGTCCTTTTCAGAGCAGGCTGTGAGCGTCCAGCAGAGTGCAGTGGGATGCAGGCTCATCATCAGCTCGTCTCGGCTGCTCAGGGGACTTGCTGGTTGCTGTTGGTCTTGTGCTACTTTTGAAAGGCATCGAGTACCTCTTGTACCGACAGTAGACGACGCAGAGATAATTTCTACCAGTGCTCTGTACTGTCCATCCCTTATACACCCAACAACAGCAGAGTCTGACTGGTTCTGGAAATCTCTGGTGTGTAATGAGAACAGGAAGGGAGACAGCACAGTACCCTGAGGTGCTCCTGTACCTCTCACCACCTCATCAGACAGCCAGACAGACTGTGGCCTCTTGTTTTTTCTTGTTTTCTTGTTTTACTGTGTTTTACTGTGTTTGTTTTACTCTGTGTTTTACCTGTGTGCATGCAATCACAATACAAATGTTAAATGAATGGCAACTTCTTTTTTATTTATTTTTATTTTTAATGTGTTTGTGTGAAAATGGAAGGGTTGAGGTTAGGGTTACAGCTCTGATTGAAGCATTTGGTTGGCTTTGGAACTGAACTCTGTCCACACTCTGGACCGGGGTGTCACAGGTTTATGTCAAAAAGTCATGATATAGCAAAAGATTTTTTAACAAAAAGTTGCTCATTTTTGTCAAACCCATGATTTCTCTCAAATGAATATTTTTTTTTTTTTTTTTTTTTTTAAATGGGAGAAAAAGTTGAAATTATACAAAATTTGCAGTTTTGCAACTGTTTTACTACTGACTTTCATAATGGCATCAAAACCAACAATCCTTTATCTTGAAGCTCAACACATCATCTTTCCTACTCTCTGTTCTCTCTCTCTCACCCACACACACACACACACACACACACACACACACACACACTGCCTATGGCCTTTAGAAAACCAGCCGTAACAGGTGCTCACTCGTATGTTGGTGTTGACATGCAGCTCTCTCCACAAACTCTTTCCACTTTTCTTTTTCTAGAGCTCTGTTAACTGCTGACTCATTGCTCGAGAGTCCTCAAATTGTCTGAAATGTCCATGTTCAGTCTCTTACTAGTTTCTTCCTATAACTGTTGCCTAGCAACCTGTACTTATTTTTCTCCTCATGTAATTGGTTCAGTAACTGATTTTCTAATCTTGTTTTTCTCTTTATGATTTCTGATTAGTCATTTCCATTACAACCTTTAAAAAGTGACTATAAAGAGAAGTATGGATTAGACTGTGTTCTTGAGACTTTAGTTCACAAGAAAGACTGCTTCATTTAAAAAGAAAAAGAGGCGAGATTCTATGAGTATCAGAATGTTCTTGCTTGGATGATGGCATTACGTCTGTATCAGAACAAAGAAAACTTAGATTTGGGCATGCAGCTGCAGATGAACAACATCTTTATACCGTTTAACAAAAATGAAGCCTAAGAAGTCATGTGGCCAATACTAATTCTTTAAAGTCACATTAATAGGTTCATTGTCATTATTTAAGTCTCTTCAAAGATTCCTTGTAGATGGTTATAGCAGAGGTTTCATGGGATTTGGGAGGATACGTTGCAGTCAGTTGCTGCTCATAGTCAGCCCATCAGATGAATGATCATCAGCAGGTCTGCAGCATTCAGGTGTTTGCTAATACAATGCCAAGATGGAAAGACTTCAGCAGTGGTCATAGAGAAGCACTTGTTGCTGCACATCACTCTGAAGAGGGTTATAAAAACAATTCTAAACAATTTTGAAATCAACAATGAAGAAGAAAGAGCAAGACTCTGGTCAGACCACAGGCCTCACTGAGCATGTCAGAGCTGTGACACTCACCTGAGAGCAGAATAAAATTACAAAGGTTTTTAATTGGCCTGGTCCAAGTCCAGACCTTCACCCAGTTGAAATGCTGTGGTACCTTAAGAGAAGCACAAAAACTTTCATGAACTGAGGCGATGTTTCAAAGACCAGCCAGAATGACTACACAGGCGCTTGGACGGTGACGTGTACAGGAAATGATTCCACACATACTACTGCATCCTGGCTCACGTCGAACTGCCCAAATTATTATTATTTTTCTTTTCGGCTTTATTTTTATATTAATTAATATAAGTAATATAAGTATATTCCCTATTGTGTTTTATAGTCATATACGACACAGAAGGGGAAAGAAAGTTGAGCATTGTTCACTGGAGGTTGTACCAAGACCCACTATGATCTTATGGCTATTACGTT
The DNA here is from genome assembly GCA_037176975.1 of Arrhamphus sclerolepis. Classification (NCBI taxonomy): domain Eukaryota; kingdom Metazoa; phylum Chordata; class Actinopteri; order Beloniformes; family Hemiramphidae; genus Arrhamphus; species Arrhamphus sclerolepis. The sequence goes on along the minus strand of JBAMYA010000007.1, from coordinate 3,550,930 downwards.
TTACACACACAAAGTAGGATTAAAAGAGGGGGTAAACAGATGTTTGCACATGATTTTGGCTTTCTTTGAGGTAGAGCCTTGTTTGTCCTTATCACAGTGGGGGGCCACACAGGTAGACACATATTTCTTGCCTCTTCTGAGCGCTGCACTTGGTTGGTCCAGAGCCTTCCTCCACATTCATCATTAGTGTTGTTGCAAAGCCATTGGGATACATTACTGTGTCCTGCTACCAGAGCAGAGCCATTAATGAGAGCTACTGCCTCTGAATGTCACCAGAGTGCTCATCTATCCTAACTAAAAACCTAATTTCTTGAATGGTTTTTATGGTCATCAAAAGAATAGGTTTTATTTATTTATTTTTTTTATTAAACATGACTCTCCTTCGTTCCTACACCTTTACTTTCTGTGACTTGCCCAAGACGTGTGAGGTTTTAGGCAAGTGTTGTCGGGAACATCATTGTTGCTCGTACAGTTGGTAAGAAACCTGTCTATGAAGAGAGCACCGTGCATTTCTTGCAACACTTCCTGTGTGGCCCATCTTTGACGTAGAAAACTGACATAACAGAATCTATCCACATACCGATGCAAACAGCATCAGAAATTTAATTCAGCAGTTTCTACCGCAATGTCAAGATCTTCTAGTTCACTAACTTGATGGATGACAGCACATCACAACACATGGACTGTCATTAACATTTTTTCACCCCTGTCAGACAGCTGATCTCCAAAATGCATTTCTAGGCACATTATGCTCAGAATCTGGAAGTAATTATTATCATAAAGTATACTCCTGGCCTCTTTTTCTCTACTTGAAACCATTTAGGGTTTTCAAACTGGTTGTCAAAACTATGCCAGTGTGAGCACTATGGTGTAGGCTACTGTGAGCTACAGTGCTGCAGAAAAAGAACCCACACTGCCACCCAGCAGTAGGTGGTGGATTTACAGATCAGTGTACACAGAATGAAGTATAAATGCCTTCGACGGTGGTGGGGCTGTGCATGTAGCTGCTACACAGCAGCATAAATCAGGCTTCAGTGTGAGAGCTTCTCTTCACTGAGACCCACAGAATTGCAGGACCTGTGACATCACAAACCCAGATCAGAGTACAATTATCCAGCCACTCCATCTTTAACACCGCCTGGCGTCCCATCATTCTGCAGTCACTGTACCTTGGAAGTGGGCAGCAAAACTTTGAGCATTAATTTTAAGAAACTCACCCCTCAGAGGGGGGTTGAGTATCTGACTCCGCCCCAAAAATCCTCTCCTGCAGAGGGATCTGTATATTAGTTTGGAAAAAAAAAAAGCGGTGTTGCACCGTATCTCTGAGTTTTTTGAATAAAATGTCATACATGTTTTATCAAGACCTCAAGAATCCATGTCAGTTTTTTTTTAACATCCCATGTACATGGCAACATTATTACCACATGCACACCTTCATCTTCACTTTGTTCAAATATTTATTTTTAAAAAAAGCATCATTACAGGGAAATATTGCTAACACTACTCTGAAATCAATACAGACAAATGAAGAAAATCTTTCAGTCTTCGTAGACCACTCTCAGCTTACAAGCAAATAAGCTTAATTACAAGTTGGTCTTGCAACGTTAACGGACCTGTTTTCTATAAAACTACCTCATTCCCTTGATGCTTGAGGGAGAATGTCTTCAAATCCATCCTCAGTATCATGTCAAGTTGATTTTTCTCTTTCACTTTTTTTTTTGTCCTTGGTAGTTGTCTGATGATGTCATTTGACAAATATCTTTTAGATGACTGCACAGTCATGTTGCTAACAGAAAATGACTGACTGTTGGCAAACATTGTTCCCATTGTATAGTTTATACAGGCTTTTAATTATCCTGATTAAAAGTCCTTGTAGGAAATTCAGCCGTTAGAATTAAATTCTCCAGTTCAATCCAAGAAAAGATCCTGTGACAGTTTGTTTTTCCCGTCAGTCCTGCCCAGGTGCTTTCTGGGATCCGTTTGGCTTGGTGCACCTGGTTGCAGCATCATCCTGTTCTCACCACAGCTTCCAGCCCTTCGTTATCTCCCTGGCCTGTAGCTGTGTTTTGGCTGTATGGCTTCTTCTTCCTCATCCTCAGCCACCCTGTGCACTTTCCTCCTCCTCCTCCTCTCTCTGGGGCAGATGTTCATGTCAGACTTGTCTTCCTGGCTTGTGGAAGTCTTTATCTGCTACTTTGGCACTTCACAATGTGGTGTAGATGTAAACAAAAACAATGACAAACAAGTTCAGGAACGTGCCGATGATGCCTAACATGGCTAAGATGGACTCCTCCTGCTCCTCCTTGACCTCCAATGCCTGCAAGTCTTCAAGCGTGATGATTGTGGTGCCCATGATCCTGACGCTCACCTAGCCTGGCAACGGGACATTGATCTGGAATACAGGGAAACAGTGAGGTGTGTCAGACAAACATGGATAACAACAACGCAGCATGATTTGTCCTCCCAGCCAGAAGAAGTGGAAACGGGTCTGTGAGCGCAAGTCTTTCTGACCTGCTATGGTTAAAACCACGGTCCTTGATAACTGAGCTTGATGTTGACGCAACTCTTGAGATGCCAGCCCTGACACTCAGTGGCGTTTCCCCATGTCAAAATAAGCGTGATTTAGAAACGCCATTAAGAGCTCCCTACTGCTAATTTTTCAGCGCTGTTAATGATTCACCAGCTCCTGGTCCTTTAGAGAATGAGTGCAGTTGCAGTCTTCACTGTGAAGAAGGCTGAGAATGCAAAAAAATAAAAGCTGGAGAGAAATGTTTGTCTCCGTGTTTACAGAACTATACAACTGTGCATAAAATGGATTTAGACAAATAATAAAGCAAAAGTGCCTTACCCTCAGACGTTTAATGTGCACAACATCATCTGGCATGCTTTTCACGTCCTTGCAGGGAAAATGTGGCTGTAAAGACATTCTACATATGAGACAGAAGGGAAAAAGGGGGAAAGTCTGCAGTCACAGTCCCCGAGCTGCGAGCAACGCGCAGAAGAAGGGTGAGAGGAAACGAAGGCAGCGGCTCCACAATGGCATTATGGTGCTCCATGAAACACTCCTCGTCATTTTTTTAGTCCACCAAACGAAAGTACCACTTGTAAAGTTTAGCAGAGCTCCGTCCACCACCAGCGTCCCACTCACTCAAGTCTTTGCTGTCAGTTTTTCATCCGCAGCTTTCTGTTGCAGCCTTTATTTTCTGGGGAGAGGAGAAACCCTCTCCTCTACTGCTCCATCCCACCATTCCTCCAGTCCTCTCTGTCTGCCTCCTTTTTAATTTTCCCTGTTTCTGCTTTGCCTAAACTCCTCCACACGTCTCCACCACCTCCCTCCACAGCGTATCTGTAAATCTACACGCCCCCTCGTTCATCAGCACACATCCACTTGTTTCCGTCTCCTCTTGAGGATCAGTAGAATGAGAACATTTCACATGCCAGCACGCTGCACAATGATGTCTGCAGCATGAGATGAGAGTCATTCTGTGACTGAGCTGGGAAAGAACAGGAGGTCCCCAAATGAGCCCAGTCTGGCAGGTGAAATTCCATAGAAACGAGAAAAATCCCACAAGAGGCAGAGACAGCCCGGGCGCCGGTCGCTGTCACACTAGATATTCACCCACCACCAGTGGCAGCAGTGTTACGGTGGGTCTCCGACACCAGCTTGTCACCGTGGGAGGACGGTGCGTTACATAACTACACAGAGCGATTGCGAGAGAGGGAGGACAGGTCTTGATGGCCACGGCAAGGAAGGAGAAGAAGCATGAGAGCGAGAGGGAGAAAGGGAGGGGGAGACCATATCGCTCACACTTACAGTTGTCTCCTCCTCTCCCACTGCCACGGAGGCTGGTGAAGCATGCTCTCACACACACACACACACACATACACGCGCAGTTTCCACCTAAACAAAAGGAGAAAAAAATCCCACTGTGGATTGGAGCCACCTTCAGTTGCTGCGGTTCTGTCAGACCTGTGGAGAAGGAGGCAGGAAATTGAGGATGGATGTGGTGGGATGGAGGACAAAGAGGAGAACAGTGAAAAAATGTGGGGTCTGTGGATGCATCTAGATCTTTCTCTACGGGCTCCTAGAGACTGCGTGATTTCTGCGCTCGCTCAAGATTATAACATCTCGCACTGTAGGATTTGCATTTGTTAAATCTTGAGTACGATGCCAAGAAGGGTATGCAGCTGATGAGTCCCTCTTGACTCGTAGGCTACGACTAATACGGAGATGGGGATGGATGTAAAGGTGCATGATGGGTATGCGTTGACAGTAAACAAACACCACGTGAATATAAACGGTTCTGTTGTAGCGTTTACCTAAACAGTGCTTTGCTTACATAAAGTGCTTTAAAAAGAAACGGTGAAAGAGAAGAATGTGTTCCTGGTCATGGTTTGGTATTCTTAATTTTCTTTGGAGTGGTGCCAGGTAGCATTAATTAATACGTCAAGTTGGATTTTAATTGACCACTAAGTAGACGGAGTCGTAGGATCTCTGACACTGTCAGAAAACAAGACCAGGTTATCTTTGGTGCAAGATCAGTGTGATAGCCAGTGTCAAACCACCAAGGGATATGGCCACGATTCATAACATGAAGAGTCTTTTGGTGTTCATGGACAGGTCAGGACTGCAGGGAGGTCAGTCTTTGCCATACCCTCTTCTTCCTCAGCCGTTCCTTTGTGATGTGTTATACATGGTTGACCCTTGAAAAGATTTTGAAGGCAGTGTATGTTGGTCTACAACCTAACTGTACTTTTCTGCATTAATGCTGTCATTAGGAAGTGGAAATGAGCTTTCCCAAGGACAGTTGCATCCCCACGTCATCACAGAGCCTTGCTTTTGACTTGTTGCAAATAGGTCTGGGTGGTCCTTTTTGGTTTTCCTCTGGAGTGAAATGTCCATTTCTTCCCAAATAAATGAATAAGGAAGAAGTGGAAATGCACGTTTCCACCGTGTCATTCTCGTTCACTGATGCGTTCAAGCCCAGTAAAGTTCAAGGTGGGATTGGTAAATGATGCTGTGCATTGCGGTGCTTGACAAGCCCCCTGGTGGTTTAGAGGCGCTGCTGTTGTCAACGGTGCTAGAGGTCAAATTCCGGTTGTGTCACAAAGGGCATCTATTGGAAAATTTGTGCCAAATGGATGCAGATCACTCCACACTGGACCCAAACGGGGAGCAACTGAAAAAAGGAGGTATTGCAGTACTTGTCAACGTTGTCCCTCGTCTCTGTGGTTCTATGAGCCACTGCTGAAAGACGCAGTGCTGTCTGAGGGATCAGAAATGAGCCTGGGCTTGATCTCTTCACCTTTAATGCTCTAAAACATCTCCAGATTCCTTTAATGAAACAGATGCAAATCTCTTCTGTTTGTTCTTTGATCGGAAGATTGTTTTTGAAACATTTCAATAATTTAAAAAAAAAATTAACACGTTTCTGGAAATCTTCTGTCCATCTTTTCTCCTGAAAGACGCAGCCTTTCTTGGATGCTGCTTTTGTACCAAAAATCAATACAATCACCTGTTGACATTGTCAGTTAGAAATGGCATTATTATTTATTTATTTCACCTCATCACTTGCACTACATTTCCCCATTTCAACTTTAATGATAACTATAACGTGATGCAGACCTGAAATGCAAAAATAGACAAACAGTATGTTAACTTTGATTTTAGTACTGGTGGATATCAGGTATTTGAATCCACTGAGTCGCCTTCACACCATCAACCGTTCCTCCACCCCACACTGAATCTCCCTGCACAGATCAATAATGGATAGTTTCAGTGCTGCTGCTATCTGGACCTCAGGGCTAATCAGGCACCGCAGCAGAAGTGTTGGAGGGCAGTAAAGCAGCGATGGTTCAACAAAATTCACAACTCTCTCCCTGGTCGCTCTACGTTATTACCTTCTAGTTATGGGTTCTGACATGCTGAACAAGGCCTTTAAGAGGACTGGCCTGAATGGGCTTCAGCAGATTACAATCAATATTTAGAACTTTGGTCAGGGCTGGAAGGTCCTCACGTTTGGCAGGAATCTTCAGTAGGATCACGGCACAATTTGTTATGAATATGTCCTCATATTCAAAGCTTGTTGCTTTTTGTTCCAAAAAAAGTTGCTTTGTTGGCTTAGTGTGTCACTGTATTGATACATAGAAACGTAGGAAAGTACACGTCAACATTATATTGCCTGTGATTGCCCTTTACTGTTGATTTTATCTATTTTATGTCTTTATTGTATCTCAGTGGGACATTTCCTGGATAAATTAAGACCAAATAAAAATAAAAAATCTCAGTAGTCTTATATCTTATTATATCTTGTTATAGAAGAACAAAATAACGTTATCATAAAATATCAGTTTGAAAGGTTTCATAATGAATATTTTATTATTTTTAGGAACTATTATTGAGCTCTCAGACCCATTCGGGCCAACAAAGCAACGTCTGAACACCTTGACAGCACGTTGTGACAGCTGCATATAATAGGAAGCCTAATTTGCTAATATCAAAGTTGTCTGTGTGCAAAACGGCTTAAAAAAGAAAAAAAGAGCAGAAATGCCTCTAAATGCACATTTGTTTTCATTTTCACAGATTGCTGTAGAGGTTGGAACATGGACGGCAAGAATGCTGTAGAAAGGATGTCACTGGCAGCCATTGCAGAAATATCTCTTTATGCTTGTCGCACTGTCACAGCATTATGCATTGATATTTGTGGATAAGTCTTATTATTTCACCTGTTCAATCGATATCTGAAGTTTTCTTTGGGTTACCTTTCTCCCTGGTTCTATTTACCGGTTAAAAACTACTTCACCCAGCACACCATTAGGGAGGGCTAAAAATCTCAAAATTAAAAAGTTGTTCTGGCTTACGTTAAAGCCTTGTATCGTGAAAAAGCTTTATTTTGTCTTGACTGAGTCAGATTGCCTCTACATATGTAAAAGAATGCATATCCATAACATGCTACAACTTCTAATGGAGAATTATTAGAAAGCAATGCAGGTCTGAAAATCAGTTCCTCCAGGATTTTGTGATCGCCATAAAATTCAACCAAAGTCTGCCACATATGCAGAGGGTTGCAGAGGGTTTTTTTTTTAATTTGCTGCAACATCTCTGCAATTTTTGGACTCACCCATAATCTTTTCCACAGTACAAACACTGAGAGAAAGAACTACAAGTCCCACAGCCTGGAAGTGGAACTACATACACTAGCAGTAGCCAAAAATACACATAAATCTCAAGTTGCTGTAAAATCAAGCATCTCTGATAGCAAAAATCACGACTGACAACAAAAAAAACCTCAGAGATCCTGGAGGGACTGGAAAGTGGCATTATTCTTACTCAGTTCATATGTCCATACAGTGTATTTTAACAGAGGATTACGTAACTTGAGTTGCTTGGAATCACTAGCTGTTGTGCTTTAAAACGGCAAAGAGCTGTAGGCTGCTTTTACCTTGTTGTTCCACATAGTCTCACTTTAATGCACATTATCTGCGCTGTCCACTGAAGCAGACGCCGTGTTGGCGGAGATACGTCACAGTAACTGTTTCAGCTACTCTTCTCTGCTGTCTCACCCTCAAGGGCTCAGGAAGACCTGACACTCTCCAGCCATTGACACGAGTCACAATATTAACCACCCACTCGGTGCGGTCTGCATTTACCTCCTTTCTCTGGAAAAGTCAACACAAACTCATCCTTCACAGCAGCGGCCCACACATCCATCCTCCCGCTAACGGGAGAAGAGATTCATGGTTTAATGTTGCCTGGCTTTGTGTTTGGTGAAACCTACAGGGTTTGGAGCATGTGGGCTTTATGACTACCAGTGAACTATCTTTATTATTACAGTGTGAGGGAGGATGTTCAGTGCTCCATATGTTCCATACCTCATATACTCTAACTGCTGTTTTAAAACAGCTGGTTTTAAGGACTTATCCAACAGTCAGCCTTTTAGCTTTAGCTTTTTCACATATGAACACTGGATAATGGGTGAAGGTTGTAGAGATGGAGCGGTTGAAATCATTGATTTGACATCATATATCTTGAATTTTATGGAACATTTTGCAAGTTGTAAATCAAGTAAGTTTTTGTGATTGTTTAAATGGCTGCAGGAAACATTAAGGTGCTTCGTGAACACTTACATCCACATACAGCTGCAGCATCGACCAATTAAGACCAATTAATATGCGTTCTTTCTGTGCTTTCAAGCCTTGATGCATTTCAGCTTGCATTTTTAGAAATGCCTTGTGGTCCCAGGAGCTGAGCTCTCATTATTCTGAAATTAGTTTTGTTCCACATAGAGGAAGAAAGACTTGTTCCAACCTCAGGTATTTTGTGCTTAATCCATGAATGCCTGGGTAAGATATACTATTTATAATTGATTTTCTGCAGTTGGTGCTTTTTTCTACATCACACACAGGGTTGTTACATCTGATATCTCCACTAGTGCTATTTGTGATACCAGTTTGCTATATTTTACTGGATTGGTCAGCTTCTAAAACCTTCTGTGTTCAGTATGTGGATGCCCCTTCACTCCTCCACTGAAATACCAACCATCAGTCAGTGTGATGACTACAATTAGAGAATTTTTCCTCTGTACATGGTGACTGTGAGGCAAAATAGGCAGTAAATTGGATGAAAAGTGAGGCAGGGGTCACAAGGAACAGAAGGCTTTTGAGGTTAATGAGAATTTCTCTGCTTGACATTTCACAGCAGTCCATGATGTGTCCGTGGTGGATCATTAGTCTTATTTACAAGTTTGAACTGTCTAACCATGCAAATTTTTCTTGTACAAAAGGAAATATACATGTTAGAGTCATGGACTTAATTACATAATTACTTAGTACTCTGATTCCTTGCCACCATTGCAATATTTTCAAACAGAAATGCAACAATCATTTCATCTTCTTCAATGCTGAGCTCACCTTTTCACTTTTTTTTTCCTTTTCTTACCATCTTCTTTTACTTTTTGACAGTGGTGCACTGTCACCACAAGATGGTTTGGAGGGCTCTTAGGTTAGTTGGTGTAAGAGAAGAGGATGCAGCGCAGCAGGTTAGTCAGAGGCGGATAGTTTACTGTTGACCCCTGAAGAGAACAGTCAGAAGGAAATGAAGCACTGGCTCTGTTACTGTAAAAGCCATTTAGCACAGAACAGAGCATTCATGCTAACTGTTCTTAAAGGCAGACTGGCGATATGAAGACATTGGCTTCGAGAGGACTCAAGATCAACAGTGTGATCTGCGTCCGTTGTGCTCGGTTGTCCTCTACAAATTCATAGACTTTACAAAGGACGTTCAAACCCACTTAAGAGATGTAATGACATGGTGCTGTGCTGGCTCTGTGTACAGCATAAAGAAAAGAGAAGCAGTTCTTTAAACATTCGAAGCTGAAGCAGCTCTGAATTGTTGAGCACCAGCCTGCTGTGTGTCAGCATTACATTTGAAGCAGTGGCTTTTGCAGTAAGAGATGGGTAAGACGGAGAAATTAGAATCCAAAACTGATGATTTTATCTCAAACAGGCTTCAGATATGTCATGCAAGTTCCCATTCTGTGATCTTTTTTTTTTTTTTTTTTTTTTTAATTTTTTTTAAAACTATTAATCAACCCAACATCCAGCTTGGGCCTCCTATCTCTGTCCAGCCCTTAGAAGGCCCTAAATCACACTAAGTGTAGACCTGCTGCTCCTACCACTGCAGTGACTGCAGGTCAGCACAACCAAGATAGTCATCACTGTGATGGATGTCAGCTTCTCCTGGTTTCTGCTGCTCCCATGGATGAAAGTGAAAAAGCTCAGAAATGTTGTCCTTGCTGTTTGCTCTGCCTCACTGGTCAAGCTTCCAGTTTCTGATGGATTTTCTGGAATTTTAGTCAAGTGTGAAGAGATTTGCAAAAGACCATGTGAGTTTATACGAGTTGTTGACCATCTCTTAGTTTCCAGAGCAGTCGTGAACAGTGTGTCATTGTCTTACCCTATATTTTGGAATATTTTTAATGGAATAAAATAAATAAATACAGAGCCACTTGACTGATCTTTACATTTGCAAGAGAAATATTTTATCTGAAGAAAACACTTTAACCACTTACTTGGATTTTTATCTGTTGTTCAAGTAGATGCAGATGGAGGGATGGCCTTGGAAATCAAAAGAGCTTGTAAAATTAAGTCTGGCCTATGGCCAGTTTAAATTAGATAACAATTGCATATAAAAAAAAGACTATTCTGTGCATGTTTTTCAGTGGGCATGTCCAGGTGTTATCCAGAATTCTCTACGTGAAGATCAGAAGATTCTTTATCAGACACATCCTGGTCTTAAAAAATGAAAAATCACTGTCCCTTCTCGTGATCAATCTACGCACCTCTTTATCAGTATGTTTATTTTTCTTAGTACATTATTTCATCATTTATTTTACTGCGACATAGCTGCCTTTTTAGCTGGTACTTAATCTGGCACATGTTGCTACTAAGGGTTCTCATCATCATAAAGTTTTAGAAGTTTTCTTTTCCAACGTCCTCTGTATTGTTGTCTTTCGACTCGTGTCCTTCCTTAAAGGCCTGTATCTGGTGTAGTAATAGTTTTTAGGTGTCCTTTGCATTTCCCAGGAGCAAACGCGGCATTTGTTAGGCAGATTGTAAGGAAAACAAGCTTGACATTGACACCGAGCAAGAGGAGGAGTTCTGATGATCACACACATCTACTCCAAGTAATTACATAGATGAATCTCAAAGGGATTGGGATTCCAGCTACGTGTCATCCAGAGACACTGGTTAAAGGATTTGAAAGCAGATTAAAGCTCAGGGAGGTCAGTGTCAGGAAGAATCTGGGAGGGCAACAGTAGAGGTAGGGATTTCAATATAAATGTAAAGCAGTCTGGGAGCTACAAGCAAGAGCCCTGCTATTTATTTTGAGGCAGATACTTTAAGTCAGGCACACGGATACATAAGTACGTCAAAACAAACAACATGGCACCTCTCAGAAAACGATAGGCTTTCCGTTGTAAACCCACTGAAGCTCAACAGACTCTTCTGTTTAATTGGTTTGTGTACAAGTGCGTCTTCATACTCCTGATAAAGCAGCCGTAAAAATGAACCCAGCTTTGAGTCATTAGATCTCATTTTTGTCCTAGCTCTGACAAAAGGCAGCCTCTTTCAAACTCTAGTTTCTTCTTCTTTAAAGTCACGTATGAAACTTGGGTCTCTCTGCAGCAAAGAGCTGGAGGGAGGATCATGTCACAAAAGCAGTTCAACACTTTTATCCAGACTGGAATCTCCTCCATTATTGTTTTTCACTTAATTCTGTCTCATCAATTCATTTTGTTTGTTAATGTGAGCTCATTAAGTTAAAGTAAGAATTACTGCATCTCTTGGATTTTCCGTACTCTCCCTGTTGTTTCATTGTTTGACTATTTGTTTGGGGGTGGGGGTGGTTTTCATATCAACCTCTGAGTCGGAGCAGAATGAAAAGCTTCTACTAGCTGGTCACCACAGCAGCCAGTGTCATATATGAAACCTTTGACCAGAGTGTTTACAGGCACACGGGAGCTTTGCTTGAGCAGGCGTCTCCTTCTGACATCCATGTTCTGTTATTTCAGCCTCAGGTGTGGTTCGGAGGTCAGACCAGAGTCAGTACCTGTGGGTACTGGACTGTCCTGCATTACCCTGAACCTGTTGCGCCTCTGTCACTGAGAGGCAGACAAATAATCAGGAAATGGCAACTCGTAAACAGAGAGCATCCACTGCTGTCTGGCAGCAACATAAAACCAGTTTCAGGCTGCACCCTGTTCACTGTCGTAAGATCCTTGTTATGTATAGAGAGCATGACACGCTGTGGTGTCATGTGCACATCTGTCAAGCAGCCACAGCTGTCAAATCAGCAGCACTCAGACATCTCTATTATTGTTGTCGTTGCAAAAATGATAATGATGAAGCTGTTTGAATCACTTGGCTGTTGAAGAGAACAAAGAAGTCTGTGTGCAGCTGAAAACATCACAGAGAGGAGTGGGCATTTTTACAAACGTTAATCCAATTCCAGTGCTGTACTGTCTTCACAGAACAGCGTTAAAGTACAGTACAGCTCTGCTGCGTGTTTGTTGCATTCATCCACCAGGTTGTACCCCATCTCTGGGACTCAGCAGCTCCTCCACAATGTCAGACTTAATTCAAGTGATTTATAATCACACAAAGCAGGACACAATATACATATGCAGCACACTAAAATGAATGTGGGGAAAAAGACAACTTGAAGCCTATAAAAGAAATGTAAACCTAAGCAAAGCAGAATTCCAACACTCAGCATGTCATAAATAATCAGTTGAGAATGTGGTTTTTCCCCATAAAATTGTAACAAATGATCAACTGCTACATGCTAAGAAATGTTAAAATAATCATTTTATTGTCTGAACACTAAGGTTCCAAGATTGCAGTGGTATAAAATGACCACTCCATGACAAAACCTCCCCGGGAAAAAACGTGACTCTCTGTAGTCCACTTCTGCATTGGAGCTTTCTTTTCATCTTTTTGCTAATGTAAATGATATTTCAGTGAAGATGATTGATCCATGAGACCCTAAACTTCTGTTAAAAATTGAATTCACTTTTGCTTTGTAGCACCATTTTCAGCTAGCTAGCTAGCTAGTTAGCTAGTAAGAGCATACAAAGCTAGACCGCGGCCGGGTTCACACTGTAGTTCTAACACGGTGGTTGTGCATCTCACAGTGATGCAGGAACAAAGATTTAACGGTCTTGATATGAAAGCCGGACTATTGGTCAGGTATCGACTGTCGTCATTTGGAGTCGTCTGTACCATTTCTGTCAGCTAACCAACCAATAGGAACGTGCCTTGAAATGACATAAACAACAACAACGGTGGCAAAATACAATGAATTCAATAAGCAAATACAAAAATGGAGAAGAAAAGTGTGAAAATCAAATAAAAAGGAGACTTTCCTCTTCACTTCATTTCTTTATTTCTGTTTGTTTTGTTCCAAAGCACATGAACTCCACTATGTCAAATGCCAACTTTGGACTCATGAGCATGCCTGGGAAGACTTGGTTTGTTTCTTGTGAGACTGAAGCAGACTGAGACCTCTGTCCTCCTTGTGTCTGCAGTGCTGGACATGGCACGCCATGTGCCGCTCTATCGAGCCCTGCTGGAGCTGCTGAGGGCCATCTCCACCTGCACAGCTCTGGTTCCTCTGCTGCTGCCGCTGTCTGGTGACCCCGGGCACGAGGAGGAGGAGGAGGACGAAGAGCACTCTGAGGGACAGACGTCTGTAGGAATGCTCCTGGCAAAGATGAAGACATGTGTGGACACGTATACAAATCGCCTCAGGTAAGACAAAAGAAAACTGTTAAAGTCTCAACTTTGTTTCCTTCTTTTTGACTAACCCTACCTCAGATCCCCAAACTGGAACAATATGGAAAAATGTACAAAAAGTAGGTTTTTCATTTGCATTGACTTTTATTTCTTTTCAGACAGTATGGGCACGATATTTAATGTTGTTTTTTTCTCTCAACATCATTTCATTTCTTAATGTACATACAGTAGATTTTGGCATTTCAGACCTGCAACATATTCTAAATAATGCTGGGAACGATAAAGCTTTTACCACACTGATATATTTCCATTCCTTCTCACATCACAACATTGTCTTTCTTCCAACAAACAGCTCTGAAGGTGCACAACGGTGTGGGACTGTTGTCTGACCTTTGCCTCCAACACTCACATGCTCTACAGTGAACACATCAGACTTGCAGGCAGACCAGTCCAGTCCAGTACCCTCCTCTTCCTCTGACGTGTCTTCATAGCATGTGCAGAATGTGGTGTTGCTTTTTTTGTCATGTTAAAGAATGCATGGACCTCCCTGGAAAAGATGTGGTCTTGAAGGTAGCATAGATTGATACGCTGCTCTGAAATCTGTGTTTCATGCGTCAGTCCTGCCATCACTGTACCAGTAGCACTGATCCAACCCCACGCTGTCAAATGATTGATCCCTTGTCCATGTGATTATATCAGCTATGGATAAATGATGGTTCTTGAGGCAAAGATCTGATGTTGCAGACATGGATGTATATTAACAAATGAAATGAAGCTGATGTGAGAGAACCTTTTTAATATTTTGTGTTAATTCTGTCTGCAAAGAAATAAATGTCAAAATCCCCTTAATTTCATTTTTCTGATTTGAGATTGTATGTGATGGCTGATGTCTAACTCAGTACCTGGATCCAACTCTACTACGCAACTATTATTTATTCTTAGCTGCTGCTCATCTTCCCAGAGAGTCTTTACATCTCTTTATCTTGTATACTCTCAACATTAAAATGTGCCCCGTGGACACAGAAGACTACTTGAGATTCAGCCATAGAGCTACTCTTGAAGGTGTTCAGGGACAGCGCTTCACACACATGTTGTCTTTTAACGCAATGCTTCAAGGTTTCAGTGTAAGATACAAAGACTCCAAAGAGGAGATGTGATGAGCCAACTCAGCGCTGTCACTCACCGCCACTGCAAGCTTTTTGACAACATGCTGCACTCAGGTTGACTGAAACGTCAGAGGACCTTATTATGAATGATGTATCAGAAGGTATTTTTAGAAGACGCCTTCTGGCAGCATGCTTCAGTATAGGTACTGACACTTCCTAGTCACATGGCTCACATCCATGCAACATTTGAAAAGGTTTATTGTGTGCATGTGGACAGATACCTGGACGTTGGTTAAAAATGGAAACCAGCAGATGAATATTTATAAGTCGATATATTGATTTCATTGTTTGGGATACCAAGGCTTGGCCACGGTAAGAATCCAGCCACACTGAACATGTTCCCTCCAGAAAGTTTGAGGCTTAGAAATCCTTGAACTCACAGATTCCTCCTCGATTTCACAGAAGCTTTAATGAAAGAAGATGCCGGGGGCAAATGCCCCAGCAGTGAGACTGATTACTTGAGATTCTCTCAGCCAGTCTCGTCTTTGCCTGTCTGCTGTACTTTAGTTCAGCAGCGGCGAGGTGGGGGCCAGCTCTGAGGGTAAGCGCCCTCACTGATTGACTCATCTGCAGCTGAACAAAGAAAGTGTTGTTCAAAGCATAAAGTCATTTACCTGCAAACTCGGGGCGTTTCGAGTATGAAAGTTAGATTTGAAGAAAAAGCGCTAGACCCAAAATAAAATCTGTTGTACAGCACCAGTTGTAACTGATTGTATATGTGTGTTCCAGGTCAAAGAAAGATAAAAGTAAAGGTGCTGTGAAAGCAGACGGCTCTGAACCTGAGCCTGAGGGTCTGACTCTGCTGGTGCCTGACATCCAGAAGACGGCTGAGATCGTCCATGCTGCCACCACCAGCCTGCGGCAGGCCAACCAGGGTATGGACACATGAAAGTCTATGCAGGGCGGTCCACAGCGAGACATGTACAGTAATGACTCAGTAAGGACATGCTGGCCTGGGAACTCCTCAGTGTCCTCCTGGAGGAGGTAGCTGAGGAGAGGAGGTCTGGGCCTCTCTGCTTAAGCTGCTGACCTCATGAACTGAATCTGGATAACTTAAAAATCTTCACTGCGCCTGTTTTCTCCATCCCCACCCTTCATCTAATCCAGTGTTTCTTTATCCTGGTCTTCAAGATCTCTTAGATGTTTCCCTGCTCCAGCACACTTGGTTAAAATTAAGGAGTCAGGTGTGGTGGCTCAGGGAAGCACCCAAAACCTGCAGGGCAGGACTGAGAAATGTTGGTTTAACCTATAACCTTTGCTGGCTGGCACGCTGAACATTTCATTTCCATCTCAGCTTGATTTGAGTGATTTTCAAAGTCCCCAACTCTGACATCCTCCTTTCTGCAGCTGCCTTTTCTCATCTGTCGTCTGCGTCCTCGCCCCTCTGTGCAAGGACGTGAAAATGGGTCTCTAAGTTTAGCCGACAAAAAAGTCCCCCAGCTGTTATTGTAGTGTGACAATTTCATTTTAATCAAGCGTGCCGTTGGCCTGTTTTAAAAGTTGAACTGGACCACACTTTTTCACCTTTGCCTAATACATCAAATCAGAAAAGAGTTGGGAGAACATGGAACATGTTAATTAAAACAAAAAAAAAAATAGCCATTCTTACACTTTTATTCCTCTGGAGATGACGAAAACAGATCTTTTAACAACTTCATTTCAGACCTGCAGGATATCCCAAAAAACATTGGTATGAGGAAGTTCAACACTGATAGAGGTGAAATACATTTTTATTGTGATATTTATGTGTTCTGGTATTGAGTCTGGAATATTTTGGGTTCATACGATCTGAAAACAAATGAAGCCGAAGCCAGTGTAAGTAATCTACTGTTTTTGCATCTTAATATATCCTCCCAGTTTCATCCGCTTTAGAGGTGCAAACTTACTTTTGTAACTCGTAAGGTTTATGAATTTAAGTTTTAAAAAAAAAAGAGAAAAAAGAGGAAGCATTTAATTTATTTCATCGGAGGTTCTGATATATTCCCTGAGCACCACACAAAAGAAAAATAAACTGATTAAGTCCCATGACAAGATTCAGACTTGGGACACGAGGTAATAAGGGAAGAAGATTCCTCAGGCTGCTTATCAGTCATCTTAAAGAGGCAGTACCATCAATAAAATGTCCACCGCATGATGAAACATCACTCCTTCTCCATTACCTTGTTGCTACACAGTACACAATGTTAATGATCTCCTCGCTCCCTCCGCAGAATCATTCTGCTGGGTCTTCATAACCAACCACTGCACGGCTCACTTAAGTGGAGGATCTGGCCATCAGATGTGATGGATGTGATTTAGATGGAGAACACAGATAAAGATGGTCATGTCTGTTCATGTAAAGAAATCCATGGAGCCACACGCCATTTAGGACTGGTGGCATCAGAGCCTGACGGATGTTAAATCATTAGATTAGTAAAGTGGCTTCAGGAAATATCTCTGGGAAAAGTCATAATCAAAGAGGAGGAGGACGGTATCGATTGAGGAGCAGAAGCACTCCTCTGAAGCATCGTCTTCACTGCAAAGCTCAGATAATGACATCCACTACACGCGTGTGCAGTTCTTTCTTCAGGAAAAGTAGTCATTGTCCAAATACCAGACCAGGACTAACTGCTGGTTAAATTCTGATGCTGCTGAACCTCTGACGGTTTCTTTCTTGGCTTTTTTTATATGAACGCATATGAATATAAATAATTAAATACATTCTTTCGCTCTATTTATATCTCCCCCTCTCTCATCTAATTTATCTTTGGCAAATAGTTGTCTTTTTTTTCTGTTTCCCCTCCTCCTCCCACCAGGCATACACGTCGCTTTCCATTTAGCAAACCTTTGTTGCAAACTTCTGGGTCAGTCTCACACATTAATAACTCATCGTAGTGTTAGCCATGTGCGCTACAGTTGTTCCACGTCATGCACGTGAATCTTGGCCGTTTGGTGGTGTGGGGGTTCCTCGTTTGGTGGTGTGGGGGTTCCTGATACCTTCTCACTATAAAAAGGGCTGAGTCGTTATTTTTTAGACCACATGCTGTGAATGATCTGGTGTGTGTTTCAGCACAATTAATCTGGAAGTCAGGCTGACTTTGAAGTGTGTTGTAGGAGCATATTCTGGCAAACTTTAGACAAAGAAAGATGTTTTCTCACTTTTTTTTGTCTTTTTTCTCTTTTTAACCCCTTCCTCTCCTCCACCACCTGGACACCAGAGAGGAAGCTGGTTGAATCTTCCAGGAAAGTTTCCAGCCGGCCGAAGCCGCTGTCCTTGCTCCGCTCTCTGGAGGAGAAATACGTCGCCGTCATGAAGAAACTGCAGTTTGGTGAGTTACTTTGTTTCTTGTGTGGTTTTGTTTTATGCCACTCCTGCTTGTTACTTCAGCACCACAGATCTGTCATCTTTCTGGACGTCTCCGCTCTGCTCTGTGAAGTCCTCGTATCAGGATGCAGAGTCAGGCGTGTTTCACCGTGTCCTCATCCCCCTTGTCTTGTCGATCACTCTTCACTCAGCCATGTCACAGTTAATTATGCTGATGGTTTTGGAAGCCAATGGATGTCTGAAGCCATTGCAAGAGACGGGTTTGTAAACAGAGTTGTTTCTGTGTCAGCAGCAGAAAAACGGTGACCTCAGAGTCACAATTTCCTCAAAAGATTTGGAAGTCCATTTTAGCTGAAACAAAGAGACATTAAACACAAAAAACTCTTTGAGGCTAAAATGTTTCTATTCCTTTTTAAGTGCGTGCCAAACTTTAGGCCCGTGGATCAAATATGTCCCAGAACTTCATCATATCTGGTCCATGAGGCCTGTAAAGACCATCCTGAACTCCTGACTAGAAGATTTCTGAAGAAACGTCTGATTCAGTTCTGACATCAGACAGTGGAATAACTGAGGTGGAGAGAAGCTGTTTAAGGTGGAATAACTGAGGTGGAGAGAAGCTGATTTAAGGTGGAATAACTGAGGTGGAGAGAAGCTGTTTAAGGTGGAATAACTGAGGTGGAGAGAAGCTGATTTAAGGT
>JBAMYA010000007.1:3521640-3532366 GCA_037176975.1 Arrhamphus sclerolepis | reverse complement strand
GTGGAGAGAAGCTGATTTAAGGTGGAATAACTGAGGTGGAGAGAAGCTGATTTAAGGTGGAATAACTGAGGTGGAGAACAGCTGGTTGATGTCAGAAACTCAGGATTTAGGAAACTTTTGAAAAAGATTTTCCAACAAAAGTTTCTCATTTTTGTCAAAATTCTTTGCTGTTTGTAAAATTTTCTTTTTTTTTCCTTTTTTCAGGACAAAAAGTTATAGGAAATTTGCAGTTTTACAACTGTTGTAAATTTATGTCAAAATGTTGCAAAAAGTTTGTATTTTGCAACAAAGAAATTACGTTAAATAGTTAAAATCTTGACATTTGTGATTGTACAATTTAAAAAAAAAAAAAAAAAAAGAGAGAGAGAAGTTGTAAAATTTTTAGTTTTTGATTTTACACAAAAACAATACAGTTTTAACGCAAAAGTCTGAATTTATGATTGCAATTTTTGTGAAAATTTAGATTTTGACAAAATTTCACTTTTTTATGAATGTGATATGGAAAAATTCATCATGTTACAACATTGTTACAATAATATTTGCTTAAATCTTTTTTTTGTACCTTTATAAAAAAGTGCCTCTGATAATATTAGAAAAGCCTCAGTTTTATGATGAAAAATTCCTTTTTTCTATTTATTTATTTTTTTAACGATCGAGTCGATTAGGAAATCTGACAACATAGAGTTTGACATGCCTGTTTTAAAGGTTTATTTTTGAAGCGTATATTTCTATCAGGTTTTATTTAGATAATTGATGACAACGGTGCTTCTTATTCTGGAACAGAAAAACCACAGAGCGAATGGGATTTCTGGTCTTGGAGCTCTCAGGTTCAAAGGAAGCTGAAACTGGAAGCAGTTCTGAGCGTGCCCAGGTGTAAACGTGGCCTGAACCACGAACTGAAATGTGATCAGATGCGGTGATGATGCTGTATCTCGTCTCCTCTCCACCCAGACACCTTTGAGATGGTTTCAGAGGACGATGAAGGGAAGCTGATGTTTAAAGTCAACTACCACTACATGTCTCAGGTGAAGAACGCCAGCGACACAAACAGCGCAGCAAGGTCTCGCCGCCTGGCCCAGGAGGCCGTCACCCTGTCCACCTCCCTGCCCCTGTCGTCCTCTTCCAGCGTCTTTGTCCGCTGTGACGAGGAGAGGCTGGACATCATGAAGGTAACCATGAAGTCAGTCGTAAACCTGAATAAGCTGCTCAGAGTCGAGTGTTGTCCAGCGACAGTTAACGAACATCGTCAACCACAGGCTGATTAACAGCTGTCTCCTTCGATAAATGGCAAAATCCTTTTCGTTAGAGCATTCTTACCGTTGGAGAAATACCAACAACGGAGAATTTTGAAATTATTACAAAAACAGAAACTTTAATTGGTTCTGTAATTGAAGAAAAAGAATGAATATTAAATAAATGATCATACAGTGCTTCCTATGACCCTTGCTCTGTATTGGCTGTGATAAATTGTATCCACTTACAAGATGGTGTATGAGGCATGTATCTGTCAAATAACGTTAGGAAAAAGCTTCTACGGCATATTAATGCAATGACTTTCACCGATAGAGCAGGTAAACTCATCTGTCACCCTTGGCCTCATTTGTCTGTTACGTTGTTGGGAGTTGATGTGTGTGAAAGCCTCCCCCTCCTGCTGTCGCCAGGTTCTCATCACAGGCCCGGCCGACACGCCGTATGCTAACGGCTGCTTCGAGTTCGACGTGTACTTTCCCCAAGACTACCCCAACTCCCCCCCACTGGTCAATCTGGAGACCACAGGGGGCCACAGCGTGCGCTTTAACCCCAACCTCTATAATGATGGCAAAGTAAGTCAGACACTCTTTCTTCAGTTTCATCTTTTTCTAACATTTTAACATGTTGCGTTTTTGGGATTCTGGTTTTTAACAGCTCTCTGTATGGCTGAAATTCAGCCTGTTCAGGATGACTGTACAGTTGTGTTTGGAGCTTTCAAACACGTGTATTGTGTCCAAAGTAAAATCTTATTCTTTTTTTATTTGTTATATCTTTTAAGTTTAAAACTGCAGAGTTCCTGTTGGCAGGAATGGACCAATGGGAACCCTGCGACCTGCCTCTCTGGGTTTTCTGAGCGTTTCCTAGTCTGGCTCTGATCACTCGTTTTGGATCCATGATTAATGCGTTCATATGTCATGTGAACCCAAATGGAAAATTTTATTTTGATGAAATGATTTCAGTTCAGCCGTAGACCTCTGTGTTGTTTCTTACAACTTATTCACAATCACAAGCCCCGCAGGTGATTGATGTGTTCCCAGCCTGCGTTTCACTGCCAACAATAATAGCTGGAAGAATTTTAGGTGTAATGAAAAATGGTGTTGCCTTCAGCAGCTCATTACGACACTGCTCAGTGCTTCGTGGCTGGTGTGTGTGTGTGTGTGTGTGTGTGTGTGAGTGTGTGAGTGTGTGAGTGAGTGAGACTGTCATCATGCTGAGGACTGTAGCTGTGCAGAGACGCATGGAGTTGATGATCTGGTTCACATGTACAGTGGCAACAAAAGTTTGATCTGAAATTCCTCCAAGTCAGAATAAAAGACTGGCGCAATGTGTTTGAGCTGATAACACATAAATTATTAGAATTTGTCATGTGTATTTTGAACGCATATGTTAAACATTCAGGAAAGTGAGCTTTGGAGCAGGGGTGAAGGTATGTTCATTTCGTGGTACTTTGAAGACAGCTAACATGGCACCATCTGAAACAGCTGGTCGTCTCCGTGATCAGCGCTTCTGCATCGTTCAAAGTTACCTCTAAATTAACAGGATCCGTGCTGCCTCTGGCAGCGGGTATTATTTTATCTGCTGTTTTGTAGTTTTATGGGGCAAAATTTCACACGACGGGCATCAATATCAAAATATCAACATTTCAGTTTTGTATCATATCATATAAAATAATCAATAGCAGCTTATGCTTTAACATCTAAATTTAATCATTTACTTTCATAATGTTTTTCCTCTTTCTCTTTTTGAATGGGAGCTACTTTTCCTGTCGTCAACGGCAGAGTAAACATTCCATGGTGTTATATACATATGATAAATAATGATCTGAAATGTGGTATACGTGACAAAATAAGACATTCTGGCAACACCACAGATGTCACAGTGGATCGCAGGTTCGACTCCCGGCTCGTCGACAGCTTCCTGCGTGTCTCCCCCCTCTCTCTGGCCCCATTTCCCCCCTCTACCCATTTATAAAGGCCACTAGAGCCAACACATTTCTTTAAAACCAAAAAACAAACATCATGAAGTTAAAAAATTATTAAAAAAACAAAAACTGTCACCCAGAAGAACGTGACAACTTAGAAGAAAAATGACTGTTACCTTCACTTCACCGAGGCAAAGTAAAATGTAAGCAGGATATTAACTGTATGTAACCATGGTGATAACCTTAGGTCTGCTCTCTACCGTGTTATTTCATTCGTCAGGAACAATCAAACCCTTAACAGAAGAAGTTTAATAGAGAGGGTGAAGTTTGAGCAAGTCTTTGGACATTTGCTAAATAATTTTTGACCACACCACCCCTGGTCTCCCCAACACACTAGACCTCTTCATTTATGGATCTTCAGAGATGTATGAGCCCTCTGCCTGCAGTAGATGTTAAGTTCACTGAAATCGAGTAATGGCCAAGTCTTTATTCTCGGTCTTGCGTGTAAATAACTGCCACCAGGTATTTAGTTTTCAAGCTTTTTTTGTCCTTTTGAACCCATTGCTCCTCCAGCAGAGGCGTGGCTTCTGGAGCTCACCTTGTTCGGCTGCTGCTGACAGAACACGTGCAGCTCTATAATGAAGCCTGACAGCTGTTTCCAGAGGTTCACAGGACTTCCCACATCAGTGGTTGAGACAGAGAGGAGCTGGATGGATGGCTAAATGAAAAGTTGCTCAGGATTGTTCACACTTCAGCAGAATAATTCCATCAGTACAGTGGGGTGAAATAAAGTTTTAATAAGACAAAGACAAAGCACTAATTGTGGTTAGCATTCATAAGACTGAATCTCAGTCTTCTCAGAGCTCAGCACATCATCGAGAAACTAAGTCATTCATTTCATGGATGCCAGCAAATGCTTCACAAGTATTTTGGAAATCTCCAAATTCTCATTGCTGGTTTCTGTGGCCTGACACCTCATTCTAGGAACATTAGTGAGCGAGTGCAGTTTTACAGAAAAAACAAACCAGTGAACGAGCTTTTGGGACGGGATCATTTGTTTGTGCTTTGTACATTAAAAGTTGAAGAGAGTACTTTATTTCATTCACAAGTGTCCTGAGGACATTGTCCCGGGTGTCCTCAGTGCCTCAAAAGCCATGTGAGGCTCAAAGGTTTCTGTTGGATACTCCGTTGAGCTGAGATTGAGCCTCTGAATGTGTTTTCCTCAGGTATGTTTAAGCATCCTGAACACGTGGCACGGAAGACCCGAGGAGAAGTGGAACCCTCAGACGTCGAGCTTTCTGCAGGTAAGTTCCACCCTGACAGGCAGCTGTCTGAGCGCATCAGCGGGCTGCTGTCACACTTCATCACCGCCCTGTCATCACACCCCAAGGAGCCCAGAATTAATGGGCTTTGTGCTTCAACAGCTGACATGAAGGATCCTCTTTTAAAGTCGACTTATTATTTTACTTTAGTGACAGTGAGTGTGAGGGTGTTAATCAAGTCGAAGCAGAAACTGATCGTTCAAGTCTCCAGGATTTTCTTGTGTACACACAACTTTTGTCATGGTGTCAAAATCATTTAGCTCAGACTCGACCTTTTATAGATTTACGAACCTTTTCCTCCCGTTTTACAGGGCAGCTTTAGTTTGCTTCTTATTTTCTTTCCTGATTGGGAAACTAGGGCTTGTCAGAATACAATTTTATGGTGTTATGGAGCTTCAGTCCAGAAGGTGGGATAGTGTGACACTTTATTATCACACATGTAATGTAGAGCACAAGTTTATTGAGTTTATATTAAATTACCTTACACCATATATAAGAAATAATATGAGATGGCAGCCGAGCAACTGCACCATCATGAAAATAAACCAAACCAAACTCCTTTATTACTGGAAACAGTAAAAGTTAGTACCCCTCCTAATCATGATTTTAGTGTAAAATAATAACAAAATCATCGTACAAAGGAGCGTCAGACTCATCTCCATTGAGGGCCACATCAGCATCATGGTGGCCCTCAGAGGCTAGCTGTGACTAAGACTGTAATTTTTGGTGATTTAAAAAAAAGCAATAAATGAAATTCTAGCTTTTTAAACATGAATTTATATTATAATGTCATAAATTGCTAATTTTCTGTGATCTTAACTCATTATCATAAAATCACAGATTTTGCTGAGTTGTGACCTCTTAATTAAATACTAAAACCTTTTGTTGTACAATATTGACTTTCACAAAACTGAAGCTTTTTGGTTTAAAATCACAACTTTATGACCTAGACAGACTTATTTGTGACATTCCGTATTTGCAACGTCACAATTTTGTCATTAAAAAGTAAATTATTTTCAATAAAATCCCTCACTTTTTGTTGTACAGTTTTGCAGAACTGCATGTTTTCACTTTTCATATTAAATTGTGATTTTTTTAAGTTAATATTACTATTTTGTGTTGTGATATATTGACTTGCAAAACTGCTAAACTCTCAATTTTAGTGTTTGGTTTATTTGGTTTATTTTAAGGCAGTCATCAGGGGCCGCATAAAATGATGCGGTGGGCTGGATTCGGCCCGCAGGCCTCGACTTTGACACTTCTGATCAAACAGGTCTTCATGTTAGACGTAGTACAGCTTCTGACGCACCACGGCCTAGAACTTTTTCACCATGCCAGTATTGATTTTCGGTGTTTTAGTCTCCAGTGCCATGTTTGGAGAGGAAACCAAACAGTGTTTCACCACTAACACCTCGTACTCACTGTCAAGCAACGTAGCAGAGGCCCGATGGTCTGAGGTTCTCTTCCAGACATAGAAGAAGCCATTGTGTGTGTGTGCGCGCGCGTGTGTGTTTTTATTTATATATATGTGTACACACATATATATGTGTATATATATATCTGGGATTGGACCCAGAACCTTGTTGTTGAGGCGGCAGTGCTCATCGTTGATTGACAGGTCCACGAACGTCAGTGTAGAGTACAGCAGACTGTTCTAAAGACAAAAGAGACCAGTGAAGCTCAGCTGAAGACAGAACACAGCAGTGATCCAAGACGCAGCAACAGCCCAGAATCACTGGGAGTCTCTCTGGGCTTCATTTGTGTTCTTAAACAGCACGTTGTCTTTCATCTGAGGTGTCCTACCACGTACTAAGATCTAATACAACCACATGACGTTTTCTTTTTATGAAGTGTAATTTCCATGTTAATTGAAGCCTATGTGAGCAGTGGCTCATCCAACATGAGCACTATTAACTCAAATGTTCCTCAGCGTAGAATATTGACACACGCCCACATTATTTGGCTGTTTGCAAACGCGCACACTGGCATTGATTTTGTAATATATATTGATCAAACAAGTACAACGTGAGCCCTTGGAATTTTCCTTCTTTTACAGTTCCCTCATTTGCAGGGTAAGAGAGTGCATGGGGATGTCTCCATTGATTATCATTCCAGTTAGTGTGCTGCAGATCAATAATGGAAAATAAGGGGGCTCGTGCAAAAGCTGGAATGAAGCGCTCAACCTCCAGGGGTGCATATCAGCTCTGAAATGGACCATTTGGACGGCGTTAGCTGAAGGTCAGTGATGTCTGGCATGGCTGGAGCCAGCAGGCAGGCCTTCAAGTCCAGCGTCATCGTTGTTGGTAAAGTAGAGTCCTGGAACGGACAGAGCCATGGAGGAGGACACTCTCATTCAGACTCTCCTTGAGACAAGTCTTTTATCTAATGTTAATAAATCTGAAGACGTCATAGGTCTGAAATGATCGTGGAGATTCTGGAGATGAAATCATGGATCATTTCAAAGGTTTGTGTTGTTGAGGAATCTAGGTGCACAGGTTTTCTTGCGCTTCAATGGTTTGACCTCATTTCGTTGGGAAAAAAAGCACGTCTTTGTATCCAGACTTCATGGGGAGAACATCTGTGTTGCATCTCCTCTCATTTCTTCATCCTCTGCAGGTGCTGGTGTCGGTGCAGTCTCTCATCCTCGTCGCTGAGCCCTACTTCAACGAACCGGGGTACGAGCGCTCCCGCGGGACCCCCAGCGGGACCCAAAGCTCTCGCGAGTACGATGGCAACATCCGGCAGGCTACCGTCAAGTGGGCCATGCTTGAGCAGATGCGCAACCCATCACCGTGCTTCAAAGAGGTGGGAAGACTCGTTTCACACTCGCTGACACCGTCTCCTCCTGTCAGTTTTTAGTGGCTATGTTTAATATATTATGTGTATTTTCAGTTTCAGTGGGTTGTGTTTTGTTATTGTGACTATGATTATGATAAACTAAGGTAAATAAGTTCATTCTAAGGGTAGTTCCTCCCAGAAAAGCACTGTTGACAAAATAATTGTTCCAATCAGAGATTGGTTTGTCTTTTGTTTTCATAATTCACACAAATATTTGTGCAAACTCACCAATATCCACAAAATGAAAAAGGCGACTTGTGGACTGATATCTGACTCAAACTTGCAGCTTCACCTAACTCATCATCCTCCTCATCTGTTTCATTTGACTTTCTTTTCACTTCTGCACACAAAGTTCCAGTAAGATGCAGGACCAGTCCCAGAATCTATTAGCTTCTCACCTTTGCCCATCTTGACATTACCACATAATTTCCGGTCTAAAAGGCAAAACAGGAGCCAAAAACCACATCTCCTCCCTGAGGGCTGTTCAAAATAGGTTCCCCGATTATTAATTCCTTGGTGGATGACACGGTGTGGCGGTTGGCCAGCACTCTCTCTTCCAGGATCCAGGGGTTTGATTTCTTTGCAGTCCTTCAGACGGGGAGACGGATGGTGCTGGGGAAGATGAGCTTTGTTTGTTGCTCATTCACAAATGTCAGAAAGGAGGCGCAGGGGAAAAGAGAGAATTTGGAAAACAAAATGAGGAGGAAAGAGAGGAAGAAGGAAAGAAAAGGGGGTGGGGGTCCAGGCATCTTGATGAGATTTCATATGGAAAGCATGGACCTCAGAAAACAATCCACTTTAGACGGAGAACAACCCGCTGAACTGAATCTGCTTTGTTCGTGGGAGCAGAGAGCACGACTTTGTTGCATAACGTGAGTTAATGGAAACTGTCATTTTATTGACATTTTAGAATCAAAACTGTCAGATATCAAACGACATCAATTAGGAGCTAATTGTTAATAGGATGCAGCAACAAGAGCTGCTTATTGAGGAATATGTCATCCTCCTCAAAGGTCCTTTAAAACTACTGACGTGTCAGCATCATGTCAGATACACAGCTCCAAACCAAGCGCTTCTTCACGCCTGTAAAGAATAACGGCATGTGTGACACATCGTATATATCGCTGAGCTAACGTCTGGAGGCCAGGCTGGACAGGATGAGAGATCTTCTCAGCTGTGTGGATGTGACCTCAAACACTGGAAGAGGTGCCAAAACACCTGGAATCCCATGTTTCACTTAAGATTATTCCCTTCACCTGCATTGATCTAAACTCTAAATAAACCTTTTAACATTCAATCTTACAGAAGGGACCTAATTTAAAAAGTGGGTTTCAGAGACTGGCGGTCAAACATCTACCTGAACATTTATTGTTGCGTTTCTGTCCTGCTCCCTCCCTCAGTCTGGTTCTGCTGAAGGTGTCTTCCGGACAAAAGGAACCTCTTCCACTCCACTTTTGCAGATTTGTGATGACGGATTGAGTCTCTTGAATCTCCTCAAATTGTTTGTGTCACATTTAGTGATATATTTCGTAAAAATCCAGTTGGACTCACATTTAAACCTAA
The DNA here is from genome assembly GCA_037176975.1 of Arrhamphus sclerolepis. NCBI lineage: Eukaryota > Metazoa > Chordata > Actinopteri > Beloniformes > Hemiramphidae > Arrhamphus > Arrhamphus sclerolepis. The sequence continues at coordinate 3,523,471 of JBAMYA010000007.1, read as the reverse complement.
TATATGAGTGTGATTCAGGTTTGGAAGCTGAGTTTCGTGCGGCCACAGCGTGACAGCTGCTTTCAGGAGGTCGGTAACACACCACCTCTTCACTGGTTGCTGATGGGGCCTGTTCTGGTGCATGTGAACGTACCTGAAGCCTTCTTCTACTACAGATGGAAGAATGAGGAACTTCTTAATGGCTCAGTGATTCATTCACTTCACCCTGACGTGTAATGTTTAAACACGTACATCCCTCTTCTACTGTTGCCTGTGGAATCATGAGTGGATTAGCTCAAAGCTCTCCTTCAGAGGGACCTCTGACTGCACACCTGAGCTGGACGGACTTGAGTTTTCAGTTTCCTTGTCCCTGGCGTGTCTGTTTCCATGTGTTGGGACATGGACTTCCTGAAGGGTTACTTGTCAAGGTTCTGTAATCACATGTTCTTTATGAATGAGATGCTTTTTGTCCCATGTCCAAATACCACAAGTCAAACAGCAGCTGGTCTGAACCGCAGCGAGCCGTCACCTTTATTCCGGTGCAGATGTGATCCTGTCTGTCCGTGTCACATGCCACATACGTGACCTTGAAGTCTTTCTTCCATGCTGGAGACCGCCGGGGAATAATTGAAGGAGGAGATGCAGTGAAGATGGAGAGAGTGGAAGAAGATGCGTAAGGAAAGAGAGATGAGAGTGGAACCTAACCCCCCTCCTCTGCCTCCTTGTAAACTGCGAATCAGCTGCTGCCATTTTAACGAATGGCCTCTCTCCACCACCAGAGCAGCAGCTACACACGGTCCACGCTGCACCCGCTGCATACTGATGTCTCAGCCCTGGCGACTGTTGCTAGGAAGTGGACGAGGGGGCAGGGAAACGAGACGCTCAAGTTCATTGACATCATCCATGGAGAGTGTCGCACGTATGATGTCAGTGACTTCAACATCCTTAAGAAAGAGCAGTTCTTGTTGCTTAATCGTTCTCAGGTGCTGAAAGAAACGTAGAGAAGTGTGAAGAACCAAGATCCAGACCATCTGAAAGCTTCTTCCAGTCTTTTCACCAAACCGTCGTAACTGTTTCATCATCTTGTGGCTCTTTTTTATGCACTACAGCATGTTCACCATTACATTTCACATATATGGGAATGCTTTGTTTATTCAGATGGCATCAGAGTGGATCCACTCCCCTCTGGTGTACACACAGCTTTATTATGATGCATCGAGGAGGCAGTGAATCAAGCACAGGCACTGATTAAATATGTAAACTTACATTTTCTCTCTATAACCAGCAAAGTCTCAGCACATGTTGTGAAAAATGCTCCAAATGCTGTTGCACAAAAGAAGGCCACTGAGATGAAGCATCAGACACAAAAGACTTCATCTGAAGCATCATGTTGTGAAGTTGTTGGTCCCTCTGAGTTGCAGTAAGAGCTATAAAAACAAAGCTGAGTTAAAGTTAAATGTAAGATATTACTGTATGTTGTACATAAATATATTAGATATATATTAGATATAGTACCTGAATGAGAACTCAAGAGAAGAAACCTGTACCTTTAACCAGATATGATATAGTTAGAGATAAGTTAGTTAGTTAGTTAGTTAGTTAGTTAGTTAGAGGTAGGACGTTTCAATATGACTGATTCAGTTCTGACATCAGACAGTGGAATAACTGAGGTGGAGAGCAGCTGATTTAAGGTGGAATCACTGAAGTGGAGAGCAGCTGATTTAAGGTGGAATCACTGAGGAGGAGAGCAGCTGATTTAAGGTGGAATAACTGAAGTGGAGAGCAGCTGCTTTAAGGTGGAATAACTGAGGTGGAGAACAGCTGCTTTAAGGTGGAATAACTGAGGTGGAGA
>JBAMYA010000007.1:3470280-3480810 GCA_037176975.1 Arrhamphus sclerolepis | reverse complement strand
AGAGGTAGAGGCTAAAGTAATGTGATCCAGACTAACTGTACAGCTCAAGAGTGCCTCCTGGAGGTGCTTGGGACCAACTACAATAACTTCAGTCTTATCTGAATTAAGAAGCAGAAAATTTCCATCATCCAGGTCTTCACATCTTTAATGCAGGCATCTAATAAGATTTCAAATCTGATCAAAGAGAAAGACTCCTTCCCTATGTCAAATGTATGTCTCTACATCTGTGGGGGTAAGACACCACCACTGCCCTTCCAGTGATGTCAAGTCTTAGAAAATGAATCTTTTATAAGTTTGTTTTGATATATGTAAATATTTGCTAAAATCTGGAACCTGTGGTGACTATAGTTGTGTTAATAGGTTTGCACTTTTTAAAAATGAGTCCCATACGCCAAAATGTTGTTCCTTTCAACAGGGAAAACATCATTTTAAACTTTAAATATTAATGGAAGCGTGTCGATGTGAAAATCTGCAGGTTGTGAAAAAAAAAAAGTGATTACAGTTCAATTGTTAATGGTGAACAATTGGTCAAACATGCTGTTTCTCTGGTATCTCCAAGGTTCCTCAAATCCTGAACGGAACTAGTTCAAGATCCAGTGATTCAGCTGTGAAATATCTGTTAAGTTCAGCTGAAGTAACAACAACAGGCAGGTTGGGTTAGGGTTAGTGGTGGTGGATAATTTAAAAAACCAGGGATAAAAAAATCATGGTCATCTGGACAGATGTTGACCTGAAAACCAGCCACAGGCCCTCCTCATCCAGGGGGTGGATCCAACTGTTCCTTCTCAAACTGCCTCTGCATCAGTTGGCTACAACAAATCAGAGCAAAGAACAAAGGGAGATTCGTGGAGAGATGCCGGCATGATGAATTAGAGAATAACTGGTTTCTCAAACACTCAACAACATGTTAGATAAACATAGTCATGGCAACACAGCTGATTACTTACTGAAGATCTAACTTTATAGTTCAAATTTACCAAATGTTTCTCTCACCTGTATGATGAGATGGACGTCATCCACCAAAATCACTAAGAGACTGAAGTCTTTAATTAACTTTAATTAAACATTCGCTGTTTGTCATTCAGACTACAATGACTCAGCTCTGACATCACCCTCTCTGATCTAATTGGTCTATGAGGATAGACTGATCTGATTGGTCCATCTAGCTTCATGAGGGTAGCTAGAAGGAGCTACTGAGCAAATTCAGATTCAATAGCATCTAGATTAGCTGAAAGGCTGCCTGAAAACATCTTAACCTTTTTTTAATGTGTATATTGGGGCTGGGGGGTGGGGTGGTTGCTGAAATATTAATCATAATCAAGTTAACTTGTTTAATTGATTTTGATATTGATTGATAAATGAGATGAATTTGTGTGTAAATTGTAAGCAAAGTGAAACTGTTGGTCGTACCAAACACTTGATGTTGTTGTGAATGTCCACCTGCCTCCAGCCATGTCTGCAGTTTGTGTGAATGAGACATGCACATAAAAGTTGCTTTTCATTGTCAGACTTCACTTTTGTGGCTTATATGGACTGTTATCTGCAGAATATGCTCGTGATCTGCTTGTAGGTCTGTTGATGCTTCCAGCAGTTACTAATGTCCCTGTAGTTAGATTCTTATCTATGACTGAGGTGAGTGAATATTGTCTTTGGAAAGAACCCAGCAATATTTTATTGTAAATGTAGTTTTTAAAGGTAAGATTAGTCTCATTTTCTGGTTTAGTTATCGCTGCATATCTGGCTGAATTGAGTACAGTGCTTAAAGACATCTCATTTTTCTGTGCTGTCAGAGAAATTAAATCAGCTCTGCTCCAGAGACACATTTCTTTTTGAGCTTTCATCTAGATACACATGCATTTAGATGCTAAGTTTATTTGTAAAATTTTATTTCCAAGAAGACAATATCAGATGGTAAATAAAAATAAGTCAGATATAAATATATTAGTTCCAGAATCTGAATTTCTGTACATTTGTATTTTATTGTTTAAATCTTTCTATACGGCTTAAGTAGATAGGTGAGATTCACATGAATGAATATTCCCACATGGTGGGATTAAAACATAATCTGTAGTTTTCTTCTTGATGCTGTTCATAGGGTCTGATGACGACAATTTACAAGTAAAAGTTTGAGGAGTAAATGAATGTTATTAATTTACCACAAACCTTCAAGGCATAACGATGTTAGCTGGATGTCCAAATAATTCTTTTAGACTCTTCAGTTGATCTTTAACGACAAAGAGTTAATTTGATTTTTGTGAAAAACGTTATTGTTTTGGTTGTTCTCTAGTTTTGAAGGAGTACAGTGCTGCTATTAAAAAAAAGGAGAGGTGGGGAAGCATCACACTCTTATCCTTTTTTGGACAACCTTTTATTGATTGACTGATTTATGCCAGGTAGTATACAGGTATAAAGATCTGATATGCTTTTAATTTGTGCTTCAGCTTATTAAATTAGAAATAGTAATATTCCCTTGACAACTATTGTATGGGTGCATTACATGGCTGCATGGCTGCGGTGCTGTTGTGAGCTGTGGTGTGATGTGTTTGAACAGTGTGTTAGCAGTACTCAGATACAGAGGCGTGTATTGTTTGAGTCAGCTCTTCAGCTGTATCACACAGTGAGTACTAACAGTGCAGATTGCACTTTTGGGCTCTTGGTATCTCGTAAAATACTGACTTTAATTTTCTTGGCCAACTGAAATTTTTGTAAGGTTTTGATCTGATTGAAACCAAAATTCAGAACATAAAACCAGCTCAATCTCGTCAATGTCATTTATTTAAGTTAATTCGGTGGCTTGAAATATAACAAGGAATGTTAGAAACATGGAGTGAATTGAAATTAGTTACTCCCGATTAGGTCCCGATTTACAACAAGTCATCTCCAGGCGCTTCCGAAACCCAGAGCATGACCCCCGAGCACATGGCAACACCATCAATGGCAAGAAAAAAAACTCCCTCTTGGGAAGAAACCTGGACCAGAACCTGGCTCTTATAGGGACTCTCCTGCTGAAGACCAGCCGTGTAAGGAGGAGATGAGGAGACTAAGGATAGCGGGGCAAAAAAGTATTTATTCAGCCACCAGTTGTACCAGTTCTCCCACTTATATGAGAGAGGCCTCTAATTTCCATCATAGTTATACCTCAACTATGAGAGACAAAATGAGAAAAGAAAATTCAAGAAATCACATTGTCTGATTTTTATAGAATTTATTTGCACATCATGGTCTAAAATAAGTATTTGATCACCTTCAAACCAGCCAGATTTCTGGATTTCAGGAGCACTAGCCTCAGAGCGGTCTGCAGCGATTAACGGGGCCTGCTTGGCTACAGGTGCTATCGTTTTAGCTTCCGTGGTGCGGACCGCGCTTCCACATTGTTAAGCCTCCCCAGGGAAATATCTACGCTACACTTTACACAAATACCACTACAGCTAAAGGAGGCAGAGGAGCAACTAAACATGAGACACAACGAGCAAGAGAAAGCTGGACAGACAGCGGGAGAAGCCATGACCAATACAAGTTATGCTAGGTTAGGCTAACGGTATACCCAGAAAGAAAAAAAAGAGCTGTAAAAGTGCTTTGGGGGGGAAATGAAGTGTAGACTATCGGAGCTACAACAGAAGTGTAGCAGCATCAAATTAAATATGGAGACAGCAAGGCTGAAGGCCGAAGACCGAAAAGAATAGGGCTACCATTGCAGGAACTCTTGTGTTGATCGTAGTTCTACTGAGTACTGTATGTTAAAGCAAAAGTAGAGGCCAAACATCAGATAGATAGCAGATGTGAATGAAGTGATGTGGTTGTTGACAACCTTTTGGTCAATGCTCAACACGTACATCTCAGCGGGAAAGCAGGAGGACCCTATGAAAAATAAAATGAAGAAAAAATAAACTTTAATTACAAGGGCTTTGACATCAGCCATAAATAGAAACTAAATGGTACCTATTTCAATATAGGATGAGAGTTGGGCTTGGTTTACACAGGCAGGGTCTTGGTGGCACGTTCTCCATCTGCACCTCGTTAGCAAGGCTCGTCTTCTCAACAAAATGGAACAGATGCTCTTCCTTCTCAACAAAATGAGCCAGCAGAAGCAACACCATCTATATGACTTCTTCTGAACAACCAGTGGATTGACATCTTTCAGTTTGTTGCTTGAGAAGAACATCCAGAACGTATTTGTGTGTATGTGCATCAACATGTTTGAAGAAGTTTAAAGAGACATCCCCCTTTTTGTTCACATTGGAAAGAAAGGACCTAATCAAACTTCTGCCAGTCAATTCCTGGAAGTATGCTGCTATGCCAACTTTCTTAAACAAAAATGGCCATCCCTCTCTTACTTTCTGGATACTTGCACATTTATTGATCTCCTTATGCTGCGTGAAATACGTGGACCTGATTCATTCTTTCACAGCATCAGTAGCATTTTTTTTTCTCTCTGACTCTCCACAGTCTCAGGGAGTGCCAAATGTTTGAAACAGCCATACATGTCTTGAATACTTACTCTTTGCTTGGCAGATATTTCATTGGTGTCACCATCTGATGCTAATTTGTGTTTCTTTATCCTTGGTGTGTAAGGTCATTTGACAATTTCAGCTCCTAACTGGAGTTGCTTTATCTGGGAATGATATCCAAGTCTAATAACATCACCATCAATCACATCTTGAAGAGATTTTGGATACCTGGCCACCATCCTTTTTGCTATCTGAGTGGTATTGCGTTTGGTTGGATTCTTACAAATCTTCATCATCTCAAAGACTACAGTTCTCACCATTTCTCAACGTGGTCGTGCACTTGACCTTTTCTGTCTTTCCAAACTTTGTACTAACTTTTTGGGGAACTTCTGCCATGGTATCTGAAAAGTGCCTACGCAGTTTGGTGCAAGTGCATAAGAGCTTCTTGAGGGTGATGAAGTAGCTGTTGATGATGTTGGTGAGAGTGGCTGATGATGGATAAGGAGACGAAAGGAGAGACACTGGAGAGGAACATGCTGGGGTTGGAGTAGATGAGTCTGTAAAAGTTCAACAAAAGATATCTGAAAACATTAAACTTTTGAATATTTTTCTACTCTGTCACAGAATATAGTGTATTGATAAATTTCTAGATCAGTGGTTCCCAAAGTTTTCCAACTCAGAGCCCACCTAAAAATCTTAAAAATTATTTTAGATAGATTCTTTGGCATCTGTCTTTCAGTCATATCTGCCAGGACACAAACAAGAAAGCTTAGCATCTGGTTCACTGTAATAAAAGCATTTAGTGTGACAAGAGACTGTGCTTCAATAGGACAATTATCAGGCTTTGATGCAGCAGCAGACACAAGCGCAGAATTTGTAGAAAATGATTTAATAGGAGTTGCAATAACTGTGTGATGAGACAAAAAACACAAACGTAAGTCGGTGTAGACTAAATTCACGAAGAGCATGAACAAAACAGGACTATGTGCTGTAGCTGGGTTTGTGCAGGGAATAAGTACAACTGAAACAGATGATGATGATGCGGGCACAGGTGCAGTCCATGATGAGGGGAACTGAGGAATTCTGGGAGTTGTGTTGGGACTGGTTATCAGAAGGCTGGCGACGTGGACCGAGGTAGCGGAGGAGGAGCAGGCACGACAACAATCTGGTCTCCATTTTTATGTAATATGATATTGGCCACATGTCAATCAGGCCACTAACAAGTCTGCATTCTAATCTTCTGGTGTCCTTTTTCACGTATACATGGGTAGTGTGAAAGAAATTCCCCATCATGCACTCTCATCAGAAAATGAAGTGCCAAATCATTTTTCATGAGAATGAGGATGATTTTACCAAACTCCACTGAATCATCATTCTTAGTGACAACAAACTGTCCCTTCCTGTAAATTATCCTGTTATATTGCACATCAAAAAGAATTGTTATATTTCTTTCAGTGAAGCCAAAATGGAGAATTGTGCCCTGAACTTTCTCACTGGAATGCTGTGAGTAAGATGGTGAGCAACCTTTCATTTGCAAGGCTGGATGGCTCACTGACCCACCAGAAGGAATGGCCTGAAACATCTGATGCCTCTCCAAAAGAGTCAAACACAAATTTTTGAAATTCTTCAGATGCCTTGTACATCTTTTGAAGGAACTATGTTTGTTCTCAAAACGCATAGTCCATTATCTGATCAGTGGGCCAAATTTCAGGATCAGTTCTGGATAGTGCTGCAAATAATGGCGTTTAGGTCTCAAGTTAATATCTGGAAATAGTGCCTTCCTGGTTTCCAAATATTCTTGGATGAGTGCATTCAGATATGTAACCTGAGCCTTGAAAGTTGGAGCTGAGCACAAATTAGGTCAACAATGTCCTTGAGCTGTAGAATTAACTATCACTCATTATCTTGGGGGTCCAGTATTTAGTCTTCAGTAATCAGGGGAAATAGTCTCAAGAAGTTCCAATTTTGGACAGCATGTCCACTCAGTTTTAGTGGCCCATGATGATGACTGGCTACTATGCCGATTTAGACTCCGTAGAGATCTACTCTTTGATCTACTTGCTGAACTGAGTCCAGTACTGCGGAGACCAACCTGCCGGAACCACACCGTCCCTGTTGTAATACTGACGTCGACCACTCTGGGGTTCCTGGCGAATTAGCCGACAGGTATGTGTTTAAGGCAAGGCAAGTTTATTTCTATAGCACAATTCATACACAAGGTAATTCAAAGTGCTTTACATCTACATAAAATCACAAGAGGCAAATAAAATCATTAAAACATATAAATAATCAATAAATAATTAATTAAAAATGAAGAGTGTAAGTGTAAAGAGTGTAAGTGGCAATATTGTAAATATAATGTAATATCCTATTATAAAGAGAGCACACAGTATAGTTTTCAGTATTTGTGAAAGTATCTTAAAGAAGCAGACAGATTAAGAGACCACTTTATCCACATTTCTCATTATACTCTATTATTTACCTTTTTGTTGTTTCATATAACAGCTTGCAGATGATGGAGAAAGGTATTGTGCTGTTAAACAACCAGTAAATATCTATAAAAAGTGTCCCCCATCAAAAAGTAAATGGACAACTGTTGCTCTTCCCAGGTCTGGTGTGATTGGCTGGGTAACCCAGGGTCTGACCAAAGTGCTGCCTCAGCCTGAAGGTAAATACAAAGAGGCCATCGAGGTCCAAAACAACACCACCTCCACCGCTACCACCATTGCCACCACTGAAGAACACACAGAGGTGAGATTGTTACTGGTCATTTGAGGAAAGAAATAAATCAAGTACAGTATTCTTTATTTAGCATGGTTAATACATTTTTTCCCTCCAAAATAACAGCCATTGCCCTTTTAATGTAAGACATCCATGCCACAACCTATGTGACACTTGACTTACTTCAGTTTAAGACTATTGGACTAATGATGTGTAAGCATTAAGCTTGTAAAGGAATTTACAGGGGGCTTATCTGAATCAAAGCCCTCCCTTAACTTCTCTGCATTGCAAACCAGGCTCCACCAAAGAAAAAAAATACACCTTACCTGGAATTTACGTTATTAAGAAATTTAGGAGAGAATAGTTATTTTGTATTTCTTTTTTTTTTTTTTTAACTTTGACTGTATTTTTTTTTTCTACCCTTGCAGGTGTATGATGTAGCAACATTGCCAGGTATGCTGTTTAATTATTATTTTCTGTCATTACATCAACATTTATTTTTTTAAAAAGTGATGATGAATATGAACTGAAATCACTGCATAACTAGAGATGCGACGTCTGCGTTGACGCTCAAAAAAACTCAAGGAACATTAAGCACACAACTCGTCATGTCTTTGTTCTTGACTCGTCGCCCTGACCTGGCTTGTTGGTCTATTCATCCAGATTATGATCCCCTTCCACACATCCCTGTGGTGGAAATGGTGTCAGAGGTCGAAGTGTCGGAAGTAGAGAGTTCGAACCCTCAGTTTCCTCCCAAGTGAGTTTGGTGTTGCTGCATCCTTAATCGTACTTTACACCATGTGGTTCATACCTTTACATTGTTCAAGCCTTATTTGAGTCACTTTCTCTAGAACACACACAATTAAACACCATTTCATAAATGTTCAGCACCCATTCAAGGTGTTATGTTTTTTTTCTCTCCTGTTTGCAGTGTGGTTCACTGGATAAAGCAGATGATCCCTCAGCCAGTGGTGCTAGCACCTGGTGCTGTACCCACGGAGCCACCGCCCAAAACGTCCCGCTCTTCTCTTGACAAAAGTACATCTAGTCTTTACGTTGCAATTGCAGAAGAAAAAAAGCTGTTTTGACCTTCCAAACAATGCATTTTTACTTTAGTATTTTACACAGATCCTAATGCATTTCTCTCCTCTCCAGTTCTTTCTCCGCCACCTGAATCTCTCAGTGGAATCTCGCTGGATACTGACAGTAAGGTCTCTGGGTAAGTTTGGACCGAGGGAGAGTGACTCCCTTTGCTCAAGACTGATTAACACAAGTATTCACTCTGGAATCTCAGCCTCTCTCAGTGCACCGTATTTACTTACTTTCTTCAGCCATAAATTAAATCTGGGCATGGGGTCAATTTTACATACCTGCAAAATTTGATTTTTTCAATCATTATTACACACAGGAAGAAAATGTACTTATTTGCAACAATAACAGTGAGTGAAATACTTCCCCTGCGCTTTTCAAAAGTCTTAGAATTAAAAATCATTCTTCCAACATTTATGGAGATTTTTCCATTTTAAGGCACTTATCACATGTGAAATTGCAAACAAATAATGCACTGACAGCCACATCCTTGTTCTAATCTAGCGTCCCACTGTGGCATAAGAATGCAATAAGTGGGAGATAATTCACGTTATCCTCCAGCTCAAAGACAAGAGGAGCTCAGACACCATTAATGTCATTATTTGTGCCTCTGTGAAAATCTCTTCGTTTACAATACCATTCCTGTATTTCCACTTCTTTCCAAATTTAAGTATTCAATGTCTCCTTTACTGAAGGTTCAACATTGTGTTGTGATTTTAACATTGTGTTGCCTCTCTGCAGTGTGGTTGACTGGTTCGTGTCAGGACTGGGTTTGAAGCTTCCCCAGCTTGTTATTCAACCCAAGGATGATTCTGAGGTAATTTCTAGACCTAAGAGTCCAAACTGTCCTTTTTTTTCTGTTACTTTGTTCCTCTGATTTTTCAGCATCTGTAAACTTATACTTGTTTTCAAATTGCACCTGTGCAAAAGCTCCTAGACATAACCACCATCACCCCTAGATTTAGATTTTTATTAGTTGTATAGCCTATATTACACGCTTTATACTGTCTTATCTTATCTTAACTTATCTTATCTTTCTTATTTAGGGTGCAACTGAAGTCCTTCAAAAGGGTGAGTTCAGGACTTTTGTACTCTCCTGTAGACAGAGACATTTTTTTTTGGTATTTTCTTGCCACAATTCACAGTTCAGACAAACGGATCTGTTAAATTGTGTTAAACGTGCATATTCTGCATATGCTCTCTGCTGAAGCGCCGTCTTGTCTTTCCCCCTATAGTCTTTGAGGAGACAGTTGGAGCCTAACTCAGTCCCTCTTCTCCTTCTGTTTCAGGGGGGAAGGCGCTGCGAGCCCCTTAAACAGCAGGAGGAGACGACTGGGGGACGCTCTGATTACCACAGACAGACAGTTAGACACAATTCGACTTGTTGTGGGCAGAATACTGCTTTACAATGCGCAGTTCAATGCAGACACTATAGGCAGCTGTAAATATAAGCATAAAAGACTCACCTTACTGTGCTCAGTGCACTCTTATGAATGTATTATGGCTTAATAATGGCACTACTAAAATATGCAATGCATTATTTTTGGCACAATTAGCTGTGTTTTCAATTTGCGGTTTCTTGTCATTTGAATTTGCACATCTTCTGTTTGACATAGATACATGTTGTCATTGCCATTTATTTGACATTGCTGTAGATTTCATGCACAAAATATTGTGGTCAGGAAATTTTCCAACTTTACTGTGCTTTAGGCTATGCCAGAAAAGAAGCAGAAGAAGAAAAAGAAGAAGAAAAAAAGATGCAATTCTCACAAATTCAAACATAATTCAGGAGAATACTCTCAAATTAAACAATAACAATGGTCTATCTCAACATAAATACTGAAATACTAATTAAATGGCAGCTATTTTCCTTTTACTAAGGAGATGAATATGGTCAAAGTACAGTTGCACAGTATTGCCAGAGTCTCTTTTGTCAACATAGCAGATCTCTGCGCCACCATGTGGCCAGAAGTGCTAATGCTACTTAGAGTGGCTTTAAGAATGTTTTACACTCAAAGACTATTTAGAACAACTTGGGTCCAAACAATGACACATATAGTTGTGAGCTTTATTTATTTATTTATTTATTTTTTAAAAAATGATTTAATTCCTTGTATTTCAGGCCTTTATTTTACCATCAGTTAAAGTATAGAGAAAAAAATTCTATCTTGTAATTCCTGTCTAAACTTTTTCAAGGATTACGTTGTGGCTGAACAACTCAAATCTAGGGATAAAAGATGCAATGAAAGGAGATAATACAATAAATGAGATC
>JBAMYA010000007.1:3416595-3470180 GCA_037176975.1 Arrhamphus sclerolepis | reverse complement strand
GTATCTGGTGATGTATTAATGCAGTTCTGAACATTTTGTTTTGTTTTGTTTTTTGTTTTTTTTAGGCTCTGTGCAATCTTCTTTGTGCCCCAGTATTATTGTTGTAGTGCCTATGGGGTTCACCATCTTTACATGCCTTAAAAAGAAAAAAAAATTAACCAAATAAAGTATTTTTCCTACATGGCATATTTTTATATACACGTTGAACTGAATGTAGTGTTGGATTCTGAAACTTTTTAAGGTTGTTACCACTCAGACACTCTGACAAAAGCAACCGTAACCTTTGTCTAAGTCCCCATTCCTCTTTTTGATTTGCTTCCTGGTGTGTGTGTGTGTGTGTGTGTGTGTGTTTTTATTTTATTTTATTCTTTTTTTTTTATATTGAAATCTAGTCTTGAGCGTTTGCTGGAGAGGGAAGTGGATGAACACGTTTGGTTTGTACATAGTAGGTACAGGGGGATGCGCACTATGTACTTTTGACTACTTTATCAGAAGTAAAGCTTTTTGAATGTAACAAACGGACAAAATAAGACAACGTGAGTTGTAATATTTCTTTGGGGAGTCAGTTCACTACAAATTGAGTGTGAGACTGTTAACTTTGTACTGTACATTTTTTTGTAGTTCTCCCAATAAAAGTCATTTTGGAAAAAAAAAATGTGAAGAGGTTGGACTTTTATTTATTTTTCCAAAGTTTGATGGAATAAAAATGGAGGCTGTGAAGGAGGCTCATGCTGCAGGTGTCGCAACAGTAACCAGGGAACAATGATGTATAGATAAAATGTTATTTTCTTCTACAAACTGAAGGTCCTGGATGAAATCAGACCGGAATGTTAAAGCTGAATATGTTGAGGAGCAGTGTGAGGACGATCATCATCATACTGGTCAAAAGTTTCAAAGCACCCCAATTCTTAGTTTTATTTATTTAAAAAAAATGGTAAAAAAGGTAAATAGTGAGCTTCCAGAGTTTTTTGTTTTTTTAATTGAAAAATAATGTACATTTCAGCACAAAAATACCTTTTTCAGGGAGCAAAGCAACTTCAAAGTTCCACCCGTTTATGGGAACTTCTGTCTGCTACAGAGTTTAAGAACTTTCTGATGAATATTTGATTTTCATTGTAGAAAGAGTCCAACGAGTGTGTTCATCTGTTACAGCTACCAAAGGAGGAAGCTCTGAGTCAGAAGCTGGTTTATAAACTGATTCCATGATTTCTTCTCTTCAACTTCAGTTTGTTTGTTCTATGCTTTCATTTCAGAGTACAATGAGACATCAAACTATTTTCAGCAGCAACAACAAGGGAACAGTTGGGGGTTTCTAAAACGTTTGACCTGGAGTATTAGTCTAATTCTATGGTGGTATGAAGTTCACAGAAAATCGTGCTGGAGGCCACGCCCATTTACTTCAGCAAAGTTGAAAGTACGGAGGGATTATCAGGTAATGTGATGTTGAGATAGCCGTGCATCGCAAAGCAGCATTACATCTTAAATAGTGGCACATCAAAGTGTGAGCACCGTTGTGCTGTAGCCGCTACAGGTGGAGCTTGATTACTGCGCTCTGCACAGCTGGAGGGTCTGGTCCTCTGGGTCCTGGCCGAGCAGTCAGAGGCCCTCTGTAAGTCATGATGTAATCAGTGGGAGGAAGTTATGTTCTCAGATTTGCATGACATCCCAAACCTGGACTCCACATCTTTATCTCCAGCCTGCTTCACATCTTCTAGCACAAAGCTGTAGAATTAAATTTAAAAAAGGCACGTGTCTCGGAAGGCTGAGGTGGAGTCAAGTGTCTGACCCCTAAAACCGGTTGCCATGACGAGAGCTTGAAGAGAAATAGTTGAAAAGGGGACTTTTTCGACTCCAATCATGCCTTATTTTGACCAAAATGTGTCACAGACAAATTATCTCCATGACTTCAGGAACTTGTCAGGCTTTGAAAACAGTGCACAACATGCCTCCTTTAATGTTTCTCAGACTGCTATTTGAGAGGTTTACAAGACAGTCCAGGGATTTTTTTTTATGTCAATGTTGGTAATATGTTTATGTGTAAAACCTCAAACTATTGTAATTGTCAAATAAATGCTTAAAATTAGAATATTTCTTTTTGAAGTCGTAAAACAGAAGAAAAGGCAAAGCACACTTGGTGTGTGAGTTAATGTTCCTCCATTATTGGGTCGCTGGTGACTCGTGTGTCCTGGATATGAGCTAGCTCTGCTTCTGCTGCGTCTATAACGCTGTTTGACTCATCAGCGCTCCACCAGAGCGTTGTTGTCACACAGATATCAGCCTGCTCTGAGGTCAGAAGATGGATGTATCAACACCAGCCATCAGCTCATAACTGATTAACTCTGCAGCTGTAAATGTGTTTCTACTATCGGTCACCTGAGCGTGTAAAAAAAAAAAAAAGTGGTAATCGTGGTGAATTTTGTCCTCTGACTGTTCAGTCGTGTCTAGACTGACTAAAATCCCTGACCCACATTTTATCAGGAGGCCTCGCTTGTTGTCGTACCTGAGTTTCCATGAGACTTTCAAAGAAGGACAGTTTACTGTCCTCGGTTATCGTCAGTAGCAAAGGCATTAAGAAAATAAAGAACTCGGGAGTCATGTGGTTCTTGGAGTTCACGGCAAGATAAGGCTGCCTGATATGGGCCTTGGCAAATATTTACTGTGTCCTCAGGATTTCATAATGAAGTGTTTATCAGAGCAGAGCCACAGGGCTGCACAATGCAGCAAGACTGCGCCAAGAAGGATACGCGTACCTGTGACTCAGTGTAGGTGTGTGTGTGTGTGTGTGTGTGTGTCTGTGTGTGTGTGTGTCTCAATCAACAACTCACATGTAATGTTCGATTGAACGTATTCCAGGCATATATGTTATGTCTGCAAAAGACTGCGTTTTTTTTCTAAGGATGTGTAAGTAGTGGCGTTCGTGCATATGCATGTGCATGTACACGTGCATGCGCATGCAGGGGCCTCGCTGGTTAATGGGATCTGGAGCTCCTACAATGAAAGGAAACACTCTGACTTGTGATTAGGGCAGGAAGAGTCCCGCTTCCTGGCCACCACCCATTTCCACCTCTTCTTCGTCCTGCTGTTTTTCCTCCTCCTTCAGCTTCCCCTCTCCTCTGTAGTGGCGGCCGACGGCTTCTAGAAGTTACTATTTGTGTTCCACTACTGCTCTCTGGGAAGCTCGCTGCTCCTCCTGGTATTGTTTTGGCATGAGCAACACAGACCAAGGGTCAAGTGGTAAGAGCAAATAACTTTTTAGACTTTGTTACAGAATATATGGGTGCCAGATGGGTGGAAGCCTGCCAAACAGAAAGCAGACACAAACAGGCCATTAATTTAAACATTTTGTCTAAAAACCCCCCAATTACACTCTTATAAGGTCATAACCCACCATTTGATTGGATTTTTCCCTGCAGGTTTTGTGTCTGTTCATTTAGTGATCAAAGTAGAATATTTAAGCAAAAACATCCTTTCTTTAATGAGCTGTAATTACTACTAATAACCAAAGTGAAAGTATAATTCCTTCTTTGAGCAGGGAGAGCCCCTAAAATCCCACCCTGTCTACGGGGCCCTGAGTCACTCTGGTGTCATAAGTAAAGCCCTGAAAGTCCCGTCTGTGCTTACCTGTGACTGTCAACTTTGTGTGACCCAGCTGAAGCTTCACAGTGAAACAATATGGGCACAAGTGTTTGAGTGTGAGGCTGATCTGAAACCCCACCCAGCCAGAACAACAGGCTCAAACAGCTGACTGACTCACCAGAAGCATTCAGATAAAACTCACTTTAATTCAAAGAATCCTGTTTGTTTATTTGGTTGCAACAACAGGTAATAAAAAGAAGCCGATAACATCTAAGTTCTTTTTAAGCAAATAGGAAAACTCCCAATTGAGATAAGAGAGAGCTCATGTTACATTGTAATGTGGTTCATTCAAAAACAGAGGTACAGAGGAAACGGGGTCCTGTGATGCATTTAATGCACAATGAATAACTAAGTCCTTCTCACACTCTCAGGAAACAAGTTTTACATTTCAATGCCTTCAGGAGTTTCACCGTTTCACATCAATGTGGTTCCTTACTGTCCTAGTAGAACACTCTGCTCCCTGAATGCAGGTTTACTTGCTGCTCCAAGAGTCTGCAGGTCTAGAAAGGGTGGAAGAGCCTTCAGCTATCAGGCTCCTCTGTTGTGGAATGAACTCCCAAACTCAGACCAGGAAGCAGACTCCTTCTCTACATTTAAGGTTAGGCTGAAGACCTTCCTTTTTGATAAAGCTTTTAATTCTGTAGTCTCTTAAACCACCTCCTAGTTATGCTGCTACAGGCCTCGGCTGTTGGAAGGAGTCCTGTTGTCCACTGAGCATCTTCATCCTGTCTGTCTAAGTTTCAGATTGTTCTCAATCATTTAATAACACTAACATTGTCTATCTTCTGTAGTCTCCCTCCCTTCTCTGCTCTCCTTCTGCAAGTCCTGCCACGGTAACACCAACCAATATGACCAAGCTGCAGTCTGACCCTCCGACCATCACATGTTTTTATACTTTTGTGCTCCTCTTCTCTCTGTCTTTCATCTTCTCTGTCTTGTCTTAGTCCTCTTTTCTTCCTTTTCCAGGTGGTCTTGAGCTTTGGGGTCCCCCCAGTGATCCAGGTTCTGCTCAAGGTTCCTTTTTCTTTGCCACATACTGGGGAATCATTCTGTGGGTGTCTGTGAAGCCCCCAGAGTTTTACGTGGTTTGGTAATTCTGTGGCGTCCAGTGTTAGCTTGCAGTTGCTAACGTGACGGTCCCACACATGCTGTTGTTCCACTTGCTGCACTATGGCACTTATAAACATTTAAATGATTTCACCACGAGTTAATGATATGTCAGCACATTAGTCATCACCAGGTAACATTAGTTTGTGCAGGTCGCTCCACTCAGTTAGTTCAGCTAATGATTAAAGATGCACAACTCACGATTCCTGGGGGAAAGCAAAAGATTACTTAAAATTAATGTGAAAGCTGGCTACAAGTGACAACAATGCAAAGAACTGTCACACAACCAGAAAGCTCACTGAACTTAGTAACAGACGTACTTTAGCAGGTTGTTTCGGGTTTTGAACTTAAAACCTTTCTGTTTCAGCCTGGTTTATTTCCAGCTCTAAAAGCAGTGGCTTTAATGCAAAAGGCCAAAAGATCAACAGATAAGAAGCAAGCTCAAGTAATGCGTAAGATTAGTGTCCTGTCTTTCAGTCCTCTGTTTTCTGGCATTTAGACATAATAAAAATCATTTGATCATAGTCGGTGGCAAATCAAATCCCATACGCTGTAGCTTTTTTGCTTTTTCACGATACCATTGTTTATTTAACAATGCAGGTAAAAGGAATATAAAATCATGTTTTCAATAGTAAGCACCCCACTACTGCTACTGCAGGGAAAAAGCAACAACTCAGACCCTAAAGCCTCACTGAGCATGTTCAATGTTCAAGTCCATGACAGTATAGTCAGAAGAAGACTGAACAGTTCTGGTTTATTGTGAAAGGTTGTCAGGAGGAAGTCTGCAAAACCACATCTGAACAAAGCGCAAGACCTCTGGAATAATGAGCTATGGACAGACGTCACGGATTTGGAGCTGTTTGGCCTTAACGCCTGGTGCTTCTTTCTGAGAACCAAACAGCAGACCTGCCTTAAACCAGGAGTGGGATCTGCTCCTCAAAGGTTACATGTCCTCCATGTCTTAGATGTTTCTCTGCCACAGGACACCTGATTCTAATGATAGATCACCATCAGCTCGTCATCAAGCTCCACGCAGGTCTGTTAACAACCTGATCATTTGATTCAGGTGCACTGAAGCAGGGAAACACCCGATGCATCATGCTGGGTTCACACGGTACGATTTCTCAGACGAAAGATGGTCAATCAAGGGAAAAATGTTCCATCATAGTGCAAAAACAGTGCTGGTAGATGTCATGATTATCAAAGACGGGCTGAGACGGACATCAGCAGTTTCAGGAATTTGGAGGAATCGTCTCAGAGTGTCGCTGCCTCTACGATCTCTGTCAGCTAACCAACCAACAGGAACAGCACAGTAGCCTAGCAACAACAGCGCCAGATACAATGGAGAAACGGGAAGAAAAATGTGAAACTCAAATCAAGAAGAAAGACTCATCTTTTTAAGATTTTTTTATTTATTTTCTTTTCAAAGCACACCAACACCAATACAACAACGCTAACTTTAGAGTCATCAGTGCATTAGCATGTTAGCAGCTACCTGCTAATGACGTGATGACGCTGCGTTTAGATCCTGAAATAAACTCAGATTTATTTCTGTTGAAGCCACGATTCAACGTATGTTCAGTCACACAGTGGAAGATGCTGGAAATATTCACAATAGGAGAAGAAGTTATGTTGTTGCTCATCTGTAAAGACGAACATTAAAACTAGGAATTGCTGCAATCACATGACTTTTATTACGTTCTAACATTACACACACAAAAATCACATAGGATTAAAAGACAGGATGTTAACTTGCACGACTGCAGCTGCTACTTTTTATGGTTTAAAAAATATTTCTGTTGAAAAGTCAGACTGCTTAGTGGAAGCTTCTAGCTTGTCTCTGCCTTTCAAACTGTAAGAGGCTAAATACATAATCTTGACTTTATTTTCAGGAAGCGGCGCCCTGAAAATAAAGTCCCGCTCGGCTGAGGTGACCTCCCGTGCTGCTGCTCGGTAAGCCAGGGAAAACCACAGCGCACAGATGCTGAATAAGGTAACGTTGTTTCCGATGGTGGGGTGAGTGGTGGGAGTTGGCCGGGTCCAGTCACGTTTGGCCCTCGCTGCCCTAGCTCCGCCATGTTTCTCTCCCTTCAACACACGCTGAGCTTTAAATATTTACAGAGCATCCTGTGAGAGAGCTCAGTGTTTACTCCTTGTGCTGGTGGATCTGCTGTGATGGTGTGCAGCACAGAAGCTCTGCCTCCCGTGTATCTGGGTGTGTGCGTCCATCTACGCTCTGCAGTCCATCCGGAAAGTGCCGACGCCGCTCCACATATAGAATATAATAATAATAATAAAAAAACTTAGAAATTACATGTACATAAGCATTCACAGCCTTTGCTCAGGACTTTGTTGATGCACCTTTGGCAACAATTACAGCCTCCAGTCTTCTTGAATATGATGCCACCAGCTTGGATCACGTGTCTTTGGCCAGTTTGGTCCATTCCTCTTTGCAGAACCTCTCCAGCTCCATCAGGTTTGGAAGCGTCAGTGAACACTAGCCTCCCAGTTCCTGCCACTGAAAAACATCCCCCCCAGCATGATGCTGCCACCGCCATGCTTCACTGTAAGGGATGGTATTGGCCACGTGATGAGTCTGGCCTTCATGCCAAAGAATTCAGTGTTTGTCTCATCAGACCAGAGAAATTTGTTTCTCATGGTCTGAGAGTCCTTCAGGTGCCTTTTGGTAACTCCAGGTGGGCTGCCACACGCCTTTTACTAAGGACTGGCTTCCGTCTGGTCACCAGGCCTGATTGGTGGATTGCTGCAGAGATGGTTGTCCTTATGGAAGGTTCTCCTGTCTCAACATAGGAATGCTTCAGCTCTGACGGAGTGACCATCAGGTTTTTGGTCACTTCCCTGACTAAGGCCCTGCTCCCCCGATGGCTCAGTTTAGATGGCCAGCCAGCTCTTTGGTTTGTGTCAGCTGAATTTACCAGAGGTGGACTCCAGTTAAGTTGTAGAAACATCTCAAGAATGATCAGTGGAAACTGGGTGCACCTGAGCTCAGTTTTCAGCTTCATGTGATTTCTTAGTTTTTTATTTTTAATAAATTTGCAAAACTGTAAAAAAGAAGTGAAAAAAATGTATCAATTTTGGAATAAGGCTGTAACCTAACAAGATGTGGACAAAGTGAAGCGCTGTGAATGCTTTCCAGATGGACTGTAGGTCACATCAGAGGTTCTGGCTTTCTCTGGACGACAGACGTGTTGATACCAATATTCAGATGGGATATTGGGCCCATCTTGTCGAAACAGCTGGGTGGGGTAACCACCACCAAAACTGACACCTTTTTTTCCAATACTGACTCCTGAATGATACGTTTTTGCAGATACCAGCAGCGATGGGCATCGTTAGAATTTTATCATAATCAGAACTGCTTATCGATACAAATACTTATCAATACTCTTAATAGGCTCTTGCAGTTACAATCTGTAGTATTTACAGAAAGATTTACCCCAGGCTTACCCAGTTGGCTTTGAGGGTATTTTTTATCTATTCTACTTCTCGTAATGAATCTTATTGATCAGCTTTATTGCTTAATATAAATTTATCTGATGTGGTACAAAAGAAATCCACCCCCGTTCAGTTGTCATGGATGTAAAGTCCAACTATAGAGACCAAAACTGATTTTTGTACCAGGCTGTAAATATGGTAAAATCTGCTGCAAAGTTGATACTTTTAACATGGAGGTCAGTGGAGATTTGCTCAGTTTTGGAGCCAGCACCTAGTGGTCAGTGGAGGAACTGAAGCAAAATGTACTTCCTGGATGAGCTTCAACCTGGAAGTGGGATGGTTGCTGATTTGTTTCACCCAGATGGCCTTTAGGTTGTTTTCACATACTGTATTTGTCTTAATAAACGCCCCCATCTGTGATACAGAACGTGTCCAGGGGGTGTCTGTGTTGCCCCCAAAAATCCAAATATTGTTCTTACATCGTGAACCCAGACCTCCGTGGCTGGTGGTAAGGGTCTGAAGATGAAACAGTTATTCCATGCTGGCATCTTAGACGAGTCCTGAAGGTCACAGAGCGACACAAACAACAGCGGACAAGCATCAGCATCCAACTTATTTATCGCTTTTAAGCTCTCCTCAGTTGATTTCAAAAACATACTTTGTCCCGTCTCGAATGTCTCTGAATGACATGAGAAAGATTAAATCAGTGATTGATTCTGAGTGTCGGTTTTGATTAATTTCCCAGTCCTACCCCAGTGCCTATAAAATGGTATTCTGTAGCTGGAGATCCAACGTACCTTGATGGACACCTCCCCACAAATTTAACTACAAAGACTGCAACAAGTGTGATTGGTCCACTTGGCAGCATCGTAACATCCTCTTCATCACTGTGAATCCGTATTGATAGATTGCTCATAATGTCAGTAAAAGTTCAACATTTTTCAGCTCCATTTCACAGAAGATTAATTCCATTTACTCCATTACCATGTCTGATGTCAAGGACGTAAACAAAAAGGCAAACCACAGTGCTACATTGGTCTGATTACGGCGCCTATAGACACCAAGTACAAATACCAACCACGACGTAGGTCCTGTATGTACGCTGCACGTGTGGTTGAAGAATAAATCAGAAAAAATCTAGAGTCACTTCAGACGACAAGTGGTAACCACAGCTGAGGTGAAGGTAACAAAAACCAGGAAGAGGAAGCCACATTTTTTGATTAAATAAATTATTTAACAAGAGAAGGATGATTATGAAAACAGATGGTAAAATGAATGGGACATATTGTGATGTGTTCAGCATCAATAAGTTGCCACTGGAGGAAAACTTGCATGTTGTCAGAGAAGAGATGATGGTCGTTTGTTTGTGTAGTTCATTTTTAGGAGTATAACCTTTTATATTAAGCAGTGCCCTCACAAGAAAAGGGTGGAATAAGTTGGATTTTTTTATGTGGCATACCTTTAGTGTCTGAGGTTTTTGTTATTTATTTTCATTTCTTGTTCTCGATCATTTTTGGTAATAAAGCTCACATTACAGCAGCATGGGAGGATCTTCAGTAGTAATCGTGGTGGTCTGCAGTAGAAATGACACTTGCAGTGTTGAAGCTAGCGCTGCTGCAACAAGTACTGCTCTTCTGAACTGAGGTCTGACCAGAGGGGCCCAGACCTCCTTCTCCCCGTCCACCTCTTCCCGCTCTTCTGGGGGAGTACAAGAGCTTTCCAAAAAGAGATGGTATTCCTCCAGCAGGTCCGGGTCTGCTCTGAGGCCGGTGCCCGGCTGGATACACCTGAAAAGGTAGCGACCCTCCTGAGAGTAGCAGAGCTTCTCATCCTGGAAGGAAACTTCTTTCAGCCACTTGTGTCCTTTCTTTGTTGGTAGGCAGTTAAAACGACCCATAAACAAAGAATTTTACCTTTTGGCTCTTTTTTTTTTTTTTTTATTCACGGTGTTTGAAAACAAAGTTTTACTAGAATAGATGAAGTCTGACATGGTGAGTTCCTGTGCAACTTCGTCCATAAATTAAGTAGAAAATAGTTGATTGTTCCTTTAAATTAACATAGTAAATTTAACCCTCCGTAAAATCTAAGATTATTGTTATTATTGTCCTGCTGTATGGAAGTGTGGTCCATGATTGAATTTTTACTACCTGAACTAACCAGCCTGTAAATCCCATCTGCATTCAATTTCTTTAATTTAGAAATGTGTTTTGTTGGTTAAGTTGCAAAGCCTAATAGTGGTTTCTGTTGAGTGATTATTTATTTGACCTTTGCATCCCTCTGGCGCTGTGATTTCCTTCACGTCGTATGTGCTGTGGTAGAGTGTGCTGGGGAATCTCCTGAGTAACTTGAGATGGCGCGTTTAAGGCCATAAGAGCATTGCTGTGATGCGTTTAAAAGCAGGAAGTGAACGTGGGCTGCCGTGGACTCGCAGCCGTGCCTTATTATCAGTGAGGTGCTGCATATTGCGCAGTAGAGCTGTAGTGTTTTGTAACCAGGTCTGTCATTACGTAAGAGATTGTAGTGGATTCCCTGTCTGATAGCCAGCTGAAGTCTGTCATGTGAGGCGTTGTGATCACTACGAGGAAAACACACATGTTTGCAGCACACACACGTGGACCTTGTTTTCATATGATTGGCTTATTTATTTTAGTTGGGACTCTCCTCCGCCATCTGTCCTCCCTTTTTGCTTTTGCAAAGAAACAGAAGCCCTTTTCACACAAAGGAAACATAACATGAACAGCTTCATCAGTCGGGTCATGTGATGGCAGACTGTATTTCAGACATAGGTCACTTGTATGTTGATGTTCCTCACAGCTTCGCTCAGAAGTCCTCATGACCGTACGCCATGTGATGCATGAGCTTCCTCTTCCAACATGGACAACAAAAGCGAATGTGCAGAATCTTTTTCTTGCTTTATTGTGATCTGATCCAACAAAATGCTTGCAAGCCTTTAACAGCTTCACTTCCTGGACTGCCACGTCACCCGCCAGGTCTAACAATGATATCCACGTGCTCTTCAGACCTGTGTACCAGCCGACACTTTCAGTCCAGTGGGAGTAACCGCACACACAAGCAAAACATTAACATTTTCCAGCAATTGCAAAATGTTTTGAATTCAAAGTTTCTGTTACTCATTTAAGAGCCAATAAAATCCACAATCCAACCATCACCCTTTATAATATGATATTAAATATGAGTAGATTTATTAGTTGAGCAGATTATTGCCAGTTTCTTAATAATCATCACTTAGATGAAAGGCAGGCACATCTGAGGGCAGCCCTGCGTTGTGAAATATGTCACACTGTGACAAGAAGAAAAATCAGCACCATAAATCACTCTGATTTCTAAAAACTGGAAAAACCCACATCAGTCAGCCTCAAATGTCGGGTTCACACTGCACGGTCTGGACAGATTTATTTCCATCGTAGCCACGATTTTGGTGTTCGTCCAATCATACAGCGGAACATGCTGTAAATTCAATTCAGTTTATTTATATAGCGCCTATTTATCTAGGCGGTTTCAGATTAATTAAATTAATAACTAATTGAATTTATCAAACGATTTCAAGTTGTGCAGTCTGACTTGAATTAATTTTATAAGACTGCAAAAATCGTACAGTGGGAACCCAGAATAAGGCCTGGAGCATACATGCTGCTAACAACACGTGCGTAAATGCATCATGGCACGCCAAAAAAAACCACAGCATGTAGGTGAGATGCTTTATTCACTGCTGGTGTCGGCTGCTGCGTTGTGTTGAAGGGAACTAATCTGGCACAAAAAGTCATCAAGCGTTACCATGGTCATAGGAAAATACTTCTGGTGTTTCTTGTCATCAACTGTTATTCCAACAACATTATTTATCAGTCTGAAACGTCTTCTCCGATAGTTTACTTTTCAGAAATGACAGAAATTTGCCAAAGCAAGCCACAACCTGATTCATGCAGTCTTCTTCCATGTTGTCCTCTGTAGCTCTGTGAGCCAGTTTGTCCTCGTTGATGTGTGATGTGGTATTATGATGTGATCTGGGACGGGAGTCCAAAGTTACTTTGGCTGGTTTTTGGTTGGTAGCAGTGTTGGAGCCAGACGACACTTCCTGAGAGTAATCAAATGCTCCTTCAAATGAAATTGAAACTGATACATCAAACATTGAAAAACCTCCATTGTGCAACGTTGACTGTTTAATGGTGTCACTTCCATGTTTGAGGCTTTTGAGTGCTACATTGTTGAGATGAGATTAGCTGCTAGGAAAAGATACGCGCATCCTACTTTAATTGTTGGGGCATTTGCCTGTTTTATTGAATGTACAGTTTGTTTGTTTTTTGTTAGTGTTTTTCCCTTCCATTAAAAAACAAACAGAGATTTCCTTTAATTCACACATGCTGTAAGCAGTGGAGGTTTGACAGCAGCAGCTGTATTTACAGCAGTGTTAGAAACTGGTAGCTTTGGTCGCTGTGTAACTGGATCTTAAGTTGTGTGTGGAAGCAAAGCTGTTGTTGTGCGTAGTTGGTCTGATCAGGCAAGTGCTACAATGCACTATTTCTTTCTCTGGGTTTTGTCTGGAATGTGTTTACTAGTTTGACGTGTGTGTGTGTGTGTGTGTGTGTGTGTGTCAGAGAGCCATGCCTGCACTATCTCAGGGCTGAGTTGGACAGTGTCGTCCTCAAGTGCGGAGCTGAGTGCATTACACTGAGGAGCAGCGGCGGGGAGCACTGTCCCGAGTGCAAGCGTGCCACCGTTGGCTTTCATGCACACGCCGGCGCTGAGATAAATGCTTCTCGTAGTGAGCGTAAAAGCACAGTCCTGGATTCATCTACCTGCAGCAGTGCAGCATGTATGTGTGTGTGTGTGTGTGTGTGTGTGTGTGTGTGTGTGTGTGTGTGTGTGTGTGTGTGTGTGTGTGTGTGTGTGTGTGCATCCACAGAACCTGAAATAGCCTGATGTGGAGGTGAGGGGGAGGGGTGGATGTGCAGCTCAGGCATGAAAACCAGCGTATCCGGTTACAGGATCATAATATCACTGCAGAATCCATCCTCCAGCACTGCACTACTGCACAACACGCTCACTACTGTCAGCTCCAGGAATTATACGCTCAGCCCGCATGTCTAATGTGGGTTTGCAGGGACAGCACACGAGGCAGTGTTTGCACACACCTGACCTCGCTTAAAAATGTGTGAAACACTTTTTTTTCCCCCCAATATCACTTTGCATTTTGAATACACGTGAAACTTCCTTCTTTTGCTCTTTTGTTTTAAAGGTTTTCATGTACATTTATTTTAGACACCTTGACACCTTTTTGTTTTAATGTACTTTTATGATATCAGAATGTCAAATTGCAGTTGATCCTTATCTGTTTTGCTATAAAACAGTCGAGCTTTACGGGCCTGGTTTATAGAGCCAAGTACGTGTTTGGTTCTTGGTTTTGTATCAGGATATTTAGTGCTATTTTAGGCTGCAAGCCAAACTGAAGAACTGCTTACTTTGACAAAGTTCCACTCTCATGGCTCCATTCACTGTGCCGGACAATAAATTGAAAATGAATATAAACCGACATTCAGCACCTATGACTGATATAATCTTACTCATGTCATTTATTTAAATTGTTTGAAATATTCAATAAATGACCATAAATATACAATATATGTATACACACACACACAATTCTCGGGACATTTTCTAGGATGAAAAATGAGAAAGAAAAGAAACATTTCACCAGTCGTCATATGGCTGATAGCATGTATTGATGAAAAGGGGGGGTAAGTAAAGCTCTGAAGCTTTACTTGTAACTTCCAGAATTGCAGGTTGGTTGGTTTATCGTCTCAAAACTCAGCCAACCCCTCAAGGAAAACCTTTTGGAAGTGGTAGTTTAAAGACCCTGCTTTAAATGTGATGCATGGAAAGTCACAGTGACCTTGGCTCTGTTTTGGGGGTTCAGGACTCCCCCACATCCTCCTCCGGGATGCAGGGTGATGCTGGGCCTGTGAACTCTGACAGTCAGAGGAAGAAAAAGAAGAAGAGGGGAACGACCGAGGGAGGCTGAAATGAAAGGATGGTGAAAGAAAACGCGAGCGGAGAACAGAGGAAGGAAAGGGAAGAGGAGAGGAGAGTAAGGAAGTGGAATGTGAGGGGTGGGGCACCTCTGGTATGTCAGCCGTGCACTCTGAGCGTACGAGAGTCTAAACAGCCTGCCATGACTCAGTGAGGCAGACATGCGCAGCTGCCTGGGCTCTCAATCACACATCCACTTTAAAACCATCTCTGCCGCTCTCTCTCTTTGATTCTCCATCTCTGATCTTCTCATTCGCCATTTTTCTGAGAAATCCCATAAGCAGCTGCAGTGACAGCACCAAGGTTAAAATTCAACTGTTTACTCTTCATTGTACTTAAAACTATAACAAAAAACACGAGGAACCTCTAGACTTCAGCTCCACAACATCCCATCGGTTCATTGCCATCATTAACTTGAAGTCCAGCCGTCATAATCCAGACCAAGAGCAGGTGATTAATTGATTAGTTGATGAATTGGACACTGATGGACTTACTTCACAAGAACGGTTTTAAAAAAAATTAACATTGGTGCATCTACAATTCAAGCAAACTCACGTTAGTTTAATTTTCTAAATCTGCTTTAGAAAACAAAGATAGAATTTGAATCCAGATTTGACATATTGTTTTATTAAAGCCACTCTATGTAGCAGCAGCCCCTCTGGCCACACGGGGGCAGCATATCACAAGAAAGTTCAGACTCAATCTAAGTGTTTGTCTTGTCGTGCTGGTCAGAGGTGGTATTAACTTGGTTGTAAAGATTAGAGTTTCACATTTTAAAACAGAACACTGATTTTCCTTAACAGTCCAGGGTTAAACATGTAGCTTATCTGCATGATGATGCTTATAATCATCTGATTCAGTATAAAGGTGAATGAGTCTAAACTGGTTCAAACTGAAATATTTGGCTCCAAAGCTGAAATAAATCAGATAATATGAAGGAGGTGACGGCGGGAGTCAGTGGGACAGGGAGACTTTTACATCTTTGGCTTGATTACAGTCCACTGGCAAACAGAAAATCTGGATCATTATTCAGTACAGAAGCAACGCATGAAGCCTCAGAGAGGATTCCAGTCAGTTGTAGCTGTGGTGATTATATATTTTTACACGTCTGTGGTTTCTGATCTTAAATAGTAGCGAAGCAGGCCTGGTATTGATTTCTGAATAAATATTCAACGTGGCGCAGTACTATCACTGAGTGTGACCCGGTCCAGCATCATCATCTACAACAAATACGAGGACTATAGTTAAAGTAAACTAATTTAGATAAACAGCATAAAAGAAGTGTGAGTAAACGTGCCGTCATTCTGAGCTTTTTTTTTAAGTCTGTTTTAAGGAGAGAATGTTACTCACTTCCCTCCTACCTTCCCATATCAGTCTTAACTACTCCACTACTTCCTCCTCTCACTTGTCCTCCTCTTTGTCTCCATCCTCTTCCTTCCTGCCCCCCAGCACCCCCTCAGCACCAGCCCTCTCCCCTCCTCCTCCTCCTCCCCCAGCCCCTTTCTTTGTCATCCCTTTGGGTGAATTCCCAGCTGACTCTGTTTGTCATGGCAACCAACCAGTCGTGATGACTGGGCCTGCAGCTTTACACTTCCTGTGTGTGTGTGTGTGAATGTGGACATGTGTGCGTGTGTGTGTGTGTGTGCATGTGTGAGGGGGACGCATGCGCAGTGTTTGACGGAGTAGACGGCGACTGGCTGCAAGAGCCTGTCAGCCTGGATTAAAGTCAAACACACTGCAGCAATGCCTGCTCTTCTGTCTTTCATTCTTCCTTTTTCTTTCTTTCTTTCTTCCGTGGCTGTTCTCTCCATCTAGCACAGTAATTCAATGTGCTGCTCTAATAAGGAAAGAGGAGGGCTGCCCTGTGATCCCGTGCTACAGCGGCGAACGCCGTTATTACATAACTTAGTGCATTGGTGTGTGTGAGCATATGTGAGCAGGGAGACGGTACGCAGTGGTGAAACTCTCATCACAGCTGCTCAGGGTCTCAGTATGTTTTCTTTTTTTTTTTAATCCCCTGTTGCAATGTGCTCATTTCATTAAAGCAGCTTCTTTAAATCGCCACGGTTGAGCTGTTAGTTTAAATCTGTCTCAGGTTTGTTTGGTTGATGGTTTTCACTTCCACTTCCTCACCACTTTTTAACCAGGGACATGATATATGGACAAGTTTTAAAGTTTTACCTTGTAATAGACAAAATAAGTTGTTTACTTTGCAGACAGTTCTTTTCTGTATCTTTCACATCAATGACATCATTTTTGAGTGCTTATACAGTTTTTATTTTTAAGCTGCCTAATCGGATCAAGGCGATCAAGTTTAAATTAAAAAGATACAATTTTGTGAAAAATGATATTCTACAACAAAAGAAATTTTAGTATTAATGTGTAAAAGTCATGATTTTGCAAAATTTGAGTTTACAATTTATGATATAAGTCATTTTATGTAAGAAAAAAAAGTATTTTTTAAAAAGTCGTCAATTTTACCACAAACTTTTGTTTCCTTAAAAAAGTGATTTAAAAAAAAAAAAAAAGCTACTCATAAATTAGGTGTTTATTTTCTGAGGGGGCCCATTCCTCTCGAGCACTGGGCCCCAAAAGTGTCTGTGTACGACCCTGACAACATTTGTAACTTGAATAAATAATAATAAGTCTCTGAATGTCTAACTTGGGCAACTTTTTTGTGTCTGGTTTTGTATTTTCCAGATATATGTTCGGTAAAGGTGCGAAGCGGAAGCTGGACGAGGATGAAGAGGGGCTGGAAGGCAAAACGCTGGAGGCGTCAGTGGTGGGAGGGGGGCTAGGCGTTGGTCCGGAGGGTCTTTCTAAGGTGTCGTACACACTGCAGAGACAGACCATCTTCAACATCTCCCTGATGAAGCTCTACAGCCAGCGACCGCTCGGAGAGCCCAGACTGGAGCGCCGCGTCCTCATCAACAACATGCTGCGACGCATCCAGGACGAACTGAAGCAGGAGGGCTCGCTTCGGCCGCTGCTGCTCCCGCCATCGCCACCGCCCGACGACCCCATGGATGAGGGTTTCCGAGAGGCGCCTCCGTCTTTCGGTGTGTTGTCGGCAGCAGCGAATGCACAGGTTTCCCAGCCGTCTGCATTGTTGATGCCGGTGATCGCACCGCCGCCTTCGCCCCATCCGATGGTGCCTCCCAACTGCCAGGCGTCCCAGGTCTGCCCCCCTCGGGTGGACGCCTGTCCGGCCCCTCTGGAAGCCTGTCTCACCCCAGCCTCGCTACTGGAGGAGGATGGGGGAGATTCAGCCTTTTGTGCCGTATCCCCGCCCACTCCCCCTCTGTCACCGCCCCCGGTGCCCCCTCCTTCAGCACTTATGAGCCAGGTGTCCCCCAGTGTCCCCATTCCTGACCGCTTCTCCTCCACTCTGAGTGACATGGGTCCTCCCACAGCCATAACAAGGACAACAGCAGCTAATACTACGACCATGACTACCTCCCCAGCTCCCTCACCAACCACGGAGGCCCCCCAGTTGGCGTCACCTTCCCCAACACCCACAGGCGCAGCCAGAGACTGCAGGACAGTGGGCGGGAGACCGGAGGCAACAGCTGTTTTCTTAGTGGAGAGCCGCTGTGCTGAGCTCCGGCACATGGACGCTCTGCCCACACTGCCTCCCAGTGGCCTAGTAGACGTTTCCTCCTCTCCTTCGTCCTCTCCTTCCTCCTCCTCGCCCTCGGGGTTTCTCTCAGACCTGGCGCTGGACGACGTCCTGTTCGCTGACATCGACACGTCCATGTATGACTTTGACCCCTGCACGACAGCGGGGGCCGTGGGCGTTACATCCGGTGGCGGCCTCGCCAAACTGTCGCCGGTGGTGACCGCCGACGACCTCCTCAAATCACTGACGTCACCGTACAGTGGCCCCGCCCCCCAGGTTTCAGCCAATCAGCCTTTCAAAATTGATCTGACAGAACTGGACCACATCATGGAGGTGTTGGTGGGCTCGTGACTCGGGGAATCCACCACCTCAGAGACTTGTGAACGTGGAGAACAGACTGGAATGAACATTTGGGAGTAAAATCTCCTGGTCCTGGTTTTTTCGTTGTGAGTTTTCTCTCTTTCTGTCTTTCTTCTTCTTTTTAAAAACTCTTCAGAAGTCGATAATTGTAAACATCAGAGGTGATGTCAGTTAGTACTACTATGAAACTACTACTTCTACACAACACTGTGCATGCACTGTGCTCGCCTTTCCAGATATGGAAGTGAAGTAACCGGGAAACAAAGATATACACACACACACACACATTTGTATATCTGTACTTGTGAGGACCTTCATCGACTCCCTCGTTTCTTCCCTTAAAATTAAACCCAGTCCATTTTCTCATCTTTAACGTGAACCTAAGCCTTAACCCTGAAGATAAACGGTAAACCGATCTTTGGATCGCTGCGGGGCCATGGAGTCCTCACAAGTTCAGAAATACAAGAACACACTGTAATTATGGCTTTTAGCAGATGAGTGCCTTTCAAATGACCACTTATTCAATTCCTGTTTTTACAATTATTTTATTATTATATTTTTTTTGTTCTTCTTACTTTTAACAGCCTAGAGAGGTCACTCCGCAATGTTTTCTGTTTTAATTTATTGTATTGTATTAAGAACTATTGTTACGTATGGTAATTTCACATGATCAAATAATAATTATTTAATCTTTTATCTTATTGCAGATGCTTTGTTTTAATTGTAAAGCAAGCATAGTAAGTAAAACATTGTTTTACCAGTGTGATAGACTGCATATTAGCTTGGCTATAAAATGATGCTTCGGGACTAGCTCAGAGATATGTTGGCAGGTCACTTGTTTAACTCCGTGTTTCTTGTACACATCAAGTCTACAAATTCAGTTGCTTTGTTTTTGTTTTCTTTTGTTTTCTTTTGTTTTTCCTGTCCCCGCCTGATTGGTAGGCACATACGACTAACTGTTCTGGTCGCTGTTTTACATGAGCTCGGTCATATGAGCCGGTTATCAGGATCCAGTTGCAGCAGAATTCAAATGAGCTATGCCCACGGGAAAGCGTGTTTACATTGGAAAGGAAGGCAGCAGCTTCGATGACTCGATGGGTCCCCCAGCCAGACGTACAGGAGATGATTTGAAAAGGCTCAGGGATCCCCCAAAAAACCAAGCAGCTGTCATCCGGTGCACCGGAGAGGGTCACGGTTGTCAGGGTTAGAGGAAGGGGGCTTGTTTCTGGGTTTGCTGTAGTTCCACTAGATGGTTTCTATGACATACAGTGTTAGTCACAAACCCAGCTCTCTGTTTTGAGTTTGAACCAAAAGCTCTTTCGACAAAATCAGAGCAGGAGGACTACATTTGAACCCTTTGAAGTGGAAAACCAAACCCACAGTGTTAACCTGACTCTGCAGTCGTGTGAAATACACTAACCCTCCCACCAAAAACACAACTGCTCACTGCCAAAAGTTTTGGCAAGAAAGATCTCTGGGTTCACCACTATCCTGTAATCCATGAATCTCACTCATGTGTCCCTTTTAGACAGGAAACAACATTCCTGGACACTTGATGGTCCAAACAGAGGACACATGACCAGAAAACATGAAAGCATAAACCAGGGCTGGACGATAAATCATCAATGAATTCGAAATTAAAATTGACTTTTAACTTAAATAACTTAATTATAGCATTGTCATCATGGTCTTAGCTCTGTGAGGCCTCCAAGACACAAGTGAATAATTCTCCGGTGCAGTTTGTCCAGTCGCGTGGAAACGGTTTTCTTTGTGATGTCCAACGTTGCATTAACCGCTGTAAAGTTTGTCTGCAGTCTCTGGCAGCTAAAGTTGGACTAATTTATTGTAGCATCTTGAGCGTGTGCAGAGAAGACGACCTGGTGGATGGTTGTTTTAGGGCGTCTCATTTAAAGCCAAACACCCTGAGTTCATCCACACAAGTGCTTCTGTGTTAATATTTATTTTAGAATAAATTAAGTATTAAAGTTGAGGATGCACTTTATTGCAGTATTAGCTTTTCATTCTTGATCAACTGGCCTGGTCCAGGACTGGATCTCTGCAGAGGGAGACCACACACACACACACACACGGTGCTACAATATGCAAGTCTGATTTATTCAGAGTTTATATAGAAAACAGATTGACAGGACAGCAGCTTCTCCACCTCACCACACCCCAGGTTGGTCTCAAGGGTTGGCTCACAGCTGGTAGTTCATCTGTTTACCTAATACACACTAATAAATTAGTATTTGTGACGCAAGAGTCCAGACGTCCAGTAACAAAGTTTATCTTTGACAGCAGCTGATCTGAGTACACCGTCTCCCTGCAGGATGCTATAGAGGCTTTTTATTATAAGCAATCATGTACAACACATTTTTCTTCCCTCATCAGTTAAAGTTCTAAGACGTCACCTGTAGACCGTATCGCCCAGCCCCAGTATGAACCCAGTGGGTTTTGTAGCAGTCGGTGGGATTCAGCCGCTCTGAGCTGAGTGTTATCTGGAACCAAGTCTTCAGTCGCGTCACTGCATCGTCCAGCAGCAGGGAGAGACGACCCCCCCCCGGCAGCTCGTTGGCTTCCCGTGTTCATTTGAGCTCAGCTGGTACATCTGACTGAGTCCAGAGCGACCAGCTGATGCTGTTTGTAGACGACTGTGTCTTGTTTCATTCACCATGTTTGAGTTTTGGAGTGCTTGTTTTTAATTTTTCATTGAAGTTATTTATTCATGTTGTTTTCTGCCTTTTCTGTGTAAATATATTTATTTTTCTTGATGTGAAGTGAACATATGGATTGTAAATGTGTGTACAGAATGTGTGGTAGGAATGTACTTTAGATAGGAATGTATCCGAGCGTGGAATCATGGGTGGAAGCCATTTTTTTTTTTTTTTTTTTTATACACATAGGTAATTATATTATCTCATTTGTTTGTTACTTTTTGATTGATTTTCTTTTCTCTTTCTTTTGTGTGTTTTTTGCTCCTCATTGTCCAATTGAAGGCGAACAGTTCATGCAGCAATACTCTGGAAAAAAGAAAAAAAAACAGCCTATCTCCAACCTTCAGATGTCAAAGACTCCAAAGCCTGTCACGAATGCTTCAATGCCAAATGTAATGTACATAGTATGAACAACATTCGAGCTCCCGAGACTTTTTTTCTTTTTTTCTGTCCATCAGTGTTCGTCGCAGAATCGGCTTGAGCGGATACGGACCGACTGCAGTCGAGGCCAACGTCGTCTAGAAGGCTGTATTTCACACAGACCTCAGAGCTGTGCCTTTTTCTATGCAATAGAACACAAACACAGAGAGAAATTATCAGCTGATCACTTTAATGGGTCTGTAGATAATATATAAATCTGTATATGTATATATATATATATATATATGTATGTATAGATATATATATACATATATATGTATAGTCAGAGCCAGTCTGAAGCTTGAGGAAATGGATTCAAGCTTTTGACTGGAACTGTATATATAAATTGACAGCTGTTCATTAAATTGAAACAGTCTTACTTTTGTAGTTTTATATGTATATATATAAATACGTATTATATATATATATATACACAATAAACTGTAAAAAGTGTTATGTCTCTGTGCCTTCTTGTGTATTTTTGTGCTTCTAAGTAGTTGGGTTACATTTAACAGGTTTCTATAATCTATACCAATTCCTGAACAACACGTTTTATACAAACGTGTAACAGTAAAAAAAAAGTATGAAGGAGTTTTAGGAGAATGTTAATTATCCTCTAATACAGGAGTGTCATTCTGGGCCACATCATCACCGTGTTTGCTGTTAAAGGGACAATTATTCTTCGGTTTCTCGACCAGATATGTTGTCCCCGCTAGTTCCTGGACTTTTTGGGGCGTCCAGTGGTGGAGCTGTGCGAGCGGAGGGTGCGTGACCTCTCAGCAGGACACCCACATGGAGTTCCAGGGTCGACACTTGAAATCAGGATGTTCACATAGAATGAATATATAGTAATATGCATCATCACCCTAGGTTAGCAGAAGCTAAGCCAGACAAGTTAAAATACCTCACTGGTGGGTGTGTTCCTTGCACTTCTGAATGACTCAGCACTTTATACGTTGACATCAAACGTCTGCTGATAAGTGCAGAGTTGCTAACTTAGTTACTTTATATTTAGTGAGCATCCACACCCCTCTCTCTTTATTTTTTCATAAAGTGACTAGCATCTTCAATTCAATTGAATTTATTTATATAGAGTCTATTTACAACAAAGTTGTCTCTCGGTGTTTCTGAGAAACCCAAATCATTACCTCCAAGCACATGGCAAAGCAGTGGCAAGAAAAAACTCCCTCTTAGGAAGAAACCTTGAGCAGGACCTGGATCAGGTCTAGGGGGGACCCTCCTGCTGATAGCCAGCTGGGTAAAGGAAGACATGAGGAGAGGGACAAAAATATACAAATATCTGGAATAAATATATAGATATGTGGTGGTCAGACTGCAGGATGGACACGCCGGCAGGCATCCTGCAGTAGCTTCCAGTCGACAGCTGCAGGTAAACGCCAGGATGGTCAGAAGATGGAAGGTTTGGGAGACGAGTGGGAGCAACATCATCACAATAGCATCTGAAAAAAGAGAAGAGACTATGGAAGATGGACAACGTTTTCTAACAAATGATTCAGGACAATCTGAGACTGATAGGATGAAGATGCTCAGTGGACAACGGGACTCTCCCCAGCAGCCTAGATCTATAGCAGCATAACTAGGAGGTGGTCTAGGAGACTACAGAGTTAAAAGGCTTTATCAAAAAGGAAGGT
Organism: Arrhamphus sclerolepis; assembly: GCA_037176975.1. Lineage (NCBI taxonomy): Eukaryota > Metazoa > Chordata > Actinopteri > Beloniformes > Hemiramphidae > Arrhamphus > Arrhamphus sclerolepis. The sequence goes on along the minus strand of JBAMYA010000007.1, from coordinate 3,447,171 downwards.
CTTAACTCTAACCTTAAATATAGAGAGGGAGTCTGCCTCCTGGACCGACGTTGGAAGTTGGTTCCATAATAGAGGAGCCTGATAGCTGAAGGCTCTTCCACCTTTTCTACATATCTAGCTACTTTTTCTGGTGTTTTTGAGAACTTTTGGGAATTGATGTGAAAGCGCGTATCATTACTGTTCTCAACCAGCAGAGGGGGCTGCCGTGAGTCCTTCCCTGTCTAACAGCACTTAAAATGGGACCAGTCCTCAGCAGACAGTCCTCCCAGAAGCAGAAATGACCTGACTACAAAAGAGTTAATCAGAAGGCTAATATATTAAGATGATAACAAATGAAAGAGATTGTCAGGTTATTCAGCAGCCAATGAGCTGCTAGATCTCAGCTATGCACCGCCTCCTCTGCTGTTGATTGACGTGGCACTGATTTGACACTCATTTCAGAATTGCAACTCCATAAAGAAAAAGCTAGCTGAGATTTGAGAAAGAAGATGGTTTTAGAACTGATAGAATAACGTAAAAGCTGATTTAAAATAAGTCTAAATGTATGGAAGAAACACTTACTTCTTTGAATCCTTTGAACTTTGCACTTGACATTATAAGTCCAAGAGTGAGCACTCAGGAGTCTGTGATGAAGCCATGCCTCTGTTTTCATTTCTTCCCTCCCGTTCACAGCGGCACAAAGCCAACATTAGCCGCTGTTAAACAGCCATGACTCCTGCTCTGCGGGCCGGCGGCTATTTCCAGCATTCAGGCTGCACAGCTGTGAGGGGAAGGGGACAGTCTGTCTCTGTTGGTGGAGGGAGGCGAAGTTAAACTCAACTTAGCAACAGCAGAGCTGAGGTCAGTGAGGACAGCGCAGACAACAGTCAGTAATGGAGGCCCTGAGACAGAGGGCTGCCTCTCTTTATGGCTCAGGATATCACCTCTCCGACTTGATGGATGTGACTTGGGCACGCCTGCTTCAGCGGGGCTGACCACCTTTACAAACGTGACATGAAACTCTTGGCTCTGGCTGCCAGAGTTTCACGTCACTGTTTATATCTTTTAACATCAGTATTTGTTGTCTCTTTGGCCTAATGTGGAACGCTGCAGTCACATGCTGAAGTTAAGACCCCTTTTACAATCCTCTGTTTTTGTGTTTGTAAAAAATATTAAAATCATCATTTTTAAAAGCTTGTGGTCAGATGTTCTTTACAAGGGTCAGTTCACTCAGGTTTTTGAGTTTTCACTTTTTCACCCTCAACATGCCAGCTTCTCTGAGGTCTGGACCGGTTTTAAACCGTGATTATTTTACTTTGCTGATGTAGATTTTCTGTTCGTCTTCAGCTCACCATCCTGTTGCGCCACCCTGTTACCTTCTTACATCTTAAACAAGCAGCATGAGGGTACCTAGAGTTGCCCACATGAATTTGTTCTTTGCTTCAGCTGGTGTAGATTTGTAGGTGAGTTTGAGATGATTGACATCACATGACTCAGTTCAGACTGAGCTTTAGCTGCCGCATACGTCACCTCACGTTTGTCTCCACAATAATCTGGTGTCCACAGTTCCACCTGTCCCCCTTCGTACTTGACGGTAGTTATGAGAAGATCCAGCTGAAACGTTGCGTTTAGTTCTCTCCTAACGTGGATCCGACCATGAAGGCCAAACAAGTCCAGTCATGTGTCCCCGGGACATTGATCTAGAAGTCGTTCAGATGCAGTTTTGTGAATCTCAGTCGTCCCTCCATGTTCCTTTTTCAGACAGCAGAGGTTTTCTCCTGGAAACTGTGCTTGTTCAGTCTTTTTGCAGTGATGGGAGGCACTACTGAAATTGTTGGTTGAGGCTGGTGGCGTCTGGGATGCTCAGCGTAGCTCTTGCTTTTACCGTTTTAAAGTGACCTTGGGATAAATCTGTCTCCTGGGAAGGAGTGTGTTCTGCTTGTGAATTTATCTTTCCAGTCCCTCTAGGACCTTGCAGAGTTGTTTTTTTTGTGTGTGTGTGATTTTTGTTATCAGAAATGCCTGATTTTGCAACAACTTTTCTCTGAAAATTCTGGTGCCTGTAGAATTTTGTTAAAGACTAAACTTGTTCAGTCATTGATGTAATTTCTAAAAACGAACCAACTAACTGTAATCTTGTTTGGAGGAGTTTCTTTCTGTGTTTAACAGCAGATGTTTGTTTGTAGATGAAAGTTTGGATAAGATGACCAACAAGATGTCTCTTCTCTGTGAAAACACAAAGATCCCATTTACACACACACGCACACACAAACACACACAAAATACATAAATAAATAAATAAACTCACCAAAGCTAATGGTTTGATTGAGCTCTCAGAGCCAAACAGAATGACTGTCTATGTTTGAGGTTAGATTCAATAATATACAACTAAAAAAAACTAAAAAGCCAGACAATTATAATTTCCTTTAGTCTCCCCGAAGAAAAACTGAAAAAATAGGTGCCATTTCATATATATGTAAATATACCTGAACTCAAACCACAAACTCTCACACATCCTGTCTGTGACGGTCACTCGTGTCTGTCATTGACGCAGATTTTAAGTATTTTGTTGTAGAAAAGTGTTTGTTCTTCAATGATTTTAGTTGGTGTTCCACCACAATGTTTAACGTTTTATAGAATAAATACCATCAACTTTCATACGTAACATTTGGAAGATGTTTTTCACGGTCTTCTCTGTTATTCCAGTTGTCAGATAACAGAGGTTAACTTTTATTCTTTCACAGATTGTTATAACCCACGTCTTCTACCCGGCTAGCGTTTGCAGTTTCATTTCCAGAACTGTGGGAGTTGTAGTTCTTTTTCTCTCTCTGTTTATTACTGCTTTTTGCTCTGCGTGACTGAAAATTGCGGAGATGTTGCGGTAAATTAGAAAAATTGCAACCGTCTGCATGTTTTGCAGACTTTGGTTGAAGTTGCATTAATTATCAGTATCACAAACTCCTGGAGGGACGGATCTGTCTCCCTGCTGAACTCCAAATTGCTTGGAAATGGTTTCATGACCTCCTCCAGATTGATGTACAACAATGGTTATTTTTCTAAGAACAACGCTAATGTCTTTTCCTGTTGGCATTGTGTAAACAAACACCTGAATTCTCCAGACCAACAAAGCATCTGCTTTTATAGAAGTCTGCACACCTGCCAGGTCTGACGATTCATTTTTATTCAATAAAGTGTACTTTGATGTTGCCTAATGCTTAAACTCACTGTGATCAAATGGGTTTTGTTAAACTTTATAATCAACAAAAGGAAAAAAAAAAAGCACTTAAAAAGTACAAGGACCTTTAAAAGATCTATATAATTTGTTGAAGCAGTTCTTGTTTGACATTGTGTTAAAATAATGTTGCCAAAGACATGATTTCCTTGTTTTTCACATTTGTCTCTGTCTGGAGGAAAGTAAAACGTCAGTGTTTACTGATGCAGAGGAACATTAAAAACATTTCCTGGAGCAGGTTGAGCCTGGTTTTCCCGCTCTTCCTTCCTCTGCTGCATCACCAAGTCTCATCGCTTTACTGTGTCGCCACCTTGTGTTTGAACAGCGGTGGTGCAACTACTCAGGAATTTCGTTTGGGGGCAAAAATAATCCTCATTTATCTTTGTTTAAGTCGCTCTGCCCTCTACAAAACAACCGTGTGTCGTTCTGAGACATTTGTTCTTCAGGTTCTGCTGTTTCAGTTTAATTAGATATAATGAAATAACAAAAAGAGAAAAGATAAAAGTGAGCCAACAGTGCCCCCTGGTAGGCTGAAAGCGCTGACCATGGTGCTGACAGGACCAGCTCAGGAATGACTTTACATGAAAATTAAGACATGATAAGTGGCTGCTGCTCTTTCCGTCTATGCAGTCATATAACGAGTCCTTGCGGTGCTTTTTCTGTCTTACGTGCACGATTACATGTGAAGAAATGTACTGGAGGCCACGAGGGGTCTCACTTTACCATCAGGTATTTTAAAAAATACACATGAAAAGCTCATGTGTACAATACTTCGTTGGACTGTACTTGATTATTTTATTGTTTTATATACTATTTTGCTTGTTGATTTTATGATTGATCAGATTTGCTTTATGTGATTTTGTACAGCACTTTGGTCCTGTGGGTGTTTAAAGTGCTCTATAAATAAAACTGGTATGGTATGGTACAATAGACTTGATCTCAAACTGGAAAAACATAACATTTCAGTGGTTGAACTGTTGAATTAAATAACAAATAATTTAAAAAGAACTCAGTAGGGTCAAATAGCTCACAAGTGCAAGTTGCACCAAAAACAAAAGTTAAGCTATTGAAGCAGAATCATCATAAATAAGATGTCTTTCAAAGGAAAACCTGATGCATTCAAATGCTTAGTCTACACTGAATATTTACAAATGAATAAATAGCATTTTTAAATGTAATTTTGTTTTGATTTCATATGATGACCATTTCTAGTTGTCCTGGTTTATTCATCCCATCATCACCAGGGTTACCATTAAAAGGACGCTAGTTAATCACAAATAGCCGACAAAAAGAAGTTTTGGTTTTTTTTTCCGAAAAAGACAATTTTGTTGTGAAATTGCAAATATTGATTGATCAGGACTTCTTTTTTTTAAACCAAGACTTATACAACCACAAATGTCACAAAAATGTAACTTTTTAACTAAAAATTACAATTTTGTTGCTGGAAAATATCAACTTTTGCAACATTCGGCCATAAAATTACAACAGTTGCAAAATTAAAAATGTTGTATAATTTCAACTTTTTGTCTAAAACTTACATTAAAAAACAAAACAAAAGGTTAATTTACCAAAAATTGCAGGTTTTGACAAAAATGAGCAACTTTTTCTTGTAAAATCTCTTTCAAGCATTTACTAACTGGGTTTCTGCTGTTCTCCACCTCAGTTATTCCACTTTTACTGAAGTAAACGGGCAGTTGCACTGACTGGCCGGATTGGGACCACGGGCCTTGAGTTTGAACTGTTGTAACCAATGAAACATATGGTCATTTAACTGAAATATATAAATCTGATCATTCAAGGGCTTCTGTGGGTTTCAACAACAGCTCTGATGCAATCATGAACAAATAATAAAAAAAAAACTATGGGGAAGGTGTCCAGCTGGAAAAGTACTAGATTATTGGTGCTGTCAGACAAAGGTAATCATACATAGGATGTTTTTGTGTTTTTCCATAATAAAAGGGGTACTTAGTATTACCCACTTTTTCCCCCCTTCTGGTATACATTTTATTAAAAAAGTAATAATAAAGGTAATTGAGCACAATTGATGTCTGTAAGAACATGTTTCAGCCCCTCATCTCCACAGAGATGGAGACCCTGGCAATCTCCCCTGCTCTTGCATCATTGTCCCTCTATAAAGCCTTGGCCCTTGTGCGCATGTTCCACGGGCTTCTCGTGTCGTGGCTCATTCTCCATTGGCTCTCCGTGGATCCGTGCGCACCAGGACCAGCCCTCGCACAGTCCACGCTGCCTGCAGGAACCGGCGTCGGCTGCTTCTTTTGCTCAAAAAAGAGAGAAAAAATAGGAAGAAAGAAAAAGAAAAGAAAAGCTGAAAAATAAAAGATGGTGAAAAAGAGCGAAATCAACGGGCACGCCTTGCCCAGCTCCGAGTCCACCGCCCGGATCCTGGAGGTGCAGAAGGACGCGGACGGGAGCGCAGAGAGGAGCTGCAGACAGAAGCTGATGGAGTTCCTGAGGAGGAACCTCCTGGTCATCCTCACGGTGTCCGGCGTCCTGGTGGGGGTCGGGCTGGGGATGGTGGTCCGCAGCATGAACCTCAGCAGGGCGCAGATGACCTACTTCGCTTTCCCCGGAGAGATGCTGCTGCGGATGCTGAAGATGATCATCCTGCCGCTGGTGGTCTGCAGCCTCGTGTCCGGGGCCGCCAGCCTGGACACCCGCTCCCTGGGGAAGCTGGGGGGCATCGCGGTCGCCTACTTCCTGGTGACCACCCTGATCGCGTCGGGGATCGGGGTGGCCCTGGCCTTCATCATCAAACCAGGGGTGGGCGCAGGGGCCCTGAACAGCAACAACCTGGGGCTGGAGAGCGTCAGCAGCAACAAGGAGACCACCGACTCCTTCCTGGACCTGGCCAGGTACCTCAGTCAGATTTTTCTAAAGTTCACAACAATTCATGAGGTATTTCCTCAAATATTTGTGGGGCAGAAGTACTCAGGAGAGGGAAACTACAAGGAATGTCCTAAATTTTCATATTAATTTAAATCTTCTGAATTCAAGTTCGCTTTAAACAAATATATAACTCTGAATAATACTTTAAAAAGGGTCTGATTTATCAAAATAGTAAATATGGATTAATACTGACACATCTGTACAGGTGTGTAATTTAATTTGTGAAGGCTCTGCAGCACATCCACTACAAATGTAGCCCAAATAAACATGTATGTGTTCGTTTATTCGTTGATCTTATGATTTTATTAATAGTAGTATGACAAGTTTTAAGGACTGGAATCAGTTAAGTCTCCCTTTGAAACTATTACATGGAAATAAACTGCACATAAAGATCAGAGATCAGTTATATTTACTGGAAATGTGTTGCATTCAGGAACACCTCCTCCTTTCTTTCATCTCTTTAAAGTCCACCACCTCACAGTGGGTTTATTTCCATCTCTAACATATGTGTGACTGATAAAATAGGCATATGAACCTAAAGAATGAGTTCTGAACTGTTGTTTCCCAGCAGTGTAACACAGAGCTTTGAACTAAAATACTCATTATTGAGCCCAGGTTAATAAAAATAATATATGATTATTCCCTCAAACAGGTCTGTTACACTCTCTTACATTCTGGCTGATGTAACTTTAGAGTGTTCTGTATTAAAATCATGTAACAAGACCAGATCCTTGACCATCAGGTGGGTTTTGAGCTTATTCAAGTGTATAGACCGAAACATTCAGAGGGTTTTTGAAGAATGGAATTCTGTATCACATCACCACAGTCCAACATGGACTAGAAGTAGCAGAGAAAAGTCTCAATAGTCAAAATACATAATTCTAAAGAAAAAAAAGCTCAAGTTTTTTAGTCACCTGTTGTATATGTGGCAATTATCTAAGTCAGTCTCAGAACCCTGGAAAGTGGTGACAGATGGGATATCTAAAGACGCTGAGATTTGTTTTGTTGGCATTTAAGGAATGTTGAACATCATTAGATTTTGTTGTAGCTGATATGAGGCCTCTGTAGGTGTAGAAGCAGCACAGGACATCACAGCATCGTCAGCATAAAAACAAAATTTGGATTGAGGTACTTGTCATTCAACGTTTTCTAATGTATGAAGTGTTCAGAAGAGACCCCGGGACGCGTCCCTGGGGAACAGCGTTAGTTAGGGTGAAGTACCCAGGAGCAAAACTTTCTGACTGAACAACCTGACATTTGTCCAATAATGTTGCATCATTCTGTTCTGTGCTTAAAAAACAAAACAAAACAAAACTATAATACCAAGTATTTTTGATATAAAATATTCCACATACCACTCAAAGCCACGCCCCTCTTCTGCAGTGTGTGCTTATTTTGTGATCGGCATTAGAACCCATTTACAGCAAATGCAGAGAAGAGGGGTGATTCTGTGATCATATTGCTCTATGATGTCACAGTATCTTGCAAATTTGAGCCCACTGACATGTCGTCAGACTCAGGCGGCTCTAAAGTGATAGTCCCTTCAGACACCCAGATATTCAAGCAAAGAAAGTTCTATGTTTTATCATATTATGCACCTTTTAACACAGCGCACTGACAAGAAGTGAGCTCTGGACGTGATCAGGCCTGTTGCACCACACCAGTCCCGTCACTAGCAGACTTTCTCCTTGTCTGTTAATCAATGTGGAACTGTTTCTGCAGAGGAAAAGAGGAGGAGCACTTTTAAAGAGCCAGAGTTCAGCAGATCAGTGTCATAGTGAGCTCTTTAAAACACCTCCGTGACACTCTGCTGCATGTCAGTGCACCCTGCAGTTTTTCTGTAAACACCAGCCTGTTTGTCAGGCTGCCACTGAGAGATCTGCGCCTGCAAACGGGATTTAAGGGGAACCACGCTGATTGGAACGCTAACAAACCCCTGATAATGTCATTCAGGAAACACATCCACATCTTAATGAACACACAAAACAAAAAAAACTTTAAAACACAACTTACAATTTTTATGTATTTATCAAAAATGAAGACAAAAAGAAAAAAAAAAAACATCTGGGCAATACTAAGTACCCCTCTAACCGCTTCCATAATATTTAGGAGGATGCGTTGCAGCCACCTGCTGCTGATAATCATCCCTGGATGAACTGACCCTCAGCAGGTCTGCAAGTGTGAAACATTACAATAATTGCCAGAATTAAACAAATTTACAGCTTGCTACAACAATGTATTGTTTTTTTCTTTTCATCTGTGGTTCCATATTACACCCGTGACAACTGTACCGGGTGGTGAATTTTTTTGTTTTCACATCAGATAAATTTCTATTAAGTGATAAAGCTGACCAATCAGATTCCTGGATCTCATTTTATGTGCTTGACTGACAGTTAACCATTGCCTCTGCTGCTGGCTTTGACAGCTTTGTCCCGCCTCTTTACAGCAGTAGAAACAGTAGAAACGCATGGGTCACGTGACCTGATGGTTCCAGTATTTACAGTCGATGGCTGGGACAGGTTGAATGTGTGATGCATAAGTGTAACTCTTTCGTTTGTATTTGCAAAAAGACTTATTCCTTATTCTTATTTGGTTGTAATTTTACCAGCATTTCAAAAAGTGGTGTGGAGATTAGAGCGAGGGGCTCTTCTGTCAGTTATAAAAGTCTTTTCAAACAGTTTGGAAGTCAGGACTGTAGAATGCTCAGAGACATACAGAAAAAAGCCGAGAGCTCCGTGTCCACGTCCTCAGTGAGGACGTCAGACGCTGTAGACCATGACGACGCAGTCAGAAGAAGACTGAATAAGTTCCGTTTGTGTGGAAGGGTTTCTAAGAAGAAAACCTCTTCTGCGTCTGAACAAACCACAAAACCTCTGGAACAATGTCTTCTGGACAGACGAGAGCATGTCTGTAGTATTTTTTTGTTTTTTTTCCCCACAAACATAGAATTAAAAGACTAATGTGGGTTTGCACAAGTAATGTTTCGGTCTCTGTAGTAATCTTTTCTTGTGCTGGTAGCTGCAGCCTATAAATATCAGCATGGCCTTCAGAGCTCCTAATAATAAGTTCCCACGCTGAGAGGGAACGCTGACAGCTGTCGACAGGCCGGAGCGTATTTTAAGGAAGGAAAAGAAGTGGAGGGACGAGGACGGGGACGCTGGTGCAAACTGAACTCTCTTATCAGCACAGCAGCTGCAGCGTCTGACCAGAACTCTCATCACTTGTTAAACTGACCCTGACGATAAGGATGAGACCGCTCAGAAAAGCGTCTCCAGTGGAAACTTTTTGTTTGTCGCGTTTGGGCTGAAGCTCGTGGTTTTGGGTTATTCTTTCCGTGACTTCCAGTGATGGCCAAAAAGGGTGTTTAGCTACACCAGCGCTTCTGTGCATCACAGTCCCAGTCATTAGGACTCCCTCCTTTAATCCTGAACCTGTTCATTTATTTATGAAAAATCATGTCATTATAGTAGTGAAGCTGGACTTCAGATTTATCCGTAGAAGCTAGACTACGCATGACCTCTACACCAGAGGTGCATTTCATCCTGGGCCACATCATCACCATGGTTACCGTTAAAGGGCCAGTTATTCTTTACTTTCTCAGCCAGCTACGTTGTCAGATCTCCCACTAGTTCCTGCCATTAAAATAACAGAACAAAAAAGTTTTGCAACTTTTGTCATAAAATTGAGACCAAAAATCCCATTTCTTTCTTTTTACCAAACGATCCCAAATGACACGTTATTTTGACTTTTTACCTTTTTCTTTTGACTTTTTTTTTTTTTTTTTTTTAAACTTTTGTATCATTTTGACATTAGTCGTAAAACTGCACATTTTTCTATAATTTCAATGTTTTGGTCTTAAAATCACAAATTCTAAAAAAATATTATTATTATTATTATTATTATCATTATTATTATTAGTAGTAGTAGTAGTACAAAAATCGTGATTTTTGGCAAAAATGAACAACTTTTTGTTGTAAAATCTTTTTCAAGCGTTTGCTAAATCCTGACTTTCTGACATCAGCCAGCTGCTCTCCACCTCAGTTTTTCCACTTTTTGACATCAGAACTGAATCAGTCAGTTGAAATTTCCTCAGAAATATTCCATCAAATGAAACTGAAACTGGTTTTTAACATGAATATAGTCCTGTGTCGTCTTTAAAGGTCCCACCACAGCATCTGAACTGGCTCCAAACCCAGGTTGTTTTATTTTTAGATCTTTCTGATGTTTATTTGCTGGTGTGTTTTAGATCATAATTCTGTTGTATGACCTTATTTGACCTCTTAAATCCTAAGGAAGTGGTAAGGAGATACTTAGTGTTGCCCACATGCTTTTTTCTCTCCGCTTTTTGTTTAAATAAATAATTGCAAGTTCATGGTTAACTATGTTACCTTGTTCCTTTTCTCCTGGAAATCCAAGCAAACCGTACTTGTTCAGTTTTTCTTTTTTTTCTTTTTTTTTGTGCAGACTTATCAAACACAGTTGAAACTGTTAATTCAGATTTGTGAAGTTTGAGATGGACAGTGTAGCTCGATCACTTCACTACAAACTCTGCTCCTGGTTATTTGAATTAAAATGATCATGTATGACGTTTAGCTTTGACTAATTAGGAAAATGGGTCGTTATATAAGGGCTTTAAAAAAGAAATCAGCTCTGAGGGGTCTGTGGGAAAAGCAATGCCGGCTCTCAGCTCTGGTTTCCCGAGTAAATCCAGGTCCTCACCTCAGTCATGTGACAGGAGGAAGCCTGACTGCCTCCATGCAGACAAGGAGACCCCAGGTACCCTCTGTGGCTGCAAACATTTACTCTGAGCAGAATTAGGAAAGGAGGAGAGTTTAGGTTAATCCAGCAGAGATGACAACGTCATCTGGCTCCAGACCAAGAGAAGAAGTTCACAAGGTTACTAGTCTGTGAGCTCAATTGATTGGCTGCAGTCTCGCCAAAGGGGTAAATACAAGAAAAATCTATATTTCTTTGCACAATCCAGCACGACCCCAGAGGATAAAGTTCCAACAAACACCCACTAAGACACTGAAAAAGACCTTCAGGCTCCCAGTAACCACTGGATGAGCCTTTCATCTCATACGTCAACTATTAGATTGATTGTTGCACAAACATCTCACTGTGCAACCAAGTAGAAGAAGTTATCCAGCCGTTTGTAGCTATGTTTTAAGTCAGATTGCAGCAACTTCTTCTAAACTGTAAGATAGTTAATGCATCATTAAAGCTACAAAACAATCCTCTGAGCCAATTTAATGCTGTAATCAATTGTTCTGAGTACATAACTCAACCATCAGAATCTGAAGGGACTAGAGGTTCCTCTACGTTGCACGACTTTAGTCACGGTCCTGACAGAAACTGCAGTGAAATCTTGGTAAAATTTGCTGTTTCCGGTCCTGAGTGGTTTTTGATGACGACCATCACATTGGTCATGTGTCCACATTCTACGTGTTGTAATTTTCTTAGTGTCAGGAATCCTACGACCCCATCTAACTAGCCAATTAAAATGCAGGTTGAAATGATGTAATAATTAATGAGACCATTCCATCCATGACCTTCAAAGGCTCTCTGTATAAATCTGTGGGTCACGTGACCAGGTGGTTGGTCCAGTACTTTACAGTCAGTGGTCGTAAGCCAACGATTCAGGAGTCCTCATCAACGAACTCTGGGAACATCGTTCCCAAGATGAAGCAAATGTAAATCGTACAGTGTGAGATGTTATACTCTTGTGTGACTACAGATATTGTAGAGTGTAAAAATGGGATTACGGTCGTGGAATAAAACGTCAACACTAAAGAAAGTTTCATATGTGTCAGTTATTTTTAAAATAGTTTTGCTGCCATTTTACTTCGTCATGAACAAACATGCTGTGAATCGGCTATTTCTCAGATTGGTGGACCACTTGGTTTCTTTTGAACGTCTTGTCCACATGTGATTGGAGTACTGAGTCGTTCTGGAGTGAACCACATGTTAGGGACAGCTTCATCTGAGAGCAGACTGGGACTTTCTGAGGCTCTGATTGCTTCTTTCTTTTTCTCTTTTGTCTTCCCAGGAATCTGTTTCCAGCAAACTTGGTGGCGGCTGCTTTCCGTTCTGTGAGTGTTTCACCACCCCCGTCACTCGTCTCCGTCTGTTTTCATTCACTGCATCTGTCTCGTTTGGACTGTTTGTCAGAATTTATTTCTCCAACCACGTGGATGCAACTCAGCGTTTCATTTAGAAACCCGTCTGCAGCGCTGAGAGCCTCGTGGTGCCTCTTCATGTTCAGGACGGCGACCGCTGCTCCTCTGTTCGCGCAAATGCCTCCTTTTCATGGTAACCCATTGTTGCCATGGTGAAACCATTCCATTCCAGAAAACCTAGCAACGCATCTCGCCTCAGCACACTTAAACACAACTCGCCCCACTTCCTAGAATTAAGATCGCTGAAAGTTACAGCTAAAATGGGAAGCAGGAAAATTCAATATTTGTGTGTGCAAGTGTATGAATGCACACACACACACGTAGGTGCACACGCACAGCTGTCACGTACACGCAAGTGATTAATCCATTAGCATTCAATTTACTCAAAACCGGCCCTGTTAATCATGAACTCACTAACTAGCCGGCTGCTTCTCACAGCCAAAGAAAAAGTGTCAAAGTGCAGGCGGTTCACAGAGTTCAATAAATCCCAGCACACACAGAAACACACATACACTTCCACAGTGGAACAGCTCCAACCGTGGATTAAACCAAGAAAGCAGAGGAGAGGGGAGATTTACACAAAATGACAAGCAGCTAGATGTTTAAACAGAAAACAAGTGAGGTGTGAGAGTTAGGTCATGAGAACGCCTGACTTCAACAGTTCTGTAACTTAAAAAAAAAAATCAGTTCTGATGACTAAAGAGACCATCAATGTTCAACATGAACACAACACACTGCTTTTGAGCATGTTTTCTGCTTAAAGTGGAACAAAGGACTTTTGTTTTTGCTAGAATATAACTTTCATTTGAACAAATATTTGCTTACTTTTAAAAGTGTCATCTAGCAACAGTGAACATGTGCACACCAGACTGCATGCCACTGATTGGTCAGAGAGGGATGTCACTGATGAGTCATGAAAGCAAGTCCTTCCAACCTGCCATATTTAAAAGCAGGCAGCAGCAGCCATGCGTTTTAGGCCAACACGTACGTGAGATTCAATATCCACCAGAGGCACAGGTGTAGGTCAGAGCAACAGATGACCACAAGGGAACTGTCACAAAGCTCTTCTGCAGTTACGACCTTTATATTCAGCTGTGTGGTGGTGGTGGTGTTGAACTGGGGCAGTAGTCTCCAAACGTTGCAAAGTGCATATAGTGCATTTTGTGCAAAAATACTGTTGGTGTTTCACGTCAATTCCCCGCATTGATAAAACAAGACTATCCAACTCCTATCCCGACTACATTGATTTCATGGTCTAACATAACATCTCCACAACAGAAACAACAGAATAACTTCTTCTGTCTCGCTTGTTGTATATGGTTGTATTTTTGACTCTGGCTCTGCATTCCTATGTCCCAGGCCACACTTCCACAAACTTACAAAGACTATACCTGAGAAGAGAGTTAGACTACAGAAGATAGACAACGTTGATTCTATTAAATGATTCAGGACAATCTGAGACTGAGATCAGAGAGACAAGGTGAAGATGCTCAGTGGACAACAGGACTCCCCCAGCAGCCTAGGACTACAGCAGCATAACTAGGAGGTGGTCTAAGAGACTTCAGAGTTAAAGGCTTCATCAAAAAGGAAGGTCTTAACTCTAACCTTAAATGTAGAGAGGGAGTCTGTTCCCAGACTGAGGTTGGGAGTTGATTCCACAATGGAGGAGCCTGATAGCTGAAGGCTTTTCCACCCTTTCTAGACCTGCAGACTCTTTGAACAGCAAGTAAACCTTCATTCAGGGAGCGGAGTGTCCTACTAGGACGGTAAGGAACTATGACCCCCATGACTCAAAGCTTTATGAATGGGAAATAACATTTTGAATTCAATTCTAAATTTAACAGGGAGCCAGTGTAATGAAGCTAGAACTGGTGAGATGTGAAACCTGCCCAGTTCTGGTTAGTACTTTTGCTGCAACATTCTGGACCAGTTGAAAACTTTCAACTGGTCAGCAAGAGAATAATGCATTACAATAATCCAGCCTAGAAGTAACAAAGGCATGGAATCAGTTTTTTGCAACCTCTCGAGTCAGGATGTTTCTAATTTTTCTGATATTATGCAAATGAAAGAAATCTGACTTTATGACCTGTTTCACATGAGAGTTAAAAGACTGATTCTCATCCCCACCGCCTCACACTCAGCTCTGATGAAAGCTGAAGATCATGGTCCAGTGAAGCCAACAGGACCACATCATCTTCAAAAAGCTGGAGCTGCTCTTCTTCCCTCTGCCTATACATTTGCTTAGTGTCTATAGGGACTGAATAGGCCATAATAACTGACCCTGGACCCCATACGGGTACAGATACAGACAGCCCCACACAAAGTACCCTGACTCCTCCAAGTCCACAAAGCTCATGAAAACTAGTTGGTTAAAGTCCCATGGTCACTCCAGGATCCTAGCCAGGGTAAAGAGCTGGTCCAGGCTTCCAAAGCCATGATGAACCTGCAGTGTTCCTTCTGAATCAGTTGGACTCTCTTCTCCAGCAGCTCTGCATAGACTTTACCATCGTATCAACTAAAGGCATCCTAACTGGCTGCGGTGGAGGAGGAACGCTGCTGAAAGACTGTTGTTGATTTTGTAGTAAAAACCTGTTGATCTAAGGTTTTATTAACAATCCTGATGCCATTGTGGTTGTTTTGAATAGTGGCTCTTGGACAGTCAGTCAGTCATCACACAAATCCTGCCCCTGCCCGGTTTATTAGCTCTGATATGTTCTGTACCAGTGGAAAAAGCAGTGACTGGGAGGGCTGCCAGACCCATTCAAGAGAGAACTTTCGTGAAATGAATTGGAATGTCTGACCAGACCAGACTATCGTCATTTCTTCATTTGACTGTTCTAAACAAAGCTGTATGGATAAATATACATTTTGCTTCCTTTGCTTTGCAGTATGCCACTGATTATAAGATGGTTTCTGTGGGGAATACCACCAATGGCACAACTCTCTATCAAAAGGTAAGCACAACAAAGATTTCCTGTATTCAGCCCCATACACGTGTATTTGGCATGTCCATCACTGTATCTCTGAAAGGAAAAGTATTCTTCTCTGCTTACACTCAGTTATCTATGTGAAAGAAACAACAGGAGGTTAAGCTAATGTTTGTTCTGAGCACATGTGCGTACGTGAGTCAGCCATGAGTACAGACTCACTGAATAAGTGCTACGTGCAGCGCGACCAATGGAAGATTTGACTTAGAGTAAACAGATTCAAGGTTGATGGTGAACTGTTGATATTTCTGGATGAATGGAAAGTACAGTCATCCTAAATGTGACAGTGTTACTACCATGTACCTTAATTTAAAGGGTATCTCATCGTTTTTATCATTTTTTTTTCTTTTATATTTTGTCTGAGATTCACTGGTACACAGAAAACGTAAAAGAAACACAAATGTTTATTAATGGTAATGTTTATTAATTATCAGTGGTACCAGTCCTGATACCAGTTCTGGTACCACTGACGTGTTTAAAGTAGGTCATCAAGGCACTCGTGAAGTTTAAATGAAAAACAGGTTCCTAAAAACTCAGTCTTCAGGAGAAAACATGCAAGAATAACATATAATGATTTTTGTATTTCAGATCTGCAGCACATTCTGAAAACCACTGGTACTGGGTCAGTTTATGCCTAATGAGAAGGTAAAAAAACCTCTGGTGTTCTACCTCAGTCTAAAAAAGAAATGACAAGAGACGCTGAATGGAGATTCTAAATATTTAATGTGAGTGTGCTCAGTGGTTGAGTAAAGTGTACTGGCAACCGATCCGTGATTTTCAGCTCGCGCGGTGTTTGCCCGCGCGTACGCAGTGCATACGCTCACTTTGTAATCCACTGCACAAGTTCAAATTTTTAAATTACGTTATGAAAAACACTTGAAGTAGAATTTTTGCAACAATGTAAGACATCATAGAGGATGGACTTCTGGTCGCACCAAAGCTAATTAAACTGAGGGGTAAGGCAATGTTGTTGCTAAAAGTTGACTCCGTCCCGAGATTTCCTGCTTAGATGTCAATGCAGCCTTGATGAGATGTTTAAAGATGATCAGGTTTCTGGTTCTGTTTTCAAGAAGAGGAAGCCTTTATTTGTCAAGACACATATGTATTGCTACACGTAGGCTACACAATGAAATAGCAGATTCTCAACTCAGAGAACTTCACATATGATCTCCTGAGTCATGTTTTTGAACTGGAGAAACCTGAACGCCTGGAGAAAATCCACACAGACACAGAAAAACCCTGATTTCCCCCCGGGGCAGGAGATTGTTGCTGCACAGCTGCAGGGGGAGCAAGGGTACCTCCAGCCCTAACAAGCATGAAATCTGGTATTCAGTTGTGGGAAAGGAGAACCATGCCAATAGGAGGACCTTAAACTCTCCTCTGTTCCACTTATTTTGAGGGAAGTTTATAAATGAGCTGGACCACAGGGAGCTTCTGCAGTTAAAGGAGCATGAGCGGTCCCGACTCCTGAATAACAATATGGTTTGTTGCTATGCAGCATCCTGAAGAGTCCTGTCCAGCTGAGTAACTCTGCAGGACAGCACAGGTGTTGTTTTCAAGAGAGGCTGGGAAGCACATAAAAACAACCCCTATCCCACGAGAACACCAAAATCTCTTAATTTTATACATCAGACCAGTGGGATTACTCCTGTTGCCATGCACACATCATCTACTAAATGGCTGATGATCACAAACTCCATTATTCTGTGGCCCAAACCTTCTGTATATCAAACAGGGTCTTGAGAAGTTATGGATGTCTCTCCTCTCATCACTTTTATAGACTATAGTTGCAAATTACATCACAAGCACAATATTTCTGCTTCACTTATTTTGATAAAACGTTTGCGTTTCCTGAGATCTCCTAACCCGAGTGCTCCAGGTTGGACTGGCATCACTGTCGCCTTCACTTTCTGCGTCTTTTCTACTTCCTGTTTCAACCATTGGTACTTTTCTCGCGTTCTTTGGTCCTCATGTTTTTCTGCCACACATTCATTGCTACGTCTAACACTACTGCCTGGAGTTTGTCAACAACGACAATGTCTAGTTGCTTAGCCACCATGAAAACAGGATCTTTGTGTTACATCACAAAATCTTTGCCTCTGTGTCAGGTGAGAGCGATATACACAATTACATAAGGGAACTACGTATCCATGCTGTAAATAAATCCCTCAAAATTCAGGACACAGTGGTGCTTTGTAAATAACGTAGAGTAGAAAGCCATCATTGATTTCTGACCCTGTACGAATGATGCCTTATTATTCATATGCAAAATTTTGGAACAGGAATAAATGATTTGCCTCACGAGCTGAAACATGTCAAAACAAAATACTTCTGCCCCTCACAGATCAAAACCTGAATTCTTCATAAATATTTCAATTCAATTCAAAAATGCTTTAGTGATCCCCGATCAATAAATAAAATACAGATGGTGAAACAGAGTCATCGGGTTAGAAGTATTGATGCCGTCTTGCACAACCACAGCAGTTAAGAAGCTTTAAAAGAAGCAGACTTTATCCTAACGACATGCCTATATTTGTCCTCTTTTTTATGGTGTGATTTTGTGTGAGAGTCATGGAGAGAGTTGGCCATGAGACATGTCATCTCTACCTAGCAGGTATTCATTCAGCCTGCAAGGAAAATAATTTGCCAGTTTTCCGAGAGCAAACAGCCTGGCAAAGGGAGGCTGCAGAGTTCCAGACTGCGGACCTCTTACAAGATGTAAAAGTTTATTTTGTCACCAGGAGAGATAGAAAGCAGCAACCTTTTTGACCCAAGTGCACTCAAATTACTGCTGCATGTTTGGCAAGTAAGAAGTTTTTATGTGATTATGTAATTTGTTAATTTCTGAACATACACTGATAATCTTCTAAATCCTACTGCTTCACTCCTCAGTTTGCCCCGAGTGATCCATGATGGGCAACAGTTGGGTGGGCTCAGATCTTGGCATTGGTCCATGTTGTTTGTTTTTCATGGGTCATGGTGGGTCGTACCCTTAGTGCCTGTGGATCAAGCTGGTGGAGCTGTGGGAGAGCTAAGGACAATGGGAGGGCACTAAGCTCAGGATTTGTTCCTGTCCCTGTTCATTATCCAGTTCAGTGAATCTGTCAGCTCTTTCAGACCTGTGCACCCACACATTTCCTCTCTATAGTAGGAGATGTTGTACAAACTACTGCAGACTACACGTAAGGTCCCATCATAAGCTTATGAACACGACTTAACAAGTGTTGTTTTATGAAAGTACGTAGTGACCCGAGAAACAAGCCCTGGTTCTGGTTTCTGGTTGTGGTCTTGTGGTTTAGCCTGACCTGGCATGTTCCTCAGTTCATATTATCATCTTTCATGTTTTTGTTGTGAGAACGTTATCGTGCTCATGTTAATACTTATTTTAAAGGCTACGAACCCTCATTTGGTAAGAGGATAACTTCAAAAGTATTGGTACTACTATTGGTACTCGACGTTTAAGTCTGGTTCATAGTCAAGTGTTATGTGGTTCAGACGTGGTCCAATGATCATGACCACGACCAGACTTGGGTTGTGGCAACGTTGGAGGTTTTGGTAATGTCTGGTGGATATGTGGCTGAGTTTGGACTGTGAGTCAATGCTGCTAATCCAGGCCAATAGTTGGGCAAAGAAAACTGCATTTTTGGATCAAACATTCTTTGATATCTGGGAACACTTTTATGTTTTTTTTTGGTTTCTTTTTAGTGAAATGGTTCAGGTATTGGAACCTAAGTTTCTCATCAGTCCACCCTCTCAACATCTCGTCAGCCTGTTCGGTCTCTTAAACCTGACTCTGCTGGGTGTCTCAGGTCCCTTTTGGAACGGAAACAGATGGCATGAACATTCTGGGTCTGGTACTGTTTGCCATGGTGTTTGGTGTGGCTCTGAGGAAGCTGGGAGAGGAAGGAGAGGAACTCATTCGTTTCTTCAATGCCTTCAACGAGGCCACCATGGTGCTGGTGTCCTGGATCATGTGGTAAGTTCGGTTGCATAAGAAGTCATACATGTGACACAAAATGTCTCTGTTCTTGTTTTCTTCCTGCTGGGTCCATTCTGGAAACTTCCAACCTCTTGCATCTCTCAGGTACATCCCCTTCGGCATCATGTTTCTTGTGGGCAGTAAGATTGTGGAGATGGAAGATGTGGTCCTGCTGGTGACCAGCCTGGGGAAATACATCTTTGCTTCGATCCTAGGCCATGTCATCCACGGAGGCATCGTCTTACCCCTCATCTACTTTGGATTCACACGCAAAAACCCCTTCAGTTTCCTGTCAGGCCTCATCACACCTTTCACCACTGCCTTCGCCACCTGCTCCAGGTACACTTGCACACATTTTCACATTTTCAGCTCACTTTTGAGCTCCCACGTTCTGTATGAGTACAAGAGTAAAATTAGAAGAAAATATGTAAATGTTAAATTAAACCATATCAGGCAGGGATGTTAAACTCTATCTCATCCTCGGCCACATCGTCACCATGGTTACCGTTAAAGGGCCAGTTATTCTTTACTTTTTCAATCAGGAATGTTTTAAGATGTCCCACTAGTTCCTGGGTTGTTAAAAAAATATTTTTTGTCATAAAATCGAAGCTTTCACAAAATTTGCAACTTTTAATATTTAAATTAGGGCTTTTATACTAAAATGTCAAATTTCTCATTTAATCACAAATAAAATTCTTTTTTGTTAAAAAAAAAAGAGAAAATTGTTGTGAAATGCCAAATTTTGCAATATCACATCTTTTTTTCCTAAAAAGGTGAATTTATGTATACGATATCAAATTTCATGAAGAATTGCAACCTTTATCATGCTTTTGTACAAAATACCTTTTTGTTAAAAAAAAAGGAAATTTTGTTGTAAAACTGCAAAATTTGAAAGATACAGACTTTTTTTGAAATCACATAATGAAATTGTGACTTTTTAACTTAAAATTCTTTTTTTCTTGGAAAATATCAACTTATTGCAACATTTTGACATAAATTTATAATAGTTGTAAAACTCCAAATTTTGTATAATTCAACCTATTCTTCTATAATCACAGATTTTTATTTATTATTTTTTTGAAATAGCAACTTCTTGCTGTAAAATCTTTTGCAAAGGTTTCCTAAATCATGACCAGTTATTCCACTTTCTGAGTTTATCATTGTCTTTGCATGATAATGCGGGCCAGAAACAAAAAAAAAAAAGAATTGTCAGTCTGGATTTGGCCTGCGAGTCTTGAGTTTGACACCCCTGATCTAGATCCTGGATCCCGAGGTCTGCTGGAGTCTTTCCCAGCTCTCTTCAGGAAAAAGGGTTAGGGTACACCATTTAACCTAACTTACATGTCTTTGGACTGTGGGAGGAACCTGACACTAACATGAGGAGAACATACAAGCTTCACACAGAAGGACCCCACCCAGAAACCTTCTAGCTGTCAGGCAAAACAAAACGCAGACTATGAGCAGAAGTACCTCATCACTAATGTTAGCACAGTGGTGGAATGATTATGGGATGGGAGCTCTGGCTCTGGCTCTGTTGTGGACCAACGAGGTGTCTATGAGCTCCAGTGTATAGCAAAGCAGTAATAAGTCAAACGTGAGGCAGCTAAAGCCTGGCTGTAACTGGGTCATGCAACAGGACAATGATCCCAAACACACCAGAAAATCTAGCACAGAATAAATTAAAAAGAGAAAACAAAGGTTTTGCAATGGCCCACATTCAACAGCTCAGCCAACCTTAAGGGAGCTGTGCATGAACAAATTCCTGCAAACCTCAATAATTTAAAGCAACAGTGTGGAGTAGAGTGGTCCAAAGGTCCTCCACAACAATGTGAAATCTGGGAGCTCTGTAATCATGGGGTGTACTTAGTTTTTCTGCTGTATTTCGTCTTAGTTTTTGTTCAATAAATAACAAGTCTATATACAATATAATATGATACGATGAGGTTGTTTGTCTGGTTCTCCTAATGCAGTTTATGGCTACAGCACTGCAGAAGTGAACCCACACCACCGCCTCGCATTAGGTGTTGTAATTACAGGGCGGAGCAGACAACAACAGGTTGTTTTTGTTATGGGAATGCAGTGGCTACGTAGATGCCAGATATCACATCAGTGAGACAGTATTTTCAGTCTGCATGTCTCTGTTCTTAGTTCAGCAACTCTTCCATCCATGATCAAATGTGTGGAGGAAAACAACGGTGTGGACAAACGCATCAGCCGCTTCATCCTGCCCATCGGGGCCACGGTCAACATGGATGGGGCAGCCATCTTCCAGTGCATCGCAGCCGTCTTCATCGCTCAGCTCAACAACACTGAGCTTAACGCTGGACAGATCTTCACCATCCTGTGAGTTTTTAGGGAGAGAGGTTTTATTTAGTCATGATGTATGATGCCGATAATTTCTGTTGTTTCATTTGTCTGGATATGCAGCTCAAATGTCTTCATTTAACTCGATTTGTGGTTACCGTTTCCAGGGTGACGGCCACGGCCTCGAGTGTCGGGGCAGCTGGTATCCCTGCCGGCGGCATCATTACCATCGCCATCATCCTAGAGGCCATCGGCCTGCCGACCAACGATCTGTCCCTCATGCTGGCCGTCGACTGGATTGTGTGAGTAAAGCCTGTGAACCCAGATGCACAGATTAAGAAAGCAAACACGGCTGCGTCTGAACACTGCACACACGCGTCACTGGCATTGCAGCGAGCACATCTAGACCAGTCTATCTGAGCCAGAGGCCACTGGGGATGTGGAGGGGAGCAAACACACATACGGGGTTCGCACTTTGAAGAGCAGTCTGACTATCAAAACTTATGTCAGGACTTTTAGAAAGCTGTTGTTTTTCTGTGAAAATTAGTGTTAGGGTAATTAAGCCATCGATATTGTCATTTACAAAGAAATCGGTTTCATGGTGTTTTTCTCAGTGAAGAAATACTTTGTATAAATTAGCTATTAGCAGAAGTAGCTAAGAAGAACAATGATACAAGAAGGGACGTGTTCACTTCAAAGGAGTAGAACTTTTCATGTTTGGACTGATTTAAAGCAGCACAAAGGAACACTGTCTGAGATTTACTCTTGTTTGGTTCCTTGCTTGCTCTCTCTTGTTTTCTCCTCCATCATCGTGCTTCTTCGTTGCCTGCTGGGACGTCCACTGTAGCTGTTGTTGTAACAGAAAACCGGTACAGGAGTCCAAAGTAACCCTGGGGGGTCTTTGTTGATAGCAGGGATGGGAGACTGAAGGAGCTAAATGACAGTTCTCTTGTTTGGACTCTCTTGTTTTCTCTTCCATCATTACTTCCATCATTACTAAATGACTTACATTGCTTCCATTAAAAGTTGGGAAAGCGTGTGTCGGCCAATCAGGATGCTGGTAGGCAGCCCAGCCAATGCAATCGTAGTTGGGGCGGATCGATAGAACCTCGTGTCCATCTATGGAAATTTAATAATCATGGGGTTCAGTTGTCCTATTTTTTCAAGTGAAGTTGAAACTAATATTTTAATATGAAGAAAAAAGACTTTGGTTCTAGTCAAATTTGATTGAATTCTGTTTAATTCCCAATAAATAAAACAAGTCTTCACTGTTTGTCCTTTTCATGTTGTGTGAACTCAGGGATCGCACCACCACTGTGGTGAACGTGGAGGGTGATGCTCTGGGTGCAGGAATCCTCCACCACATCAACCAGCAGGAGACGAGGAAACATCAGCAGGAGGACGGGGAGCTGGCGGAGGTTCGGGTGGAAGCAGTGGCCAACGTTCAGGCAGAGGAGGAGACGTCGCCGCTGGTCATGCATCAAACCAAAGTCTTGGAAGTCACACCGGAAGCCATAGAGTCTGTCCTGTGAACTCAGCGAGGCATTTTTATTTTTTTCCTCTTTTTTTTTTTCTAAATTGCTGCCTGACCTTTTGACCTTCGACATCTCTGATGTTGACGCTGAGGGGGCATGAATATAATAACACTGTGTCCATAAATAAGCAAACAACAAAAATCAAAGTCACTGATAATTTCACATTTGAGGATAAAAGGCCACAGATTCTGTCTGGAGGATAGTTCAGTAATTTAATGCAGATTAGGTTATAAATATTCAAGAATTATTCATTTTGAAAATTCTTGAGGATAATAATAAGAGTGAAGTCTCATACTTAAAATGATACGCATTTGCCTTTTCATTATAAACAGGCTAAAAACATTCCTGTAACTGTTGGAATCCTGTCTGTCTAAAGTAGTTTATGGGACACTGACTGCCATCAGTTTTCAGTTTTCTGTTTTTATTTTCAGATCGCAAACATATGTCTTTCATTAGCTACAGAGGGCTAACAACCACACATATGACAAGTAACGATTGTCCAAAAAAAAGCTGTGTCCTAACGGTTTTATATATTCCATCTATTGATCTCAGCGGGTGGAAATATTTTGGTTGACTGTCTGTCTCATCTTCGGAAAATGACAGATTCTGATTTCTAGCGAAGTCAGGCTGAATCTGAAACTGTATTTTTCCATAAACCACAAACATGCTTAGGTGTGTTAGCTTTTGTTTGCTGACTACTCGTAGACAAACATTAACTCATTGAATAGCAGGTCAACTTTTTGACCTCTATTTGGTCAAAACTGATGAAAGGCTCAGTGTGGTAACATATTTTGAACTTTGGACTCATTTAGTAAAGTTCTCACGTAGGAAAGCTCAGCGTCGTACGCGCTGACTTCAGTTATTTCATCTACTCAAACACGTTTTCAAAATGACTGAAAAGTAGAAAGCACGTTTGCTTTCACTTTCCAAGCTGATGACAATATTTCTTTCTTACAGTTTTTAAACGACAGCAGTCAAAACTTCTTTATATTAAATATCCCGCCATCTGAGCGTACCATAGAAGTTTCTCTTAGCTACACTTTAAAATCTTTGGATATACTGATAACAAATAGTTCATCTGCTTCTGAGAAGTATGTTGCTACTGAGTCTGAAATTTAGTTGAGTTATTTTTCTAGTTTTTCAGCTATATATATTATTAGTTAATAAAAACTAAATATGAAACATAATAAAAATTAATCTTTGGTAGATTTTTTTTTAGCCCGCTTATTTCCCTTTTAAATGGAGCCACATTCGTCAGGAATGTTCATCACATTGGGTGTTTGTATAATAATGGAGGAACCGTACACAGCTACAACAGCCCCCTGTGTCATGACCCCCTCCTTCATCATAGTCTAGGAGGACAGAGTTTGGTTCCAGACTGTGAAGACTTGGGATTGCTGTTAGTCGCAGACTGGAGCTTGGCTGCCTGCAGTCTGTTCTGGATCGTCCAAACAAGTTTCTTCCTGCAAAGCTTGACTGCAAATCTACAGATGACTGGTGCTGACAAGATGAGGAAATGCTCCTCTTGGGGTTGCTGAAGACAAGTATCAATAGCAACAGTAAAAAAAAACAACTGAAAAACAACGAAAACAACAAAAAACTGTTTGGCATTGGCAGAAAAGATCTGGCAAATCATTCATGGGTACAACCCACACACTCAGCTCTGCTGCTCGCCCCGTAAATACATGTTCCTGACAAATGTGGCACCATTTTCCAATCGTGTCAGATTTATTACAAAAAGAAATAATCTACCAAAGAGACTCACTTTTTGAGCGTAGTTTATTGAATAGTTAAATGCAGGGGCATTTATGCCATTCATCAGCTCTTTCTTTGATGCTAAACTGAAACGGAGTCTGACGCCGTGACTAGTGTTTGACTGCCGTGGTCATCAAACTCGGCACGAACATTAAATTACTGCAACAACTGGAGCGTATATGTTATGTTGTGTTTAACAATGGTGATAAGATCACCCCCAAATCACAAGCTAAGCAACAGTTAGCACAAGTTAGCAATGTTAGCAGGAGTTTTGAGTTATCTGAAAGTGTCTTGAAAGTTAGAAAGTACTGTAAACATGTTACAAATCTCCTTAGTTTTATTTATCTTTGTCAGAAAGTCAGTAGTTCACAAGAGTTTATTTCAGAAGAAAAACATCTAAATAAATCAATGATTGCATTCAAACACTGGACCAAAATACATTGTAAGTTCACATCATCAGTTTGTGAATATGTCCTTTTGATTTTGGGGTGATTTTTCTTGGTGTCTCAGAGGCTCTTTTTTATGTTTCTATTTTATTGTTTTTAAGAGCAGGTGAAAATGTGATAAAATGTGAATTCAGAAGTGCGCTCGCTGACTCACAACCTCTAAATATTTATGCCTACGGTGGCTGCCAGTGTCAATCTTAAACTGAACAGTGCTCACTGCCGCTATCTCTGAGAGGTTTTTTTTAGAGAGCATAGTGAGCTCCAAAGTTCTGTGTGGTGCTTTCCATGATGTAGGGGAGAGAAACTGTTGCCATAGTTGACGTTTACTCAGTGAAGTTTTGGTTTGACATGAGAGAAGATGTGCCAAATTTCAGACAGTTTAGTCTCCTGACAGATGAGCTTCTGCTGCCCTCTAGTGGCAGTAATGTGAAAAACACTAATGTGAGTGTGATTTATCATATCGATGTTCATGTTTCCTGTTTGTTTTATCTGTTATTTAACATGAATAGAGTGCAGCTGATGGTGAAACTGCTTCAGTGCTTGGCCCAGTGATTTTATTCTGTGAAGACCACTAAAATGTAAATGATATTTCGTTTTCTGTTTCACTTTTGAATCATGTCGCTATTACTGCATGAAAAGCTCTATAACATGGCGGTGAGATGCAGCTGCCATGGATTTCAGAGAAGATCTCCAAACTGTCAACGAGGAAGTGAAGTGGTGTGTCTGAAAGCGTCCTCTTTGTCATTAAACAGATGACTTTTCCAAGTTTAACAGCTCTGTTAACGTTACATTTAACTAGGTTTAAGTATACTGTATTTGGTACAATCACATACATTTACAGATGATGTGGCATATGTACTTTATATACATATATATATATTTGATATTAATTTATTGTAATTGGTTTAACTTTTTGTATTATTTGTATTTTCTCTACGATGTCCCTTTAACACTTTCTCTGTGTCAAATGTTTTTACCATTACAATATACTTTTTGAACTATTTTCCAATGTTTCCTGATAAGACCTTGTTTTAATTT
Source organism: Arrhamphus sclerolepis (assembly GCA_037176975.1). NCBI lineage: Eukaryota > Metazoa > Chordata > Actinopteri > Beloniformes > Hemiramphidae > Arrhamphus > Arrhamphus sclerolepis. Next base: position 3,420,830 of record JBAMYA010000007.1, on the reverse strand, counting down.
TTCTTCTTTTCTGTTTTTAGTTTTAGTAATAGCTACCTTTATCTGAGTCATATTTATGTTAAATATTGTATTTGCTGTTAGTTCTGCTGTTTGTCATTATTAAAGTATTTTTCTTTTCTCCTTCCTGTCAGGCCGATCTTAAACCTGCATTCTTTTAAATTGCTGTTTTTCTACCTTTGAGGATGTAAAATGAAACAATTTATCCTGCAAATTGATTGCTGCCCTTTGAAATCTTTTAAAACGCAGCATATTGCTCAGAGGAATGTGTTGCTGTCTCAGTCTGTGTTTTATTCTTTGTTTGGTTCTCGTCTCTTGGCCTTTGGATTTTCAGTTTTTTTTTTTTTTTAGAAATCTGTTGTTCTTCTCCTTTAGTTATTGTTTTATTTTGAAAGAGCTTAAAGGTATATTAAACCACACAGTCATGCATCATCAGGATTGTCTTTTTCAGTGACAGCTAGTCTGTGCTTTCACTTTAGTGATTCTGTGAACTTGAGCAGACAGAGCATAATCATTCTTTTTATAAACATATGTTTATTTATGTTATTAATTGATTTTAAAAGACAGCTGTGACCAGCTTTGGGTTTCCCTTCTAAGGTTTGGGGTGACGGTGTGCAGGAGCATGACCCAGCACTGTGTTGGAGCTCCAACTGAACCTCAGCTATCAAAAGCGACCATTAATGTTGACATACATTCATTCTGATCAAATCTGTCTGTTTGAATATCTGAAACAAAGTCTTCAGACTGCTGGAGCTCTTGTAGGGCTTATTTCAGCCCTAACACTCCACATTTTCCTCATTATTCACGCTGAGCCTAATCATCAATGTTCAATTTACTTGCTTCCTAAAGAACAAGGTCCAAATCTGGGTTAAGCTAAACCAAGATATGTTCAACTGAAATACAACCACTATAGCCAAAAAATGTGTGACGTTGTGCATAACGTTAATAAAAACATAAAACAGAATGCAATGATTTTCAAATCTCATAAACACACGTTTATTATTTCCAGTTGAACATAAAGAACATATCAGATGTTGGAACAGGAGCAACAAAAGGCTAAAAGAGTAGCAGATGTAAAATCAAAAAAGCAAATGGAGCATAATTTTACAACTAAGGAAGTTCATTGTCAGCAGGTCAGTAACATGACTGGATATAAAAGAAGTATCAAAGCGAGACAGATCCTCTCAGATGTAAACATGCACAGATCTTTACCAATCTGCAACAAACTGCGTCTACAAATTGTAGAACAATTTCAGAAAAAGTTTATGAATGTAAAATTGTAAAGAATTTAAAGATTAAGTACAAAATATCATCAAAAGATTCAGAGAATCAAGAGGAGTTCTTTGCAGGAAGAGACAAGGCTGAAGGTAGAAACTGGATGTTGGTGATATCCAGGTCTCAGACATAACTGCATTAAAAGAGTCCTGATTCTACTGGACAACACTACATTAAAACAGTCATAATCATCTGCTGGACATCACTGCATTAAATTGTCCTGATTCTACTGGACATCACTGCATTAAAACAGTCATTATTCTACTGGACTGAAATATTATTCCATTATTTTCACTTAAACCTTTCGGTATTTTTTTCCCTCTCCAGTGGCAGAGATGGACTTCCATAACTTAGCTCCACAGATGCGGTTGAAAAAATTCCGATGGCCGTGAACGCAGCAGGGATGATGATTCCTTACATCCATAATACCTGCTAGCAGGTCGCTCAGCTGACTGGACAGAGGCAGATAATCGCTGCTACGTGGACATGAACCACCACTTTTAACAAAAGCTGAAGATACTGGGTTTTGTGACGGCTCTTCCTAACCAGGACTAACTTCCGAACTGAGAAAGAGACATGACGACGCGGTCAGAGAGAGAAAAAGCCCAGAAACTGAACGAGCAGCATCAGGCCATCCTGACTAAACTGCTGAGAGAGGACGACAACAAATACTGTGCTGACTGTGAGGCCAAAGGTAAGCTGGACATGTCTGGCTCTAAAGCTTAGAGTCATAAATGTGTGATTTTTTTTTTTTTAAAAAGGGAAAAAAAGAGGACTTGAGGGAGCACAGCAGCTTACGGCTGCTAACGTTATTCTGATGGGAGTCATAGCAACGCTCCAGTCCATCCTTTAACCGGCTGGTGTCGGAAAAAACGCATCTTTCTCACTGGTCCAGTCATTTAACGGAACATGTTTTACATTTACAAACACAAGAGATTAAGATATGTTTGTATCCGGTTAAAATGAAATAAAAAAAATGACTATGAAGTGACATTTGCCCAACGCAGCCGCAAACATGGACAACTTCCGCCAGGTTGTTCAAAAATAAAAGCATAGTCGTGTTCTTCCATTGTTTCCTTAAGAATTTTTCTAAAGCAATAACTGATAAAATTCAAATCAGTTTTATTTATACACCGTTTTTTTACGACAAGTCTGTCTCTAGGTGCTTCTGAGAAACCCAGATCATGACCCCTGAGCACATGGCAAAGCCTAACAGTGGCAAGAAAAATACTTGGAGAAACCTTGAGCTGGACCTGCATCAGTTCTAGGGGGACCCTCCTGCTGATAGCCAACTGGGTAAAGCAAGACATGAGGAGGGAGACAGGACTGTGAGGATGAAGGACAGAAAGAGGAGAGGTACAAAAATATACAAGTACCTGATATAAATGTGGTGGTCGGAGGGTCAGGCTGCAGGTCGGACACGCCAGTGGGCATCCCAAAGTGGCATCCAGTCAACAGCTGCAGGTAAACGCCATGATGGTCAGAAGATGGAAGGTTTGGGAGGTGAGGGGGAGCGCAACATCACCATAACAGCACCTGAAATATGGAGAAGAGAGTGAGACCACGGAAGATAGACAACATTGATTCTATTAAATGATTCAGGACAATCTGAGACTGACAGAGGGAAGATGCTCAGTGGACAATAGGACTCCTCTCAGCAGCCTGGACCTATAGCAGCATAACTAGGAGGTGGTTTAAGAGACTACAGCTTTGTCAAAAAGGAAGATCTTCAGCCTTTAATGTAGAGAGGAAGTCTGCCTCCTGGACCGAGGTTTGGAGTTGATTCCATAATAGAGGAGCCTGATAGCTGAAGGCTCTTCCACCCTTTCTAGACCTACAGATTCTTGGACCAGCAAGTAAACCTGCATTCAGGGAGCAGAGTGTTCTACTAGGACAGTAAGGAACTATGAGATTTTTCACATAAATTGGAGCTTTATCATTCAGAGAAGAAGTAATATTTTAAATTCTATTCTAAATTTAACAGGGAGCCAATGTAATGAAGCAAGAACTGGTGAGATGTGGTCTCTATACCCGATTCTGGTTAGTACTGGTGAAGCAGCATTCTGGACCAGTACCGCTTTGTTCCACTAGAACAGTGGTGTCAAACTCCGTTTCATCCTGGACTGCATCATCACCATGGTTACCATGAAAGGGCCAATTATTCTTTATTTTCTCAATCAACTATGTTGACAGTTTTCCCCAAAGTTACTGGACTCAGTCATAAAAAAATAAATCACAAATGTTGTGGTTTTTATCATAAAATTGATAGTTAATATCATTTAGTATTAAAACCCCATAATGTATCATCGCAAATTAAAAAAAAATATATATATATTTTCATTAATTAAACCAGTTAAACTATATCACATCTTTATTTTGTTTAAAAAAAAAGTGACTTTTGCCGTAAAGTCACAAATTTGAAAAAGTTTGTGACTTTTATTATAAATTCAGACTTTTGTAGTAAAATCAAAAATGTATTTGTACTTTATGTACATAAAAAGTGTTTTGAAATGTTTCAAATTTTGCAAGATTGAGACATTTCATCATACAATCACAAATGTCACAAAATTGTTATTTTAACTTAAAATTACATTTTTTTGTTTAAAAGTTTAAATTTTGCAATGTTTTGCTGAAATTACAACAGTCATAAAATTACAAATTTTGTATTATTTCAACTTTTTTGTCAACAAATGAAAGTTTTTTTAATGAAAAAACAAAAAAAAATCATAAATTATACAAAGTTTGAGACAAAAATGAGGAACTTTTAGTTGTACTACTAATTCCTAAATCCTGACTTCCTGACATGAAGCAGCTGTTCTCCACCTCAGTTATTCCACCTTAAAGCAGCTGCTCTCCACCTGAGTTATTCCACCTTAAAGCGGCTCCTCTCCACCTGAGTTATTCCACCTTAAAGCAGCTGCTCTCCACCTCAGTTATTCCACCTTAAAGCAGCTGCTCTCCAC